>OY482673.1:95042419-95496422 GCA_960531455.1 Urophora cardui | reverse complement strand
TTATTATTATTATTATTATTATTATTATTATTATTATTATTATTATTATTATTATTATTATTATTATTATTATTATTATTTATTATTATTATTATTATTATTATTATTATTATTATTATTATTATTATTATTATTATTATTATTATTATTATTATTATTATTATTATTATTATTATTATTATTATTATTATTATTATTATTATTATTATTATTATTATTATTATTATTATTATTATTATTATTATTATTATTATTATTATTATTATTATTATTATTATTATTATTATTATTATTATTATTATTATTATTATTATATTATTATTATTATTATTATTATTATTATTATTATTATTATTATTATTATTATTATTATTATTATTATTATTATTATTATTATTATTATTATTATTATTATTATTATTATTATTATTATTATTATTATTATTATTATTATTATTTATTATTATTATTATTATTTATTATTATTATTATTATTATTATTATTATTATTATTATTATTATTATTATTATTATTATTATTATTATTATTATTATTATTATTATTATTATTATTATTATTATTATTATTATTATTATTATTATTATTATTATTATTATTATTATTATTATTATTATTATTATTATTATTATTATTATTATTATTATTATTATTATTATTATTATTATTATTATTATTATTATTATTATTATTATTATTATTATTATTATTATTATTATTATTATTATTATTATTATTATTATTATTATTATTATTATTATTATTATTATTATTATTATTATTATTATTATTATTATTATTATTATTATTATTATTATTATTATTATTATTATTATTATTATTATTATTATTATTATTATTATTATTATTATTATTATTATTATTATTATTATTATTATTATTATTATTATTATTATTATTATTATTATTATTATTATTATTATTATTATTATTATTATATTATTATTATTATTATTATTATTATTATTATTATTATTATTATTATTATTATTATTATTATTATTATTATTATTATTATTATTATTATTATTATTATTATTATTATTATTATTATTATTATTTATTATTATTATTATTATTATTATTATATTATTATTATTATTATTATTATTATTATTATTATTATTATTATTATTATTATTATTATTATTATTATTATTATTATTATTATTATTATTATTATTATTATTTATTATTAATTATTATTATTATTATTATTATTATTAATATTATTATTATTATTATTATTATTATTATTATTTATTATTATTATTATTATTATTATTATTATTATTATTATTATTATTATTATTATATTATTATTATTATTTATTATTATTATTATTATTATTATTATTATTATTATTAATTATTATTATTATTATTATTATTATTATTATTATTATTATTATTATTATTATTATTATTATTTATTATTATTATTATTATTATTATTATTATTATTATTATTATTATTATTATTATTATTATTATTATTATTATTATTATTATTATTATTATTATTATTATTATTATATTATTATTATTATTATTATTATTATTATTATTATTATTATTATTATTATTATTATTATTATTATTATTATTATTATTTATTATTATTATTATTATTATTATTATTATTATTATTATTATTATTATTATTATTATTATTATTATTATTATTATTATTATTATTATTATTATTATTATTATTATTATTATTATTATTATTATTATTATTATTATTATTATTATTATTATTATTATTATTATTATTATTATTATTATTATTATTATTATTATTATTATTATTATTATTATTATTATTATTATTATTATTATTATTATTATTATATTATTATTATTATTATTATTATTATTATTATTATTATTATTATTATTATTATTATTATTATTATTATTATTATTATTATTATTATTATTATTATTATTATTATTATTATTATTATTATTATTATTATTATTATTATTATTATTATTATTATTATTATTATTATTATTTTATTTATTATTATTATTATTATTATTATTATTATTATTATTATTATTATTATTATTATTATTATTATTATTATTATTATTATTATTATTATTATTATTATTATTATTATTATTATTATTATTATTATTATTATTATTATTATTATTATTATTATTATTATTATTATTATTATTATATTATTATTATTATTATTATTATTATTATTATTATTATTATTATTATTATTATTATTATTATTATTATTATTATTATTATTATTATTATTATTTTATTATTATTATTATTATTATTATTATTATTATTATTATTATTATTATTATTATTATTATTATTATTATTATTATTATTATTATTATTATTATTATTATTATTATTATTATTATTATTATTATTATTATTATTATTATTATTATTATTATTATTATTATTATTATTATTATTATTATTATTATTATTATTATTATTATTATTATTATTATTATTATTATTATTATTATTATTATTATTATTATTATTATTATTATTATTATTATTATTATTATTATTATTATTATTATTATTATTATTATTATTATTATATTATTATTATTATTATTATTATTATTATTATTATTATTATTATTATTATTATTATTATTATTATTATTATTATTATTATTATTATTATTATTATTATTATTATTATTATTATTATTATTATTATTATTATTATTATTATTATTATTATTATTATTATTATTATTATTATTATTATTATTATTATTATTATTATTATTATTATTATTATTATTATTATTTATTATTATTATTATTATTATTATTATTATTATTATTATTATTATTATTATTATTATTATTATTATTATTATTATTATTATTATTATTATTATTATTATTATTATTATTATTATTATTATTATTATTATTATTATATTATTATTATTATTATTATTATTATTATTATTATTATTATTATTATTATTATTATTATTATTATTATTATTATTATTATTATTATTATTATTATTATTATTATTATTATTATTATTATTATTATTATTATTATTATTATTATTATTATTATTATTATTATTATTATTATTATTATTATTATTATTATTATTATTATTATTATTATTATTATTATTATTATTATTATTATTATTATTATTATTATTATTATTATTATTATTATTATTATTATTATTATTATTATTATTATTATTATTATTATTATTATTATTATTATTATTATTATTATTATTATTATTATTATTATTTATTATTATTATTATTATTATTATTATTATTATTATTATTATTATTATTATTATTATTATTATTATTATTATTATTATTATTATTATATTATTATTATTATTATTATTATTATTATTATTATTATTATTATTATTATTATTATTATTATTATTATTATTATTATTATTATTATTATTATTATTATTATTTATTATTATTATTATTATTATTATTATTATTATTATTATTATTATTATTATTATTATTTATTATTATTATTATTATTATTATTATTATTATTATTATTATTATTTATTATTATTATTATTATTATTATTATTATTATTATTATTATTATTATTATTATTATTATTATTATTATTATTATTATTATTATTATTATTATTATTATTATTATTATTATTATTATTATTATTATTATTATTATTAATATTATTATTATTATTATTATTATTATTATTATTATTATTATTATTATTATTATTATTATTATTATTATTATTATTATTATTATTATTATTATTATTATTATTATTATTATTATTATTATTATTATTATTATTATTATTATTATTATTATTATTATTATTATTATTATTATTATTATTATTATTATTATTATTATATTAATATTATTATTATTATTATTATTATTATTATTATTATTATTATTATTATTATTATTATTATTATTATTATTATTATTATTATTATTATTATTATTATTATTATTATTATATTATTATTATTATTATTATTATTATTATTTATTATTATTATTATTATTATTATTATTATTATTATTATTATTATTATTATTATTATTATTATTATTATTATTATTATTATTATTATTATTATTATTATTATTATTATTATTATTATTATTATTATTATTATTATTATTATTATTATTATTATTATTATTATTATTATTATTATTATTATTATTATTATTATTATTATTATTATTATTATTATTATTATTATTATTATTATTATTATTATTATTATTATTATTATTATTATTATTATTATTATTATTATTATTATTATTATTATTATTATTATTATTATTATTATTATTATTATTATTATTATTATTATTATTATTATTATTATTATTATTATTATTATTATTATTATTATTATTATTATTATTATTATTATTATTATTATTATTATTATTATTATTATTATTATTATTATATTATTATTATTATTATTATTATTATTATTATTATTATTATTATTATTATTATTATTATTATTATTATTATTATTATTATTATTATTATTATTATTATTATTATTATTATTATTATTATTATTATTATTATTATTATTATTATTATTATTATTATTATTATTATTATTATTATTATTATTATTATTATTATTATTATTATTATTATTATTATTATTATTATTATTATTATTATTATTATTATTATTATTATTATTATTATTATTATTATTATTATTATTATTATTATTATTATTATTATTATTATTATTATTATTATTATTATTATTATTATTATTATTATTATTATTATTATTATTATTATTATTATTATTATTATTATTATTATTATTATTATTATTATTATTATTATTATTATTATTATTATTATTATTATTATTATTATTATTATTATTATTATTATTATTATTATTATTATTATTATTATTATTATTATTATTATTATTATTATTATTATTATTATTATTATTATTATTATTATTATTATTATTATTATTATTATTATTATTATTATTATTATTATTATTATTATTATTATTATTATTATTATTATTATTATTATTATTATTATTATTATTATTATTATTATTATTATTATTATTATTATTATTATTATTATTATTATTA
This sequence comes from Urophora cardui, assembly GCA_960531455.1. Lineage (NCBI taxonomy): Eukaryota > Metazoa > Arthropoda > Insecta > Diptera > Tephritidae > Urophora > Urophora cardui. Next base: position 95,491,181 of record OY482673.1, on the reverse strand, counting down.
TTATTATTATTATTATTATTATTATTAAATTTAAACAAAAACATTTTTCAAGTGTAGTTTTACTAAATAATAAAAGTCAAAAAGTTTCACCAGATTATATGCATCCTATAAAAAGATATGCAACTTTCAACGTCGTTTGGGCAATTTTGACCCACTTATACAGGATAAGTGTTAAATCCCGATATATAAATACTTTGTATTCCTTATTCATTACAATATAAAAAATATGCAAATTCCCCCAAACTAAAAGCTGTTTTTTTTTATTTCTAACCAAAATTCTAGACAATTTTGTAGTTTTCATACAAAAGCTCATCGTTTGCCACCACAGGGCTTTAAATCTAAAAAAAAAATCATAACCTTACTATATACTCAACATTATACTCAGAAAAACCTATTTGTACAAACATATTGCGCTAAACTTACCGTTCTGTGTCTTAATCTCTAATTGTGCACTATGAACGTTCTGAGACTGTTGTGCATGCTCGTGTTGGATAATTTGTGTTTCGTTCGACATCTGTAAAGGATTCTCGGAAAATATTGTTCCATTTACAATTTGTATTGTATCGTGCTGTGATCCACATTCATTTACTCCCTGTTCAAGCTGTATTATTTTTTATTTATTTTTTTTTTTCATTTATAAGTAAGACGTAAGTTATTTTTATATTCAAACAAATAGTTTCTCAGTATCTTTACCTCTGTTGACACGCTCGTCTGTAAGTCCTGCATTTGCGTTATTTGCGACTCATCATATATATGCATCATACTCATATGTTGTTGTAAATTATGAAATTGAGGATTATAAATTGCATAGTTTGGACTCAGCATACAAGGAGTATCAGAATTTCCCACGGAAGAAGTATTGTGATTTACTTCATCACAACTAACTCCACGCATTTCCATACCATATTCATCAGCGTAAATTGTCTGTTCATTCCACATAGGAGCTACCATACCGTCAAGATTATGACTTTCATCACATTGAACATCTTCACCGGGCAAATATTGATATTCGGGCGGATTTAAAACAGGCGGATAAACAAATGGACTAGTCATGTAATTATATACATGATGTGTATTATATAGTGGTATATGGGAAACATAGAGCGGCGTGCCAGTGGCTTGTTGGCTAACTTGCGTTGTATGTAACATTGCATTTTGGGTTGCAAAATATGTTTGATATGGATATGAGGTATATGCTGGCGGGTGTGGATACTGCGATTGTGACGCATATGTTGGTGGACCGCTATTGAGTAACTGGCTCAAATTCTCATTTTTTGTGATTGAGGTTTTTGTTGCGTCGTTAGCGGCTGTTGCACACCGATTCGTTCTTGTACTTTTCCCAATTGCTGTTGTGGTATTGGACTGCCTTCCAAAGCGGGATGACGTTGGCTGTTGTAGTCGCCGCGACGTGAGCTACCGCTACCACCACGACCACGGCCTCGCCGAGTACAACGATTACTTAAGCTACCGATTTGAGGATTACCATTGCCGCTAGCAGTAATGTTTGCATTTGGAGGAGCTATGGTTACAGGCATTGCTGACATTGCTTGGACAACGGGTGGATTCTAAAAAGAAAGAAAAGCAAACATTATACGATTTTATGAAAAATGTGACAATTTTGCAACCTGGTCAACCTGGTCCCCAAGAACATAATGTGGTGTTCCACCTGGTATGTATGCGGATACTGGATGTGTCCATCCATGCAAATTAACATTTGCGGTGACATTGTTCACATACACATTAGGAATTTGTGCCGGCAACATGGCTGCATACATTTGCCCACTTTGGTGTATCGCCGATGAATGCATGACTGGACTATATATTGGGTGTCCAGGAGTACCAACTCCACGACTATGTATCGGCAAACAACCGGCTGTAGGCACAGGTGCGAATGATTGGGCGGATGCAGTTGCGTTATTGCTATTATTCGATGCTGGAATAAATGGCTGAGCGGTAATGGTTAAATTTGTAACATTGTGAGTTGGTTGAGTGTGGCTGTCAACATGATTACTATTGTTATTTATGACGCTTGCTGATTGCGCTTCCATTTTCCCCTTTTGGGCTGTATTAAAATTCAGTCTTATCTTTATAAAACTGGAAAGTACAAAGATATAGTACATAAAATTAATCATAGACTTACACACAAGGGAGACATTAAGTTCAAAAACGCGTTTTAAATTGCATTTCTTCACAAACATTTTAAATAGGGCTACCCATTATGCCGCGCGTTGATCGTACCTCAAAGCCGCTTTACACTGACATTCGATATTACATGTTGGAGTGGACACGTTCTGTAGTCTTTTTTTCATGTCCTGTAGTCTTTTGCCACAGCAAAGCGTGGCAGGATTCAGCTGTATTTGAAATAAAAAACAAGTAAAAGCGCGGCTGTCTTCGGCCGTACCGAAGACTTCATACCTTTCATGAGTGGGGAAATGAAAAGTTACCTATGTATTCATAACCTGGTTTAGTATAATTTATAATTTCGAATCTGTTGGTTATTTATGGAAGGATTTATTAGAAAAAATGGTGTCTGGGCTATTCAAATGGAGGAGTTATACGACAAAATGTGTATATCTGAACAATCGGTTGTATGGGAGCTATATGTTATAGTGGTTAGATCTTGACAATTTTCGGTAACTCTTATAGTATTACATAAATACACCGCCCTTACAGGCCTTGTCATGTACACACAAAGATAGTACATATAAACCACACACGTTGTCAAAACATTGTGACAGATGTGATTTCTAAAGCTGATTATCTCTAAAACAGTTCAAGGTAGGGAGCTGAAAATTGGTATAGAGCTAAATGATATCAAAACCATTCGCACGCATAAAAGTGGGGGTTATCGGAAAAAGGGGCGTGGCACCTCCCATAAAAACTATGGCGTTTTCTTTTCTACGAAAAAATGTTACCCTCCTATATCCCAATTATCGAATTACGTATCCTGACTTTCTATAAAGTGGCTGAATTTGTAGATAAGGGTGCCCTATTACTTAGTTAGAGGTCAATATTTGGTGAAAGGAGCTGACAAACTTACAAAATGGCTAAGAATATCAAACAGGGCAACATTATTTCGAGAAAAGAAAACGCCATTAATTTTTCATGCTGAATATCTCAAAAATTGTTTACGCTAGGGGCTTGGAAATTGGTGTGGAGATAAACGATAACAATTCCATATTAACGCAAAATAATAGGGGTTATACGAAAAGGGGGCGTGGCATTTCCCAACAACACTTAATATTTTAAGCTGAATATCTTTAAAAGGATTTAAGTCAGGGACCTGGAAATTGGTACAGGGCTATATGATATCAAAACAATTTTTGCGCATAAAAGTGTAGGTTATCGGAAAAGGGGGCGTGGCACCTCCCATACAAACTTAATTTTTCAAGCTGAATATCTATAAAAGCGTTTAAGGTTGGGACCTGAAAATTGATCAGGAGATTAACGATATCAATAGCGTGCTTATGAAAAAAACAGTAGTTTTGGGAAAAGGAGGCGTGGCACCTCCCATGCGTTCTTAATTTTTAAGGCTAAATATCCTTAAAAGCGTTCATGGCATGTACATAGAAATCACTATGCAGATATACGATATCAATACTATGTTCACCCAAAAAAAGATTTATCGAAAAATGGGGCATTGCACCTCCCATACGTACTAAACTTTTGAGGCTGAATATATCTAAAAGGGTTGGAGGAGGGGCCTGAAACCCATTATGGAGGTATACTATATCAATCTTCTTACTTAGTGAAAATAACCAATACTCAGTGAAAATAAATATCTGGAACAGAAAACTAAAAATGTTCTGTATCGTGCAGCCTTAAACTGAATACTAAAATTATATATTTTTGAAGTTGTATGCACAATGAAGTAGTGAAAAATCGTTAATTTTCTATTAAAAATAATACCGGTGTAATAACAATTTTTGAAATGAAATTAATAAAAAAAAATCTATTTTGGGCAGAACGAAGTTTGCCGGGTCAGCTAGTTTATCATAAATTTCATGTCGTAGACGACAACTTTCCAATTCCATGCGATGGAATAATAGGACTAGATTTAATAAAAAAGTACAACTGCATTTTGGACTATGGAAAAACAGAGGATAAATTAATAATAAGACCATATGATTTTCCCCAAACAATAGTTATGTTCGGCACGCTGATAATGGGTACGTTCAGAAGGCGCAACGGTTGAGCACAACTGTTGTGTAGATATCAGTAATCGGAAAGTGATACAATTTGCGCCTTCTGAACGAGCTGATCCATTAAATAAACAAATTATTATTTTAATTATCCCCAACGTAATTGCCAATAATTTCGCGGCTTTTAAACATTTTTATTACATTCCAAAATTCATAAACACTATTTATATTTTTGTACATATGTCAAAATCGCAAGCTCAACATGTTGTCTAAAGTGAGCGTAAAAAATTTATGATGGAAAAAGTCTCCAAAATCACATGTTGTGTTGATCAGAAATACTCAACGTTGCGTTCAGAAGATAAAACACAACAGTTGAGCAACTGTTGCGCCACGGTTGCGCCTTCTGAACGTACCCAATATGTACAATTTGTACAAATTTTCCTGAAATTTTGTCGAATCCTGTTCGGCACTCCACAAACTTTGAAAGCTGAGAGCGGATTTTGACATTTCATTTGGAGAGAAAGTTACAAGTTTTTACGGAGTCTTTTTTTGCAAGTTGAAAACAGCTGATCTTGACAAAGAATTTTCAGTCTGGAAGACAATTTTAAATTTTTGTAAAACTTCATTATTTTTTAAATTTTTATGAAATTTCGATATAATGCTCCGACCTCGGAAATTTTTGATTGTTTGGGTGGTAGGGGGTTCATATGGATCACTAAAATGGAAACCAAATCTTGTTGAAACTTATAATTTATTAATAATACAGTATTTTAGCGTAGACCACTCTTATGCATTGGTGGCCTTCGGCCGCGCTTTAAGAAAATAATCCTCAGCCGTGGAGCGGTCTACAGTATTTTTGCGTAGTCCGGAGTGTTAAAATTAGTAAAATTAACATCCACAGAACACTTCCTAAAAGTTTAATTGAAAAATTCTAAGTTCTTTGGAATAAATACGGCCGGCGTATTATACCGAAGCTGACCCAATATGTTTTAAACTACATATGTATTACATATGTTTTTCTTGCAATTGTTGACAAAGTCATGTTCGGCGGAAACTTTGTACGTTTCAGCTTTAGAGAGAGTTTGATATAATTCTCTCTTTGCTTATGTTGCTTGCAAATTTTTGTGCCGAACAGACTTAATAAGTATGCATCTAACAAATTGTCTGTCTGTCAATACAATCACGATCCCTGCCAGGTCCGAAGTCATTAGACAAGTTAAAGTAAACACCAATAACAAAAACATCTTATACATGCATAGAATATACCCGTGCAGAGGCATTGCGCGAGTTGGATGTATTTACTTGATCGCCTATAACTTTTCCATTTTACCATGGATTTTCTTCGTTGATAGCTTATATTTTTCCCAATAGAATGGAGCTTCATGTAAAGGAGTAAAACCGAAGGTGAAGACATTGGTTTAAAAGATATTGCCTGACAAATTCAATTTTTTCTTCAAAAAATCGTAAAAAATCGAAAAAATTCAAATTGAATCGTCAATATTTCAGAAACTATAAGAGTTACAGAAAAATGTTATAGCAGCGATGAAAAGGAAATTTAATTTTCTTTCGTTGAGTGTCACTCCAAGGAAGATAGCGTTAAAAAGGTATACAGGATTAAGTGGAGCCAGTGGCCAAATAACGGTAAATTGCCGATATCTCAAAAACCTTCCCATAGAATTAAAAATGAGCCCGATTTTCGGAATCAGCGACCGATTTTACATATAGATAGGATGGTCACGTCCAAAGTACAGACAAAAAATTTCATTTTGTGATCCAGTGTTATCTGAAGGCATTTTCATAGCAAACACAATCACAAATAAGGATCAAACTTTCGTTAGAATTATCAACACAACACATAAAAACACAACTATTCAAAATTACAAGATTAATACTGAAAATCTAGACGACTACACACTTATTGAAACAACCGCACACAATAAAAATTGTAACGATACAGAAAAATTAAAAAGATTAACCAAAAGCTTTCCAAAATTTGTCAACCCCCAACTAACATCACTATGCACAGAATTCATAGACATATTTGTACTTGAAACAGAACCAATTTCATCTAATAACTTTTATAAACAACAAGTAAGGAAGCCTAAGTTCGAGTGGAATCGAACATTAGATACTCAGCTGTATGCTTTCATTTTTTGTTTGCGTTTGATGGAAACACGGCGTATTTTATATAAGGCGAGTGCTGCATAAAGTGGGCGTAGCCACACCTATTTTCAAACATTTTTTCAGTGATCCAACAAAGCATACGAATATTATTCTTTTTGCAAAATTTCATTCCTTTATGACTTCTAGTTACAAAGATGTCACGTTACAAATTCCCAAAGGGCGTTCCAGAAATATCTTTGTTAAAAAGTAGGCGTGGTCAAAAACCGATTTCAATAGATTTTTGTGTGTCTAGTAACACAAGTTATAAAAGTGTATAAACCAAGTTCGTCATAATATCTGAATTATTTGTCGAGTTAAAGGCTAAAAAATCTCGTATATTCCTTCGTCTAAAAAGAGGCGCTGCCACGCCCAATTTCCAAAATTTTTCTATTTTTTGTTTCAGGTCTACTGTGGAACTTATGCCACAAAATTTCAATGAATTATCTTTATATTTGACAGAGATATGGCTTAAAATGTTTCTATTAGGCCACTTTATAATACCCATATATAAAAGTGGGCGTGGTCGTCAACCGATTTCGCTGAAATTTTCAACATGTATTACCACAAGTAATAAAAGTCTACACACCAAGTTTCGTCATTATATATCAATTATTTGTCGAGTTATGGGCTCAGAAATCTCGTATATTCCTGCTTCTAAAAAGAGGCGGTGCCACGCCCATTTTCCAAAATTTTTATGCTTTTCGTTTTATATCCGCAGTTGGACTCCTGCCATAAAATTTCAATGACATACCTTTATATTTGACAGAGATATCGCTTAAAATGTTTTTATTAGGTCACTTTATAAGACCCATATATAAAAGTGGGCGTGGTCGTTAACCGATTTTGGCAATTTTTCGTCCAAACATTTGCCTAAGTAAGTATATCAAGCCTACCAAATTTCATCGATATATCTTCAACGGTTTCTGAGTTATGACATATAAAACTTTCAATGTTTGGCCCTTAATAAGTGGGCGTGGCACCGCCCATTTTTCAAAATCTCACCAAATTTCTTCATAAAGGCCTGGGCTCCACACGTGGGTGAAATTTTATCACTCTAGCTCTATTAGTGACTGAGATACAAAATTTCCGATTTTTACTATATAGGGGAAGTGGGCGTGGTCATGGTCCGATTTCGCCCATTTTCAATACCATCCGTTCCAGTCTTGATACCAACTTGCATTCCAAATTTCATCAAAATATTTCAATTTTTGCGCGAGTTATCGTGCGTACAGACAGACAGACGGACAGACGGACGGACATGGCTCAATCGATTTCTTTTTTCACCCTGATCAATTTGATATATATAAGTCAATATCTATCTCGATTATTTTATGGTGTTACAATCCACCGTTATGTGATTAAAACTATAATACTCTGTGTACTAGTACAGCTGAGTATAAAAATTATACATGAAGGATGACACCCCCGTTTACATAAAAAATTATAGATTGCCTCAAACGCAAAAAGGAGAAAAAAGCAAACAGGTAAAGAAGTTAATCGAAGATGATATAATAGAACCCTCCATATCAGAATATACACAGCTATTCCGGATTACGATCCAATTTCATCGGAGGTGAATCGGATCAAATGGCATTCTGCAATTCGATTGACGTCCGATGAACGGCAGATTTTTTCGAAGTTCGGAAATCGGCATTCTGGTTCACGATGGATCGGATTTTTGACAGTTAATCGGAGCGATTTTGTCCGTCAGCTTTTATGTGTCGGAGGCAATAGAAATTGTGATTATTTTTGGAAATATTACCAATTTAATGTACATAATTAAACTATGATTTTTAAATTTATGCAACATTATTTCACAAAACGGGCTTGGTTTAGCTATGCTACTGGCCTTTTCTCTGCAAAATAAGTGAACAAAAGGAATCTGCTTTAGTACAATAAACTGAATAGAGGGAAATAAGTACAAGGAGTTTCAATGTATTGAACTTTTATTTAATAATAAAATTTATTTTCCTTTTTAACAATATTTATATATTATTGTTTAATAAAAGCTTCTGAAAATAATTTTAATTGTGTATTATTACTACGATGATGTAATATGAGTGGGTAACGCAACTCGGGCATAATTTCTGTGCCAGGATGTACTCCTTTAAGCATTTTTGCCTGACTGTGCCTTTTTAAAGACTTAAAATATTGCCATGCGACATGATTTACAAACATTTGCACGAGAAACTAACAAATCGAAGAAACGTGCTCACTTTCTATGTCCGTTCATGCTCAACGCGTCCTGGAGAGTCACAAAATTCCTGCTACACGATATGTACATATTCATGATTTGATTGATCGCAACCTGGATCTCAAATTTGCTTTTATGTTTTGCGTTCCATAAAAACTTGTTGATATGCGACCAGAGTGGAGCGTCATCCATGCATTGCATCAGTATAACATATCACTGTAAATAGTGTAAAACAAACCAACTGCAAGAGTTTTTCGCATGAAACTTTGTGGGAATAAGCTGTAAATGTTATTTTCACTAAAGTTGGCATTTTCATTGCCATTGAGTTCATGGAGTCCAGTTTTTTCTTAATTTAACATTACTAATAGTTAAGGTGGGAATCGCAATAATGTACCACTGGGGTTATCACAGATCATAAAAAGTCGCTCCCGCCGGACGATTATAGTGCAAGAGAAATTCCTTGTTAAAGCAATGTGTGTGTAGAAGACTTTTTTGTGTCACAGGCCTTCGGCCGCGCTTTAAAAAAACCTCAGCCGGCAGAATTCTCATTTTGGAGAACTTTAATATTATATTTTAATAATAGTTCAAAGCGTTAAAGGTAGATGAATTATCATTGAAAGAATATTTCCTGAAAGTTTCACTGAAAAATTCCCAGTAGTTTGTAAGTAAATAAAATTGGTTCATTCTATCCAAGCTTAGCCGGTGTTAATTTCCGAACTACAAAGTATTCTCGCATGCAACTTGGTGACAGTATTCTATAAATGCCGTTTTCATATATGTTGGCACTTTTTTTTTTATAATAGAAAGCCATATTTAAAAAAATTAATTAAAATTAATGTCCAAATTCCTTTGTTCTTTCATTTATTTTTCCCCTAAAAGAGCTGCTGCAGCAATAGAATCTATTTTGTAACCATTTAATATATTCTTTCTGAAAATTTAATCGAAAACTTACTGAAAATATAAATTTGCTGTCAAAAACACAAATGTGCTGTCAAAAAATACATATGATTTCGCATAAACGCTACCTTATACCATGTCTCCACATAACGTGTTTCGCTCTTTTTTTCTGCATTTTCACTCTCAATCTTGTTTCGACACGGAAACCAGTGCCGAAACTCGCCAATTTCCATACAAATTTCTGAGAGCGAGTGAAGATTGAAACACTGTTTCATTCTGAATCATCTTGCCAACCTCGATGATATCGATGTCTTCTCTAATTTTGTATCGAAAATCTACCGAAATCTCACACAGACCAAAACAAAGACGCAAAAATAAGCAAACATACAAACATTTAAGAAGAACAAGAAAGAGAAATGTCAAACTGAATCACGATTAGCCACGTGGAGACGGGTTATTGAGCGAGATGTTTTGCTACATGTTTCTCTGGTGAATCAAGTTATGTGGAGACGGGCTTTAACACTAATTCGAACATAGTTTAACACTTAACAACACTTATGTTCGAAACGTCGTAAACCAGAATACCAATTTTCGTTTTGTCGTAGCAGTCGGCGTCGCCGCGATCGAAGTTCCGAGGGACTGCAGAATAGCTGTGATAATAACCCAATTTTACTAGGCATGGGTAACACTGCGCTGCGCCGCGCAATTGCGCCAGCGCCAACCCTGGTGTTATTGCGCTAACTCAGATTTGGAAAATGCGCCAACTCAATGTTGCGCTATTGCAATAAAACACTGACACAGCTATTCTACAATCCCTCGGAACTCCGATCGCGGCGACGCCGACTGCTACGACAAAACGAAAATTGGTATTCTGGTTTACGACGTTTCGAACATAAGTGTTGTTAAGTGTTAAACTATGTTCGAATCAGTGTTAGATAGCGTTTATGCGAAATAATATGTATTATTTGACAGCACATTTGTATTTTTGACAGCAAATTTATATTCGCAGTAAGTTTTAGATTAAATTTTCAGAAAGAATATATTAAATAGTTAAAAAATGGATTCCATTACTGCAGCAGCTTTTTTAGTGGAAAAACAAATGGAAGAACAAAGAAATTTAGACATTAATTTTAATTCAATTTTTTAAAATATTGCTTTCTATTATAAAAAAAAAAAGTGCCAACATATATGAAAACGGCATTTATAGAATACTGTCACCAAGTTTCATGAGAGAATACCTTGTAATACGGAAATTAACACCGGCTAAGCTTGGCTAGAATGAACCAATTTTATTTATTTACAAACTACTAGAAATTTTTCAGTGAAACTTTCAGGAAATATTCTTTGGATTATAATTCATCTACCTTTTAACGCTTTCAACTATTATTAAATTATAATATTAAAGTTTTCCAAAAGGAGAATTCTGCCGGCTGAGGTTTTTTTGAAGCGCGGCCGAAGGCCGGTGACACAAAAAAGTCTTCTACATACACATTGCTTTAACAAGGAATATCTCTTGCACTATAATCGTCTGGCGAAAGCGACTTTTTTTATGATCTGTGATAGGATCGTGGTTTATTATATACAAATTTTCCTTTAACACCAGTGGTACATTATTGCGATTCCCACCTTAACTATTAGTAATTTTAAATTATGAGAAAACTGGACTCCATGAACTCAATGGCAATGAAAATGCCAACTTTAGTGAAAATAACATTTACAGCTTATTCCCACAGTTTCATGCGAAAACCTCTTGCAGTTTGTTTGTTTTACACTATTTATAGTACATAATATGTTATACTGATGCAATCTATGGATGACGCTCTACACTGTTCGCATATCAACAAGTTTTTATGGATCGCAAAATATAAAAGCAAATTTGGGATCCAAGTTGCGATCAATCAAATAATGAATATGTACATATCATGTAGCAGGAATTTTGTGACTCGCCAGGACGCGTCGAGCATGAACGGACATAGAAAGTGAGCACGTTTCTTCGATTTGTTAGTTTCTCGTGCAAATGTTTGTAAATCATGTCGCATGGCGATATTTTAAATCTTTAAAAAGACACAGTCAAGCAAAAATGCTTAAAGGAGTAACTATTGGCACACAAATTATGCCCGAGTTGCGCTACCCACTCATCTTACATGATGGTAGTAATAATAAACAATTAAAATTATTTTCAGAAGCTTTTATTAAACAATAATATATAAATAGGGACACGATATCGAATCAAAAGCATCGATCTGGTACTCATTTAAAATATCGGGTAAAAAGAATCGCGAACCCGATAATATCGAAACTACTCGATACTCAAAGTATCGGTATCGAAAGCGGTAATTTTCTAGAAGGTGTCACCTTAAAATTTGCTCTAAAATAGTTAAAAGAGGTACCAATCGACGCGTTCTGACCTTTCAGTAGAAAAATAAATGGTTATCTTCATGAAATAAATCCTTATACTTCACAAATTATTTTTCAATGCAAAATGTTATGAATTAGTATTAATGAACAATGAATGTGATTTTTTATATCGTCGTACCATACGAAAACTAGCATATTTAAAATTTCTGGCGAAAGCTATCAATAAAAAAATTCTGTACGAAAAGTAACAAGTACGACTTTTGGCTGACGAAAAATAACAAGTTCGACTTTTAGCCGACGAAAAATAACAAAATCGACTTTTGGCTGACGAATAGTATCAGTAATTATACACTGTTTTTACATTAAAATTGTTGTTGTTTAAACGAAATTGATAGTTTTCATCAGCCAAAAGTCGAACTTGTTAATTTTCGTGAGCCAAATGTCGATTTTGTTATTTTTCGTCGGCCAAAAGTCGAACTTGTTATTTTTCGTCAGCCAAAAGTCGAACTTGTTACTTTTCGTCAGTCACAAAAAAACGTATGCTAATTTTCGTATGGTACGACGATATTATATAAGAGCAATGTGTAGATATGTAAATGTGTAAGGTTTTTGGTAAATTTATACGAATTTGGATGAATTCCTACCTCTTTAAAATTGTGTTTGGAAAATTTTTCGCCCCGAAAAACTGGTTTTTCAGGGGATAAAGGGGTTCTCACAGGACTTCGAACTGAAATCCAAACTTGCCGGAGGCTTACATATACATACATATATGTTTAGAACAACTTTCTGCCCTCGGCCACGCTAAAAAAAATAACTCTCAGCTGACAGAATTCTTTTTCTGGGGTAATATCTATGGACCCATCCAACTTTAACAAAAAATATGTCGTAAATTATAAACCTACGGCAAGTTTTGATTTCAGTTTTGAGATCTGTGAGAGGTCCTTCATCACCCCGAAAAAGTTATTTCTCGCGGGGCGTTCCTTATGACTATATGACACTACGTTTTTTCTCTGGTATTTTTGGTTTGAAAACCCACCGAAAGTCAAAATACAAAAACAATTCTTCTGTAGGTTGAAAAGAGACAAATACTCCCTCAAAAACAATTTTATGACATTAAACTTCAAACTAAATGAATATATTATTTATTACAAAAATTAATTTTTTTGGAAATTAAAATTTGAAAAACAACTATATTTTTTTTGGAAATTTTAATTTAAATTATCGAAACAAAAAAATTATGAAACGCAAGTGGCGGAATAGCTGTGAATTCCATGTTATAAAGAGAAGCCATTGCGCAGTATGATTTTTCTTCCGGACTTCTTCTTTCCCCTTACGGCTAAAGCATAAGCTTAAAATTTGTATTTCCAAAGATTTTATATTTTAAATTTGACCACCTCATTCACACAAAAAACCTTGTAGAATACCAGGAAAAAACGTAGTGTCATATGGGCATTAATGGAAAACAGACCCCTTTTTTATAACGTGTTTTTAGTTAAGTGAAAAAGAAAAAAGATAGATATTGACGATTTTTTCGCTGAAATGATGATTTTTTTATTTGCAAACATCAAATTATCGTATGAAAATGAAAACTATATAATCCTATATCTCCAGTTATCATTATTTCTATCGCATGGTAATTGCAAATTGTAAGCAAGTTTCGGTGGTAAGTGTGCGCCTCGTTTAATGTGAAAATCAATAAACAGATTTGGTTAACTTCATACAACGTCATACAAAAAACCTTACGAAGTAGCCCAAACCTGCAATTATTTCAGCACGTGGATCAGACCTATTTTTCGATGTGTACCAGTGATGGAACATGACTCGTGCTTGTGCATTTTTCGGCCCTTTAGGAAGCAGCTTGTCACTTCTGCACACTCGACCGATTTTCGGCACTATTTTGCGTTGCACAATTTTTTGGACAAATATGACACAATTTTAATTTTCCATCACTGAATGTACTCATTTGTTCGATACCGTGGTTGAAGTACTCGATACCAAAAAATATCGTTGCAAAAGAATCGAGTAAAAAGTATCGGTATCAAATGCAAAAAATATCGATTTGGTATCGTATCGTATCGAAATTCGTGTCCCTATATATAAATATTGCTAAAAAGGATAATAAATTTTATTATTAAATAAAAGTTCAATACATTGAAACTCCTTGTACTTATTTTCCTCTATTCAGTCTATTGTACTAAAGCAGATTCCTTATGTTCACTTATTTTGCAAAGAAAAGTTCAGTAGCATAGCTAAACCAAGCCCGTTTTGTACAATAATGTTGCATAAATTTAAAAATCATAGTTTAATTACATTAAATTGGTAATATTTCCAAAAATAATCAAAATTTATATTGCCTCCGACACACAAAAGCTGACGGAAAGAATCGCTCCGATAAACTGTCAAAAATCCGATCCATCGTGAACCAGAATGCCGATTTCCGAACTTCGAAAAAATCTGACGTTCATCGGACGTCAATCGAATTGCAGAATGCCATTTGATCCAATTCACCTCCGATGAAAGTGGATCGTAAATCGGAATAGATGTGTGACTCAATTTCGTGCGATAACACCAGCACCAATATAGCGCTAGTGTAAAATGGCACCACCACAAAGCCAATAACAGCACAGCGTATATGACACCGTCACAATCATATATGCTAACGCCAATACCGAACCACCGCTAATACGAAAGGGTATTGATATTTTACTTTCACAAAGAAAGAAGACAAAATTGGCATTATCTGTGAATAGGAGAGAAAAATATAATACAAAACAAGTAAGGAAGCCTAAGTTCGAGTGGAATCGAACATTAGATACTCAGCTGTATGCTTTCATTGTTTGTTTGCGTTTGTTCGATATAGGGTGTATTTTATATCAAACGAGTGCCGCATAAACAGGGCGCAGCCACGCCCATTTTCAAAATTTGTATCAATCATCCAAATAAGCATATAAATATTATTGTTAGTGCAAAATTGCATCCCTCTATGACTTTTAGTTACAAAGACTTCACGTTACAAATTCCAAAAGGGTGTTCCAGAAATATCTTTGTTAAAAAGTAGGCGTGGTCATAAACCGATTTCAATACATTTTTGCGTGTCTATTAACACATGTTATAAAAGTGTATAAACCAAGTTTCGTCATAATATCTCAATTATTTGTCGAGTTATGGGCTCGTAGATTCCGTTGTATAAAAAGAGGCGGTGCCACGCCCATTTTCCAAACTTTTTTTATTTTTTGTTTCCGGTCTATTGTAGAACTCCTGTCACAAAATTTCAATGAATTATCTTTATATTTCACAGAGATGTCGCTTAAAATGGTTTTATTAAGTCACTTTATAATAGCCATATATAAAAGTGGGCGTGGTCGTCAACCGATTTTGGTAATTTTTCGTCCACACATTTGGCTAAGTAAATATATCACGCGTACTAAATTTCATCGATATATCTTTAACGGTTTCTGAGTTATGGCTTATAAAACTTTCAATATTTGCCCCTTAATAAGTGGGCGTGGCACCGCCCATTTTCCAAAATTTTTGTATTTTTTGTTTTATGTCCGAATTTGGACTCCTGCCACCAAATTTCAGTGATAGATCTTTATATTTGACAGAGATATCGCTTAAAATGTTTTTATTAGGCCCCTTTATAGTTCCCATATATAAAAGTGGGCGTGGCCGTCAACCGATTTTGATAATTTTTCGTTAAAACATTTGTCTAAGTAAGCAAATTACGCATACCAAATTTCATCGATATATCTTCAACGGTTTCTGAGTTATGACATATAAAACTTTCAATGTTTGACCCTTAATAAGTGGGCGTGGCACCGCCCATTTTCCAAAACTTCATCAAATTTCTTCATAAGGGCCTGAGCTCTATACGTGGGTAAAATTTTATCACTGTAGCTATATTAGTGGCTGAGATACCAAATTTCCGATTTTTTCTATATAGGAAAAGTGGGCGTGGTCATGGTCCGATTTCGCCCATTTTCAATACCAACCGTCCCAGTCTCGATACCAACTTGCATTTCAAATTTCATCAAAATATCTCAATTTTTACGCGAGTTAGAGTGCGTACGGACGGACGGACGGAAGGACGGACGGACGGACATGGCTCAATCGATTTCTCTTTTCACCCTGATCATTTTGATATATATAAGTCCATATCTATCTCGATTATTTCATTATGTTACAATCCACCGTTATGAAATCAAAATTATAATACTCTGTGTACTAGTACAGCTGAGTATAATAAATTAAATTAAATATTTATTAGCATATAGTCACCCCGATTCTAAACGAAAAATCCACAAGGATTTTTCCGCTTCTCCCTGTACCCTTATTCTGAACACAAATTCCTTGTGGATTTTTTCGATTCTCCTTTCCGGCTATTCTAAATGATGTTCGAAAAAGTGAAAAGCGAATAAGGGAGAAAAGTAGGTATCATGAATGAAAGCAAAAGCGAGAATTTATGCAATTATTTTGTGAGATTTTCCACAAGAAAATTTTAAGTGAATGCTGAACAAAATGTGAGTGAATATAACTTTTGTTAATAAAAAATACATAATTGAATTATGTACTGGTTTGCTTATTTTTATGACGGAAAGTATAAACAGCAAATAGATATTTTAGTAAGTTTATTGAAAGGGCAGCCGGATATTTCGCGGCTTGTAGGCTGTAGTATCCCTTCCGGTTGTAGTAAGGGTGCTTGTTTTGATATGGAGCGATGATACGGACATGTGTTCCATCAATACATTCAAGGACACTAGAGATGTCGTAGTTTTAAAAACCGCTCTTAAAAATTTTCTTTTTCGTCGCTGTTCATAGCTTTATGAATCCAAATCGGATACAACTCATTTTCAAAAATTTCAACAACTTTTAGAACTTTGCTGAAGGTGGATTGAGCCAATCAAACGTCATAATTTTTTCCAACTCCCGTTTGATATCCGTCTTCAAGCAAAAAATCGGAAGAATGCGCATAGTTTTATTATAGGAGAGATTGCAAATAGTTTCTTTGGCTGATGTGTATGTGATATTAAAATGTCCAATAAATATTTGAACGCAGGTTTATTAATTCTATAGTATTTAATAAATCTGCAAATTAATAAAATCAATGCAATACTCTCAAAAAACTTTTTTATTTCCTATAAAGATTCCGTCAAACGGATTCGTACCATCGCGCAATCTTCCTCTTATAGACCTCTGCTACTTCCGAAAAGCAATACCATGTATATTCACGCTTAATTTTGTTAAATTTGCAATTTTTTAACAAAAATGCAAAATTTGTGGGGAAATTTCGATATGCGCCAGGCCCCTGAATTTTTGGTTTTTTTTATTTTAGGGTAGGGGGGTCATATGGATTTTGTTGACGAAAAAAGGCGCATTAAAAATATGTCGGGGAAGAAAGACGCTTTACAAAACATGTCGACGAAGATATGAGCATTATAAAATATTTCTACGAAGAAAGACGCATTAGCATTATTAACTGCGACGAAAGACGCATTAGCATTAATATTGAGAAAGAAAAATAAAAAATCGAATACCTACGTCTTTAGGGGCATTTCAGTTATTACATCTGGGTCTGGGTTAAGATAAATTTTTACTGAAACAATCCGGCTCATAATGAAAATTGGCTGCACTTGCAAAGAACTAAAAAGAAGAAGAAACATATACAACATATACCCAGCAGTAAAAAACTGAAATGAATCCTTTATGAATCACTGATGAAATTCATCATGAGGAGGCATCAGTGAATGCTTTCGGCTATGTTCAGAAACACAGCATGAAACGCAACAGCGGCAGTAATTATTTTTTTGATGATTGTGATGAGCAACGCTTCATGCAAAATTTACGTTTATGAACGCTATGCTTCTACTACAAAAGCAGATTGCGCTTCAAACTGAGTTTCTGAACAAAGCCTATATATAAAGGCTGCTGAATTTTTTCAAATAAATGGTTTGCTTTCCTCATGCCTATATGACTCCGTTCGGAGCCGGCATAAAACTGGGAGAGAAGCTCGGTCATAAAACTCGTCAGAGTTATAATGCCGGAATCGCAATTTGGCGTTAGGTCGGTCGCGCGTTGATCGTACCTCAAAGCCGCTTCACACTGACATTCGATATTAGATGTTTGATTGTAAACACGTTCACTGCCACTAATATATTTGGTTGAACTTTTTTCATAAATTTCATAATTTTTCATCGAAAAAAAAAACAATTTTAATTTACTTAATGTCAAACGCCCGACTTAGTAGAGAAATGTTCAACTCAGGCGTTATACAGGGTTGCAATCAACATACGATATTACAAAAATTTTACGATCAAACGCTTGAGGTCACAATGCGATTTGCTCAATATATTTCCATACATTTCTACTCACCTGTCAGAAGCGCGACCGACCGAACGCCAAATTGCGATTCGGGCATAATAGCGCAAAAACAATTCTATTGTACGTTGAAAAGAGACAAATACTCCCTCAAAAACAATTTGATTGACTTTAAACTTCAAACTAAATGAAAATAACTATTTCAAAAATTATTTTTTTGGAAATTTGAATTTAAATTACTGAAATAAATTATGAAACTCAAATGGCGGGATAGCTATGTATTCCATGTTATAAGGAGAAGCCAGTGCGCAGTATAATTTTTCTTCCGGACTTCTTCTTTCCCCTTACGGCCAAAGCAGAAGCTTACAAGAGGCAAATTTGAAATTTTTATTCCCATATATTTTTTATTTTAAATATAATTTGTTTTATAGTTGTCAAATTGAAAAATTTGTCAGAAAAGCTGCCAAATGTCAAAAAAACCTACCGAAATACAAGCTGGCTCATGGGTTTTTAACCGCCTAGATGGTATTTCGTTTGGTTTTTCAATATAGCTTGCTTGCTTGCACCAACGCAAAACGATAGTGATGAATATTCAACAAAGTATGATCAATGATCATTTAGCAGTGAAACAAGTTTGCTGCAGGGTATATGTATATATATGTATACATACACAAATGTCACTTTTCAGTTCTGCCAAATCAAAAAAGCACTGTGCTGCCAAATCAGCACGGAAAAAACAAATCGAACAGGGCGGATCAGAAATTGAACCAGCAATTTATCTGGTTTAATCGAGCTGAAATCTTTGTTGTTGCATTTACATGCAAAAATTTTTATCTGGGTTAGGATCACCGTATGTGAAACACGGCTTTTCTTTCCTAAAAAATATTTAAATGCGTCTTTCTTTATAGTAAAAAAATAAAGCGTCTTTCTTCGTTATAAAAAAAAAATAGAGTCTTTCTTTCGAAAAATATTTTTAATGCGTCTTTCTTTGAAAGAAAAAAAGTTTGCGTCTTTCTTCCTCAACAAAACAGTTTGCGTCCTTTTTCTTCTATAGCGACGTTATAGTTTATTAATAATAAATTATTTTTGCGTAGTACACCCTAATGTGTTGGCGGCCTTCGGCTGCGCTTAAAAAAAATAACCCTCAGCCGACAGAATTCTCTTTCTGGAGTAAAATCTACGGACCGATCCACAGTTGTTTTGAGTAGAAAAACATTTTGCGTTGGCGGCCTTCGGCCTCGCTTAAAAAAAAATTACCCTCAGCCGGCCGAATTCCCTTTCTGGATTTATATTTCTGGAGCAGTCCACAGTATTTTTGCATAGTAGGGTTTTAAAATTTGTAAAATTAACATTCACATAACATTTCCAGAAAATTTTATTGAAAAATTCTTAGTGGTTTGAAAATAAATACGGCATTCGCATAATATCGAATCCGACACAGGTAGGCGCATAGGCAAATTCCGAAGCTACTTTTTTATTTACAAAGGTAGAGTGTAATGTAAAAATCAAAGCGAATTCACATCATGGTCCAATAGGAATGGGCCAGTCCCAAGTGAATTCAGGTTTTAACCAAGGCGAAATATCATTTTGACACCACACTACCAAATACAATATCAAAATGTATCGGAAATTTCTGAATCCGCTTATGCGCCTACCTTCGTAGATCTGCCTTGCAACAAAACAGCTGACTTCGAAAATCCGCTCACATGTTCGAAATTCTGTTCGCCAGTTTTTCTTCTCGCTAGTGAAAGAGAATAGGAGGAAATTTTCCTGGTGAACAAAAAAATCCACAAGGGTTGAGATCCTGGCGGATATTTAAAATCGGGGTGAGTATATTTTTGTTACGCATGGTAAATGGTAAGGGGGAATTTCGATATAATGCGCCCGGACCCGGAATCTTTCTTTTTAATAGGGTGGAGCCGACCCTCGTATTCCATAATGAAGATGCAACAAAACGAGATGCCAGCATA
Source organism: Urophora cardui (assembly GCA_960531455.1). Classification (NCBI taxonomy): domain Eukaryota; kingdom Metazoa; phylum Arthropoda; class Insecta; order Diptera; family Tephritidae; genus Urophora; species Urophora cardui. Next base: position 95,471,142 of record OY482673.1, on the reverse strand, counting down.
TTTTCACAAATATATGCAAATAATTTTTAAAATTAAATTTAATTGTGGCACAATTATTGTGCTCGCGTGTATGTAAGCAGAATTGCGCCAAAATAAATAAAACGGGGATAGTAGACAGTAAGAAGCGAACAAGTGTTATTTATCGATTATTCTATAGCAATTGCGCTAAAGGTGTTATTGCGCCAGAACCGTGCGCTGGCGCCACGGTTGGCACTGGTGTTATGGTATCAGCGCCAAAAAAATTGCGCCATTACCCATGGCTAAATTTTACTAGTCCCTAAAAAAATCACTCCCAGGGAAAACAGAAAACAGATGGAGATTAGTAGTAGACTACAGAGAAGTAAATAAAAAAAACTAGCAGCAGACAAATTCCCACTTCCAAGAATTGACGATATTTTAGATCAACTTGGAAGAGCAAAATATTTTTCATGCCTAGACCTTATGTCAGGGTTTCATCAAATCGAATTACACCCAGATTCCAGGGATATAACCTCATTCACAGCCGAGAATGGCACATATAAATTCAAAAGATTACCATATGGATTAAAAGTAGCACCGAATTCGTTCCAAAGAATGATGACACTAGCATTCGCAGGCCTCAAACCATCTCAAGCATTTTTCTACATTGATGATTTAGTTGTATTAGGTTGTTCTGAAAACCATATGTTATAAAATTTAAGAGACGTGTTCTCCACTTGCGGAAATACAACCTAAAATTACACCCAGATAAATGCCTATTTTTCAGCCAAGAAGTAACTTATTTAGGACATAAATGTACAAACAAGGGAATATTACCCGACCCAAGCAAATTTGAAATAGTCCAAAATTACCCAACACCAAAAACAGCCGATGAAGTTAAGAGATTCGTAGCATTCTGCAACTATTACAGAAGACTAGTAAACCCGGCCACGCGATGCTGTGGCTTTCAATTACACTGTGCGACAATTTGAGGGTGGAAGACCACTTATTGCCACATTTGAAAATTTTTTGATACACCTTCATAGCTACTGGTTATTTTTATTTTCTCTGGACCTAGATTTTTTATACATAGATTTTGACCAAGGAGCCTCATAGTGAAGTTTTGTGCCGAATATTTTTCTAGACTATGGTAACCTTAAAGCGACCTACAAAAGGCCATTTGGCGCGCTCCTCCTTTTCTTTTTAGTTATCTTCTCTTCCCCTTTCCCCTTTATTTGCGCTTTATTTTCCCTTTATCCATTTTATTTTTCATATTTCCTCTTTCGCTTCCTGTCCTTCACCATATCCGTCCCTTTCATTGGCCGCAATCCATTGGGCCACAACCTTCTTCAGACCATATGTCTATGGCAGAAAATTTTTAGTTAAAACCGACCATCGTCCTTTAACATACATATTCAATGAAGAGTCTTTCATCTCAGCTGACACGAGTAAGATTCGATTTAGAAGAGTACGATTTTGAAGTGGAGTATATAGCCGGAAAGGAAAATCATACTGCGGATGCATTATCCCGCATAACAATTACAAACTTAAAAGATATGTCAGTGGAAGCAAATAAAATATTAAAAATAACAACAAGATCAGCAGCGAAACATACCAGCAGTAATGTCGAAAATAAAGAAAGTCACAAAGAGAAGCCCAAAATATACGAAGCGCTAAATAAATTTGAAGTAAAAAGACATGTCGAGCTCGTTTTCAATCCTCCGAAATTATATTTCAAAAAAGGAAAGAAAATTTGTAGCAATTCGGATACAAGCAACGTAATTGTTAAGGATAAGATTGACTTGGGACAATTCCTTACCAGGCTTGAAAGAGAAGCCGGCAATTTAGGACTTGTACAAATACAGTTGTCCTTAGGAGACAAATTGTTTAAAAGAAATTATACTGCAGTAGGCAAATTTATAGAAAAGGATAACAAAGTTCTCAAAAAGCTAACAATCGCCCTAACCCCAGAGGTTATATATGTGACAAATCCCGGGAAAATTAAAGAAATTCTGCACAAATCTCACGACGATCCTATTAGTGGTGGCCACCCAGGAATAAATCGCATGACAGATAAAATCAAGCAGAAATATAGCTGGCTAAATATGAAAAATTACGTAAGAAAATACACTCAGAAAAAAAATCATCAACACGATTCATGTAAAATTAACACGATCGATCTTTACACATAGAACAGCAACAATTTTTATAAATTACACGATGTTTGAAACATGATTTTGGCTTTGTAACTGTCATCTGAAAATTTGGTAAATTCAACCAAATTTTATTGTTGATACAACATGAAGAAATTTTAAAATATACAAGATGATTCAAATATAAAATTTTATTCCTAAATGTCATTTGGAATTTGGTTTATTTAACATGATGATAGTGTCAATATAAACTAAAAAAAAATGTTAGAAAAATGACGTCCCAATTTTAGTGTTAATACAACATGGAAACAAATGTTAAAACAACAAGAACCACAATTAACAATAAAAGTTGGTTGATATAACACGAAACAATGTTCAAACATAAACGTCATTTGGAATTTTGGTTTATTCAACACGATGATAGTGTCAATATAATATAAAAAAAGTGTTAAAAAGAACGTCAAAACTATTTTGAAACATACACAATTTTTTCAACGTTTGAAATTCTGCTGTTCGTGCAAAACACAAACTAATATTATTTTTGGGGTAAGTGGAAAAAAATTCAACAACTATTTACAGCGAAGGTTGAGTGTATAGCTATTTCACGAAAAACCATTTTCGATCATCAGCACTCTTTTCGGAAGTGGATGCACCGGGGATTGAACCCGAGTCCATTCCAACTTCAGCCGCAATGACCCAACGGATAAACACACTCGGCCATTGAGACTCTGTGCAAGCTGTTGGATTTTCCCCACTTTTGCCTTTTTCATTTTCAACATTAACGTTAGTGTGTATATGCTTTTGCATATATTCTCCACAAACGTGCTGAATTTTTTGTTGTAGGCAGTTCGCAATGAACATTGTTGTTGGTATTTTATTTTATGTATATACCAAACAACATTAACAATTTTACTTGAAAGAGTTTTTAGTGCTTAGCACGAAATTTTTATTTTAATTCAATTTTTAATTGTTGGGGTAAGTGGAAAAAAATTCAACAACTATTTACAGCGAAGGTTGAGTGTATAGCTATTTCACGATATTTTTTCCACTTACCCCAACAATTAAAAATTTAATTAAAATAAAAATTTCGTGCTAAGCACTAAAAACTCTTTCTAATATTATTTTTTTTAACAAAAAGAAAATTTTGTGCTGTGATAGGAGTTTAGCATCATTGGCAGTGCGTGATAACGGTTTTTCCATTTATATTTTTAGTTCGCAGGTAAGTTAAAAGTGGATTGTATTTTTGTTTCTAAAAGTTTTTAATGTTCAATATTTTCTTTTCCTCTTCATAGTTTGCAATTTTTACCACGAAGAGATGTTTAGCGAATGGAGTCTTTCACGCAGCATGCGGTGCATATACCGTTGCATTATCGGCCAAACATTACTCGGTGCCAGTGATAGTAAGTACTATCGCCCATGTATAAACTATTCGCATGACAAGGACGCTTTCAATTTGGTCGGTTGTGCGGGTGATGTACTCGAATATGATTTATTGATCTGATGATTATATATTTTATGTTTTATATGTTTTTTATTTAAAAAAAATAAATTGTAAAATCAACAAGACTTTCTAGTTAATTTAACAATAAATTTAAGGTAAAATCAAAAAGATGTTATTGTTAATTCAACAGGACCATTTCGTGTTAATTTAACCAGCTTAAATTGTAACATTAACTAGTTAAAATTGTAAAATCAACAGGAAGACTCAATACTTTTTAGTGTTAATTCCACAGTTGTCATCCTGTTAAACTAACACTTGACAGTAGTGTTAAATTTACACGATTACATGATGGCATACATTAAGCATCGTGTTGAAAAAAATTAACCACAAAATTTGTTGATTTTTGGTTGATTTCACACTATTTTTTTTTCTGGGTGTACATAAAAAACTGCATTCACTGTAAGAAAAATAAAACTAACAAGCATATAAAGGAACCAATGACAATAACGGAGACACCTCCGAAGGCATTCGATATTGTACAAATCGATACAGTCGGCCCATTACCAAAATCGATAAATGGAAACGAATATGCAGTTACCATTATATGCGACCTAATCAAATACTTGGTAGCGATTCCAGTTCCAAGCAAGCACGCAGCAATAGTTGCTAAAGCCATATTCGAGCATTTCATCTTGATTTATGGACAAATGAAAACAATCATGATTCATGACAGACATGGGCACAGAATACAAAAACAACCTATTCAATGAACTGTGGAAACTGTTAAAAATTGAACATAAAACTTCAACACCTTATCATCATCAAACTTTGGGTACTGTACATTTTACGGAAAAAAATAGAAGGAGTGGTCCTAGGCCATTGAAATTTTGCACAGAGGTTATATGTGAGCTAATTAAGAAATTTTCAAAAAATGGTTGAAATCGGTCAACCCCTAGGGGTACATCCCTTGGACCTATAAAAAAATGATTTAAATACAAATTTTAGTTTCAGCTAAAAAAAATTAAGATATCTTCACGAAACTTGGTACATGAGTTACCCTCATTAAAGGCATTGACAGCACCAAAAATTTTTGAAATCGGCCACTCCCTAGGGGTACCTCCCCTGGACCCATAGTAAAAATTTTAAAGAAAAATTTTAATTTCAGCTCAAAAAAGTAACATATCTTCACAAAACTTGGCGCATAATTTACTGTCATGAAAGATATCGACAATACCAAATATAGGCGTGATTGGAAAACAACCACGCCCACTTTTCCTACACCTTTTATTCAAAAACAAATGAAGATATACATTTTCAGTAACTGAAAAGAGCCCTTGTAAAAATTTGATGTTCTTAATGATTATATTTATAATACATATAATCAAAAATATAACTATGTATTTATATATGGAAAGAAAAAAAAACAAATATAAGAAAAATATTTAATGATTTAGCATATCCTTGACAACAGGATCCAATTCCACACACTTTTTGTTGGGTTGTCGTCTTATGGACTTTTTAAATTGATCAGAACATGACAGTAATCGATTAATAAAATCTGTATTGGTAGAAATTCTATCACTTTCCTTGAAAACATAAGCCTAGAAATCATAAGCCCCATTTACTAGTAAGGATTAACTCAGAACATGATAAGGAGTTCAACTTTTCTGCTGAGAAAGTATCAATAAGTCTTGTTGTTGTGTGATCAAGTAAACTTTGCAAATTAACAGCAGCATATGTTTCTGTTATTACAATTTCGTCGGGATAACATTTTTTTTTTTCATCTAATACCTTAAACCTTTCAAATATAATTTCCACCTTAGATTTTGGTTCCCTAGTGCTTACTGAAGATGATATCATTGTAAGTATTAAAAATATAAAATGTTCTTATCAGACTGATATTGATGCATTCTCGGCTGCTTTATTCAAAAATTGCCTATCATTGGCCAAGCCACTAACGCACATCTTTAACAAATCCCTTTCTGCAGGCCTATTTATAGATGACTGGAAACGTACATCAATCACGCCAAGCTATAAAAGTGGTAATAAATGCGATGTCGAAAATTATAGACCGATCAGCAAGCTGTCTTCGGTGGCTAAGATTTTCGAAAATATAATTAAGACCAAACTTTATTTTAATGTCAAACATTTGATATGTCCAAATCAGCATGGGTTTGTTACGGGTAAATCCACAATTACTAATCTTGCTGTCTTTACTGAGGATTGTTTCTCAACATTCCGTAATGGATACCAACTAGATGTTATCTACACGGATCTTTCTAAAGCATTTGATAAGATTTCGCATAAAATACTGTTAAAAAAACTGGCCTCTATGGGTATCCATTCAGTATTTCTTGATTGGATTAAGTCATACCTACATCGCAGAAGTAGTGATGTGGTCATTGATGGTGTTTCGTCTAAATCATTTATTGCGACTTCAGGGGTTCCTCAAGGTAGTATTTTGGGCCCATTATTCTTCATTCTTTTTATAAATGATATTAGTTCCTGCTTTAAATACGCTCAATTTCTTCTTTATGCTGATGATCTGAAAATTTATTTGGAAATCAAAAATTATGATGACACATCAAAATTACAATCCGACATCAATAAGCATAATGCCTGGTGTGCAAATAATAGTATTTTTATCAACATCAAAAAATTTCACAAAGTAACCTTTTCAAAGTTAAAAAACCCTATTATGTCAACTTATTCAATAAATAATATCTGCTTGGACTCGGTTAATGAGATAAAGGATTTGGGAGTACATTTTGATTCGAAACTCACTTTTATTACGCACTTAAATAGAGTGATAGCGGACGCATTTGCTATGCTTGCATTTGTGAGACGAAATTCTAAAAATTTTACTGATCCTTACACACTAAAGGTTTTATATTCAGCATTTGTTCGCTCTAAAGTAGATTATGCATCTTTTATATGGAGACCCCATCATTTAATTCATATAAATCGATTGGAAAAAGTACAGAGGGTATTCATACGATTTGCCTTGCGCTCTTTAAACTTTAATGAACCCTTGCCCTCTTATTCTTCTCGGTGTCAACTAATCAGTCTACCTACTTTGCGTAATAGAGCAGTTATTCAGGCTATCTCGTTTTTAATGGGCATAGTGATAGGGAATGTTGACTGTCCCTCAATTCTTGAGAATATACATTTCTATATTCCCAGTCGGAATTTCCGTAATTTTAATGTTTTCAGAGTTGGCTTAAGCAGAACGGTATACAGCGCAAATGCACCATTAAATAGAACTATGTCTGAGTTTAACTATTTCTCAGGTTTCTTAGATATTGACTTTACTGATCCGATACAGACTGCTCTGGAACTGAACACATATCTTGCGCGCACTTAACTTCCGGTTTACCTTTATATTTAAGTGAAACTTTTGTATATGTATACGCATATCTCATTGAATTTTTCGTTTTCTGCTATATTTTTACTATGTATCTATTCAGATCATAAATTTATACTTATTTGTTATATTAAATTACGCTTAAATGTCTGTGTAAATATGAACTATTTTAGACATCAATAAATAAATAAATAAATAAATAAAAATAAGCTGGTAAAATGTTTAAACTGCTATTGCTGTTTGCAAACCGCAATGTTATGACGAATGTGTTTATCGTTATTTTTGTTTGCTTTACCATTGATTCTAACAAATTAGGTGTGTAATTTATTAATCTGCATTTTTATCTAATCCTCTCTGTGCCTTCATATTCGTAAACAAAAAAAATGTCACATAAGATGTAAACGTTAATATATACGCATGAGCCTAGAAGCATGCTACATTTTGTCAAATTAATCAAAATTTGATGGGAATTTCGACATTTAAATCAAGTTTACATCGATTGGGGAAAATATGGGAAAAAATTTTTAACAGAAATCGATAGATGACATTCCAAACTTTCATTTTATTACAGTTAGCGAGTGTAGCACGCTGTAGCACACAAACTTTTTGTCCATCGAAGTTAGAAAAGGTAGCATTTATGAAGTACCATTTTCGCTGGCCTATATTTTTTTTAATATTTGGTCGATTGCACTGATTTTTTCTTTAATTAGTCAAGGAAGTGCTATATTTTCTTTTAAACTCACAACAGGGACAATAGAGATATAAGTTATAAGGAAAGTTTATAGCTAAAGTTAGCAAAAATTTCAAGCAGGTTTTGTTGAATAAAATTTTTCTGACTTCTGATACCATTATTTTGTAAAAAAAATCAATTTTTTGCAAAGTAGTCATGAATTGTTCATATTTGGACATTTTTTTATAAGACAACATCATTACAATCTGAAAATTAGGTATTGAAAAAAATGAGTTTTTTCCGCGGCTGAACCACTGTGCGACGCCATCTACCACACATTAATATTATCCTTTTGATCTTATATTTGGTAAAAATTCACGAAATTACGAATTTTTAAAAGATAATAAAATTAGCCCATTATACAATCACGAAGCTTATGACAAGGAAGTAAAATATAGACTTCAAATAGCACAGCAAAGAGCTAGGAAATTAGTCCAAGAGGCTAAAGAAAAACAAAAAACAAATTATGATAGAAGTAGCTATTGTAAGGAAATTAAAATAGGAGATTTAGTTTTAGTTAGAGAAGAGGCCTCCCATAAGCTAGAAAATAGATATAACGGATATTATAAAGTCAAAAATATTGATAAGAACAATAATTTCACTTTAATTCCACATAGCATAGAAAATAGGAATAAAAACAATAAAGAAATTATCATTCATAAAAATAGGCTTAAACCAATTTAAAACTCTTAGCAATAAAAATAAAGATAAGCAAGGCACTTTATTCATAATAATTTCGTAATAATAACACTACAATAAGCATTCCAGTTTACTCATTTTTATAAACAGGCACAAGCCAAAGAAAACAAAAGCAGAAGCCCGGACCCGGAATCTTTCTTTTTAATAGGGTGGAGCCGACCCTCGTATTCCATAATGAAGATGCAACAAAACGAGATGCCAGCATATTTTCACAAATATATGCAAATAATTTTTAAAATTAAATTTAATTGTGGCACAATTATTGTGCTCGCGTGTATGTAAGCAGAATTGCGCCAAAATAAATAAAACGGGGATAGTAGACAGTAAGAAGCGAACAAGTGTTATTTATCGATTATTCTATAGCAATTGCGCTAAAGGTGTTATTGCGCCAGAACCGTGCGCTGGCGCCACGGTTGGCACTGGTGTTATGGTATCAGCGCCAAAAAAATTGCGCCATTACCCATGGCTAAATTTTACTAGTCCCTAAAAAAATCACTCCCAGGGAAAACAGAAAACAGATGGAGATTAGTAGTAGACTACAGAGAAGTAAATAAAAAAAACTAGCAGCAGACAAATTCCCACTTCCAAGAATTGACGATATTTTAGATCAACTTGGAAGAGCAAAATATTTTTCATGCCTAGACCTTATGTCAGGGTTTCATCAAATCGAATTACACCCAGATTCCAGGGATATAACCTCATTCACAGCCGAGAATGGCACATATAAATTCAAAAGATTACCATATGGATTAAAAGTAGCACCGAATTCGTTCCAAAGAATGATGACACTAGCATTCGCAGGCCTCAAACCATCTCAAGCATTTTTCTACATTGATGATTTAGTTGTATTAGGTTGTTCTGAAAACCATATGTTATAAAATTTAAGAGACGTGTTCTCCACTTGCGGAAATACAACCTAAAATTACACCCAGATAAATGCCTATTTTTCAGCCAAGAAGTAACTTATTTAGGACATAAATGTACAAACAAGGGAATATTACCCGACCCAAGCAAATTTGAAATAGTCCAAAATTACCCAACACCAAAAACAGCCGATGAAGTTAAGAGATTCGTAGCATTCTGCAACTATTACAGAAGACTAGTAAACCCGGCCACGCGATGCTGTGGCTTTCAATTACACTGTGCGACAATTTGAGGGTGGAAGACCACTTTTTGCCACATTTGAAAATTTTTTGATACACCTTCATAGCTACTGGTTATTTTTATTTTCTCTGGACCTAGATTTTTTATACATAGATTTTGACCAAGGAGCCTCATAGTGAAGTTTTGTGCCGAATATTTTTCTAGACTATGGTAACCTTAAAGCGACCTACAAAAGGCCATTTGGCGCGCTCCTCCTTTTCTTTTTAGTTATCTTCTCTTCCCCTTTCCCCTTTATTTGCGCTTTATTTTCCCTTTATCCATTTTATTTTTCATATTTCCTCTTTCGCTTCCTGTCCTTCACCATATCCGTCCCTTTCATTGGCCGCAATCCATTGGGCCACAACCTTCTTCAGACCATATGTCTATGGCAGAAAATTTTTAGTTAAAACCGACCATCGTCCTTTAACATACATATTCAATGAAGAGTCTTTCATCTCAGCTGACACGAGTAAGATTCGATTTAGAAGAGTACGATTTTGAAGTGGAGTATATAGCCGGAAAGGAAAATCATACTGCGGATGCATTATCCCGCATAACAATTACAAACTTAAAAGATATGTCAGTGGAAGCAAATAAAATATTAAAAATAACAACAAGATCAGCAGCGAAACATACCAGCAGTAATGTCGAAAATAAAGAAAGTCACAAAGAGAAGCCCAAAATATACGAAGCGCTAAATAAATTTGAAGTAAAAAGACATGTCGAGCTCGTTTTCAATCCTCCGAAATTATATTTCAAAAAAGGAAAGAAAATTTGTAGCAATTCGGATACAAGCAACGTAATTGTTAAGGATAAGATTGACTTGGGACAATTCCTTACCAGGCTTGAAAGAGAAGCCGGCAATTTAGGACTTGTACAAATACAGTTGTCCTTAGGAGACAAATTGTTTAAAAGAAATTATACTGCAGTAGGCAAATTTATAGAAAAGGATAACAAAGTTCTCAAAAAGCTAACAATCGCCCTAACCCCAGAGGTTATATATGTGACAAATCCCGGGAAAATTAAAGAAATTCTGCACAAATCTCACGACGATCCTATTAGTGGTGGCCACCCAGGAATAAATCGCATGACAGATAAAATCAAGCAGAAATATAGCTGGCTAAATATGAAAAATTACGTAAGAAAATACACTCAGAAAAAAAATCATCAACACGATTCATGTAAAATTAACACGATCGATCTTTACACATAGAACAGCAACAATTTTTATAAATTACACGATGTTTGAAACATGATTTTGGCTTTGTAACTGTCATCTGAAAATTTGGTAAATTCAACCAAATTTTATTGTTGATACAACATGAAGAAATTTTAAAATATACAAGATGATTCAAATATAAAATTTTATTCCTAAATGTCATTTGGAATTTGGTTTATTTAACATGATGATAGTGTCAATATAAACTAAAAAAAAATGTTAGAAAAATGACGTCCCAATTTTAGTGTTAATACAACATGGAAACAAATGTTAAAACAACAAGAACCACAATTAACAATAAAAGTTGGTTGATATAACACGAAACAATGTTCAAACATAAACGTCATTTGGAATTTTGGTTTATTCAACACGATGATAGTGTCAATATAATATAAAAAAAGTGTTAAAAAGAACGTCAAAACTATTTTGAAACATACACAATTTTTTCAACGTTTGAAATTCTGCTGTTCGTGCAAAACACAAACTAATATTATTTTTGGGGTAAGTGGAAAAAAATTCAACAACTATTTACAGCGAAGGTTGAGTGTATAGCTATTTCACGAAAAACCATTTTCGATCATCAGCACTCTTTTCGGAAGTGGATGCACCGGGGATTGAACCCGAGTCCATTCCAACTTCAGCCGCAATGACCCAACGGATAAACACACTCGGCCATTGAGACTCTGTGCAAGCTGTTGGATTTTCCCCACTTTTGCCTTTTTCATTTTCAACATTAACGTTAGTGTGTATATGCTTTTGCATATATTCTCCACAAACGTGCTGAATTTTTTGTTGTAGGCAGTTCGCAATGAACATTGTTGTTGGTATTTTATTTTATGTATATACCAAACAACATTAACAATTTTACTTGAAAGAGTTTTTAGTGCTTAGCACGAAATTTTTATTTTAATTCAATTTTTAATTGTTGGGGTAAGTGGAAAAAAATTCAACAACTATTTACAGCGAAGGTTGAGTGTATAGCTATTTCACGATATTTTTTCCACTTACCCCAACAATTAAAAATTTAATTAAAATAAAAATTTCGTGCTAAGCACTAAAAACTCTTTCTAATATTATTTTTTTTAACAAAAAGAAAATTTTGTGCTGTGATAGGAGTTTAGCATCATTGGCAGTGCGTGATAACGGTTTTTCCATTTATATTTTTAGTTCGCAGGTAAGTTAAAAGTGGATTGTATTTTTGTTTCTAAAAGTTTTTAATGTTCAATATTTTCTTTTCCTCTTCATAGTTTGCAATTTTTACCACGAAGAGATGTTTAGCGAATGGAGTCTTTCACGCAGCATGCGGTGCATATACCGTTGCATTATCGGCCAAACATTACTCGGTGCCAGTGATAGTAAGTACTATCGCCCATGTATAAACTATTCGCATGACAAGGACGCTTTCAATTTGGTCGGTTGTGCGGGTGATGTACTCGAATATGATTTATTGATCTGATGATTATATATTTTATGTTTTATATGTTTTTTATTTAAAAAAAATAAATTGTAAAATCAACAAGACTTTCTAGTTAATTTAACAATAAATTTAAGGTAAAATCAAAAAGATGTTATTGTTAATTCAACAGGACCATTTCGTGTTAATTTAACCAGCTTAAATTGTAACATTAACTAGTTAAAATTGTAAAATCAACAGGAAGACTCAATACTTTTTAGTGTTAATTCCACAGTTGTCATCCTGTTAAACTAACACTTGACAGTAGTGTTAAATTTACACGATTACATGATGGCATACATTAAGCATCGTGTTGAAAAAAATTAACCACAAAATTTGTTGATTTTTGGTTGATTTCACACTATTTTTTTTTCTGGGTGTACATAAAAAACTGCATTCACTGTAAGAAAAATAAAACTAACAAGCATATTAAGGAACCAATGACAATAACGGAGACACCTCCGAAGGCATTCGATATTGTACAAATCGATACAGTCGGCCCATTACCAAAATCGATAAATGGAAACGAATATGCAGTTACCATTATATGCGACCTAATCAAATACTTGGTAGCGATTCCAGTTCCAAGCAAGCACGCAGCAATAGTTGCTAAAGCCATATTCGAGCATTTCATCTTGATTTATGGACAAATGAAAACAATCATGATTCATGACAGACATGGGCACAGAATACAAAAACAACCTATTCAATGAACTGTGGAAACTGTTAAAAATTGAACATAAAACTTCAACACCTTATCATCATCAAACTTTGGGTACTGTACATTTTACGGAAAAAAATAGAAGGAGTGGTCCTAGGCCATTGAAATTTTGCACAGAGGTTATATGTGAGCTAATTAAGAAATTTTCAAAAAATGGTTGAAATCGGTCAACCCCTAGGGGTACATCCCTTGGACCTATAAAAAAATGATTTAAATACAAATTTTAGTTTCAGCTAAAAAAAATTAAGATATCTTCACGAAACTTGGTACATGAGTTACCCTCATTAAAGGCATTGACAGCACCAAAAATTTTTGAAATCGGCCACTCCCTAGGGGTACCTCCCCTGGACCCATAGTAAAAATTTTAAAGAAAAATTTTAATTTCAGCTCAAAAAAGTAACATATCTTCACAAAACTTGGCGCATAATTTACTGTCATGAAAGATATCGACAATACCAAATATAGGCGTGATTGGAAAACAACCACGCCCACTTTTCCTACACCTTTTATTCAAAAACAAATGAAGATATACATTTTCAGTAACTGAAAAGAGCCCTTGTAAAAATTTGATGTTCTTAATGATTATATTTATAATACATATAATCAAAAATATAACTATGTATTTATATATGGAAAGAAAAAAAAACAAATATAAGAAAAATATTTAATGATTTAGCATATCCTTGACAACAGGATCCAATTCCACACACTTTTTGTTGGGTTGTCGTCTTATGGACTTTTTAAATTGATCAGAACATGACAGTAATCGATTAATAAAATCTGTATTGGTAGAAATTCTATCACTTTCCTTGAAAACATAAGCCTAGAAATCATAAGCCCCATTTACTAGTAAGGATTAACTCAGAACATGATAAGGAGTTCAACTTTTCTGCTGAGAAAGTATCAATAAGTCTTGTTGTTGTGTGATCAAGTAAACTTTGCAAATTAACAGCAGCATATGTTTCTGTTATTACAATTTCGTCGGGATAACATTTTTTTTTTCATCTAATACCTTAAACCTTTCAAATATAATTTCCACCTTAGATTTTGGTTCCCTAGTGCTTACTGAAGATGATATCATTGTAAGTATTAAAAATATAAAATGTTCTTATCAGACTGATATTGATGCATTCTCGGCTGCTTTATTCAAAAATTGCCTATCATTGGCCAAGCCACTAACGCACATCTTTAACAAATCCCTTTCTGCAGGCCTATTTATAGATGACTGGAAACGTACATCAATCACGCCAAGCTATAAAAGTGGTAATAAATGCGATGTCGAAAATTATAGACCGATCAGCAAGCTGTCTTCGGTGGCTAAGATTTTCGAAAATATAATTAAGACCAAACTTTATTTTAATGTCAAACATTTGATATGTCCAAATCAGCATGGGTTTGTTACGGGTAAATCCACAATTACTAATCTTGCTGTCTTTACTGAGGATTGTTTCTCAACATTCCGTAATGGATACCAACTAGATGTTATCTACACGGATCTTTCTAAAGCATTTGATAAGATTTCGCATAAAATACTGTTAAAAAAACTGGCCTCTATGGGTATCCATTCAGTATTTCTTGATTGGATTAAGTCATACCTACATCGCAGAAGTAGTGATGTGGTCATTGATGGTGTTTCGTCTAAATCATTTATTGCGACTTCAGGGGTTCCTCAAGGTAGTATTTTGGGCCCATTATTCTTCATTCTTTTTATAAATGATATTAGTTCCTGCTTTAAATACGCTCAATTTCTTCTTTATGCTGATGATCTGAAAATTTATTTGGAAATCAAAAATTATGATGACACATCAAAATTACAATCCGACATCAATAAGCATAATGCCTGGTGTGCAAATAATAGTATTTTTATCAACATCAAAAAATTTCACAAAGTAACCTTTTCAAAGTTAAAAAACCCTATTATGTCAACTTATTCAATAAATAATATCTGCTTGGACTCGGTTAATGAGATAAAGGATTTGGGAGTACATTTTGATTCGAAACTCACTTTTATTACGCACTTAAATAGAGTGATAGCGGACGCATTTGCTATGCTTGCATTTGTGAGACGAAATTCTAAAAATTTTACTGATCCTTACACACTAAAGGTTTTATATTCAGCATTTGTTCGCTCTAAAGTAGATTATGCATCTTTTATATGGAGACCCCATCATTTAATTCATATAAATCGATTGGAAAAAGTACAGAGGGTATTCATACGATTTGCCTTGCGCTCTTTAAACTTTAATGAACCCTTGCCCTCTTATTCTTCTCGGTGTCAACTAATCAGTCTACCTACTTTGCGTAATAGAGCAGTTATTCAGGCTATCTCGTTTTTAATGGGCATAGTGATAGGGAATGTTGACTGTCCCTCAATTCTTGAGAATATACATTTCTATATTCCCAGTCGGAATTTCCGTAATTTTAATGTTTTCAGAGTTGGCTTAAGCAGAACGGTATACAGCGCAAATGCACCATTAAATAGAACTATGTCTGAGTTTAACTATTTCTCAGGTTTCTTAGATATTGACTTTACTGATCCGATACAGACTGCTCTGGAACTGAACACATATCTTGCGCGCACTTAACTTCCGGTTTACCTTTATATTTAAGTGAAACTTTTGTATATGTATACGCATATCTCATTGAATTTTTCGTTTTCTGCTATATTTTTACTATGTATCTATTCAGATCATAAATTTATACTTATTTGTTATATTAAATTACGCTTAAATGTCTGTGTAAATATGAACTATTTTAGACATCAATAAATAAATAAATAAATAAATAAAAATAAGCTGGTAAAATGTTTAAACTGCTATTGCTGTTTGCAAACCGCAATGTTATGACGAATGTGTTTATCGTTATTTTTGTTTGCTTTACCATTGATTCTAACAAATTAGGTGTGTAATTTATTAATCTGCATTTTTATCTAATCCTCTCTGTGCCTTCATATTCGTAAACAAAAAAAATGTCACATAAGATGTAAACGTTAATATATACGCATGAGCCTAAAAGCATGCTACATTTTGTCAAATTAATCAAAATTTGATGGGAATTTCGACATTTAAATCAAGTTTACATCGATTGGGGAAAATATGGGAAAAAATTTTTAACAGAAATCGATAGATGACATTCCAAACTTTCATTTTATTACAGTTAGCGAGTGTAGCACGCTGTAGCACACAAACTTTTTGTCCATCGAAGTTAGAAAAGGTAGCATTTATGAAGTACCATTTTCGCTGGCCTATATTTTTTTTAATATTTGGTCGATTGCACTGATTTTTTCTTTAATTAGTCAAGGAAGTGCTATATTTTCTTTTAAACTCACAACAGGGACAATAGAGATATAAGTTATAAGGAAAGTTTATAGCTAAAGTTAGCAAAAATTTCAAGCAGGTTTTGTTGAATAAAATTTTTCTGACTTCTGATACCATTATTTTGTAAAAAAAATCAATTTTTTGCAAAGTAGTCATGAATTGTTCATTTTTGGACATTTTTTTATAAGACAACATCATTACAATCTGAAAATTAGGTATTGAAAAAAATGAGTTTTTTCCGCGGCTGAACCACTGTGCGACGCCATCTACCACACATTAATATTATCCTTTTGATCTTATATTTGGTAAAAATTCACGAAATTACGAATTTTTAAAAGATAATAAAATTAGCCCATTATACAATCACGAAGCTTATGACAAGGAAGTAAAATATAGACTTCAAATAGCACAGCAAAGAGCTAGGAAATTAGTCCAAGAGGCTAAAGAAAAACAAAAAACAAATTATGATAGAAGTAGCTATTGTAAGGAAATTAAAATAGGAGATTTAGTTTTAGTTAGAGAAGAGGCCTCCCATAAGCTAGAAAATAGATATAACGGATATTATAAAGTCAAAAATATTGATAAGAACAATAATTTCACTTTAATTCCACATAGCATAGAAAATAGGAATAAAAACAATAAAGAAATTATCATTCATAAAAATAGGCTTAAACCAATTTAAAACTCTTAGCAATAAAAATAAAGATAAGCAAGGCACTTTATTCATAATAATTTCGTAATAATAACACTACAATAAGCATTCCAGTTTACTCATTTTTATAAACAGGCACAAGCCAAAGAAAACAAAAGCAGAAGCAAATGTGAAAAAAAACTTATATGTTCAAAAAAAAATAAAAAATTTTAATGCATATGCATATGCAATAAAGACAAACGAGAAACAAATGTAACAAGCAAAAAATAAATAATTTTTATGCAATAATGGCAATAAGAGCCAAAAAACAATTAAAATTCTGTCAACTCAGGCAAACGTTAAGTGGGCCGTTAAGTCTTTCAAATAGATATATATAGTTGACTACAAATATATATATACATATCTATTTTTTATTAAGGGGAAAGGTGTAGTATTACATAAATACACCGCCCTTACAGGCCTTGTCACACACACAAATCGTGTACATATAAACCACACACTTTGTCAAAATTTCTGACCCAAATAAATTCCGTTAAACCCCAGCGGGAGTTTAACATCTAATACACACACCGCCACACATGGCAAAGATCTGGTTACATTTGTTACATTTTGTCAAGTGCATTGCCCAAGCCGTCACACTGACCAACTGATCGACAGCGTCAGTTTGTCAATGTGACTGACGAAATATTTATGAAACACATATGCTGACATAGCATATTGTGCCCTGCAAAAAATGCGATTAATCCGGGATGTGTCCCTTTATATGGAGTGAATTGATCGCATTTGTTCGAGCATGTCCTATGAAGAGACTAATTGTTCAACTTGTATACCCGAACGGGTACCAATGTAGATTAATCACTAACATACCGAACGGGTACAACTGTAGATCAATCGCTTTCATCCCGAACGAGTACGAATGTAGATTAATCGCTTTCATCCCCAACGGGTACAAATGTAGATCAATCGCTTCAGCACGAACGGGTACAAATGTAGATTTTTCCTTAAAAAATTGTAAATATTCATCCATATTTAAATAAAGATTATATAATGTTTTACTTTTTTAAAAAAATCTCAATAAATAAATTAAAAAAATTGTAAGTTTTGAGTATGCATTATATGAGCGTAATGTAAAGGATTTTTTCATAGGATATTTTAGGCAACATTTGGTTAAAATTGTTATTAAAAAGGGTGTTCAATTCGTTTTACCGGTTGTTCTACAATTGATTGATAGATTTATACCCGAGATCAAAGCGATTAATCTACATGTATACCCGTTAGGGAACAATTGGTCTACAATTAGTCTACATTTATACACATTCGGGAACAATTGGTCTACAATTAGTCTACAGTTATACCCGTACGGAAACAATCGGGGACTAATTGTGGTCCGATTGTTCTCGAAAGAGATCAATCGAGGACAAATCTCTTTCGGGATTGATCGCACATTTTTTTGCAGGGTGTACACACATTTTGTAGTTTGTAAGTATTAGTGTAAATTAGTGTAAGAATTTTTGTATAAAAAGAAAGCAATTTCAAATAAAGACAATACTGTTCAAACCTTAAACTCCGGTGCATTCATTTTCTAGACTCTGTTTGGGCTGATATGGGTACAAATACTTCAAAGTTTCATGTCATTATCTGTTCAAATGGATAAGTTATACCCCAAAATGTCCACATCTGAACAATCGGTTGTATGGAAGCTATATGTTATAGTGCTTCGATCTTGACAATTTTCGCTAACCTTATTTGGGCCAACATGGGTACAAATACTTCAAACTTTCACGCCGTTAGCTATGTAAATGGAGAAGTTATACACCAAAATGTCCATATCTGAACAATCGGTTGTATGGGAGCTATATGTTATAGTGGTTAGATCTTGACAATTTTCGCTAACCTTGTTTGGGCCAACATGGGTACAAATACTTCAAAATTTCACGCTTTTAGCTGTTTAAAAAAATGCACATCTCTGCAGTTTTTTCAGAATTTTTTTTTTTTCACATTCTTTGAGCACATATTAAGCAGAAATTAACTGCATACTCAATATTTTCCTAAGCTAAGCCTAATTGAGTGCGGGGTCCAGCGGAACGTTTACCTGGACCCCGCACTTTTGTTTTTAAAAAAAAAGTCCTTAAAATTTAGGGAAAACATTTTATTATTTAGGGACCTATTAAGCACATATTAAGCACAAATTAATGAGATAAAGATGATAAAGTAAATAACAACGGTCGCAGTTTTGAACCTTGCGGTACTCCAGTTTGCAATCGTTTAATATTAGAGTTCTCAGACCCCACCTTCACACGCTGCACTCTGTGTTTTAAATAACTCCTCATTAGCTTAACAGCAGCATCCTCAAAACCAAAATGAACTTTTAACTTCCTGAAGAGAAGCTCATGATTCACGGAATCAAATGCTTTAGAAAAGTCTAATAGGCACAGCAGTGCAACTTGATTGCAGTCATAAGGTATTCGTATATCATCCAAAATTTTAATAATAGCATTGGAACAACTATGCTTTGTTCTAAAACCTGACTGGAAGAGGGAAAGCAGATTATTTTTATTAATATACGCTTGAACTTGCTCTGATAACAGTGCTTCAAAAGCTTTTGACAGGGTAGGAAGAATACTTATAGGACGAAAATCACATGAACGAACAGCATTACTATTTTTGGAAATCGGCAGCACAGTCGCAATCTTCCACGCATCCGGAAAGCTTGATCTTGTAATGCAGTGATTCATAACATGAGTGAGAGTTGGCAGTATTTGTGGCAAAATTATCTTAATAAACTTAATCGGAATCCCATGCGCACCAACCGCATTAGAACGAATTTTATAAACACACCTTACCACATCAAGCTCTGTAACTGCACAAAATTGAAACTTTTCACAGGCAGACCAATTCCCACAAGAAGTCAAAGGGGAGGAAATTAAGGATTGGGAAGTAGTAGCACTGGACGGTATATTAACAAATGCATCACTAAGCTCATTAGGATCAAGAGAACAATCAGGACTTTTTTTTAACATAAAACGGAGGCTTTTTAAATTACGCCACAATACATTATTTAGAAGATATGAACATAGTTTTTTGGTAAAAAACTTACGTTTTTCCCGCTGCACAAAGGAGTTAGCTTCATTCATAATAGCTTTATATGCACACCAGTTAGAGTCTCTTCGAACCTTTTTCCAGATGGAATATACTTTATTTCGCTTTCTTATCATAGTACGAATAGATTGATTAAACTAAGGACAGGAAGGTAATCTCTTTTGATTAGAGTGCATCGGGACATGGCCATTATAGGTATTTAGCACGATATTATTTAAAAAGTTAAGCTTGTCATTTACAGATGTTAAGCTCCAGTAAGCAGTCCAGTCAATACTGTTTAAGGCATTTATCAGTTCACTAATAATAAACAAGCGATAATCGGGAATATTGCACGTGGATGAATATAAATTTCGGTAGTCAAAAATAAAGATAAGAAGATTAAATCGCGATATTGGTATCAAATGAATGTTGTCGAGCAAGGATTTTACACAGAGATGGACTCATTGTAATTCCTAGGTCGGGTACCCAGGTGTTTGTGTCAGAACGTGGGCCCGGATGACACGGGAATATTTCTCATTCATATTGGTATCAAATGAAAGGTGTTGATTAGGACGATATAAAAGATCCGTACCCATTATGATTCCTGGTCAAGTCTCCAGATGTGGTTCAAAACGTAGACCCGGATGACCACGAAATATTTCCCAGCGATATTGGTATCAAATGAAGGGTGATGAGCTGGGATTTTACATAGGTATGAACTCATTATTCCTAGGTTGGATCCCCAGATGTGGGGAAATACGTGGGCCCGGATGACCCCGGGATGCTGCTGAGCAATACTGATATAAAATGAAAGGTGTTGAGCAGCGTTGCTAAATATAGCTTTTTCATAGTGATTCTTATGCCTGGTACTCAAGTATGGATAAAAGAGTGGACCCGGATACCACGGAATGTATTTAAACAGCGATGATATCAAATTAGAAGTGTAATACAGGGCTATGTTATGCTAAACCCGGTTCCCTAGGGAAAAGGAAAGTGGAAGGGTAAAGGGAATGGGAAAGGCAGAAGGACGGAAAAGGAGAGAAATAATATAATGTAAATGGAACGATGAGGATGGGGAGAGAGACAGTAAGACAGGGAATGAGAGAAGGAATAAGAGAGGGACGAAAAGGAGAAAGACAGAAAAGTATAGGTAAGGGAGAGCGGTACAGGAAGGGAAAGGGACGCGGAAATGTGACGGGAAAGGGAAAAGAAAACGGAAGCGGAAGCGGAAATTATTGGAAAGGGAAAGAGAATGGGAGTAGTAGAGGAAAACGGAGTGGGTGATTAATACGAAACAAAAAAGGAATAAGGACATGAAGGGGGCAAACTTTTGAAAATATAAATTTTTTTCTTCTCCGTTTTTTAAACTTATCTGACTTTTGATGAGGGGTGCAGCCTGAGGAAAGCTCGGTTTCTAGATATTTCCAACTTACTTTAAAGTGTGTCAGTTTTCGCTTCGAATGCCTATAATAGGAAGTGGGCCAAAGCAAAGCTTGGCCGGGTACAGCTAGTTTCTTATAAGCGCGGCCGAAGGCTGCCAACGCAGAAAAGTGTTCCCCGCAAAAGGTTTTTTTTATCTATCGAATTTATATGGAGAGTTACTAAATTCCTCGAAAACGAGGTATGTCCGGCGCCTAAATTTTTACGGATTCAGAACACCCTTCCCCTTCCTTACCCTCGATAGAAGTCGCGTTTTTGGGGGCGTGTGACATTATTGGAAACTTTCCCCATTTATTATTAATAAACTATACATTTTCGCGCCTTATGGTTTACATTTAAGTGATCTATACGAACCCCCTTAATATAATAATATAATATAATAATACAATGGCGCTATTATAACTCTGACGAGTTTTATGGCCGAGCTTCTCTCCCAATTCGAGGTATGCTCCTTTTTGTTTTTCCTACTTTCCTACGAACCCCCTTACCCCTCGAAAATAACAAAAAAAATTCCAGTCCTGGCGCATTAGATCGAATTTTCCCCGTACTCTTGTCCCGGCCATAGATGCTATTGCAGAAGTAGAATTCCGCCGGCTGAGGGTTTTTTTTTTAAAGCGCGGACGAAGGCCCCCAACGCTATTCGGAGTTCTGTATTAAAGTACTGTTGTCCGCGCTATAGATGCTTTCTTGATGTTATACATAACTAAAAAGAATTGTTTGGGGAAATTTTCCAACTATGCCGCACATTCCCAAAAAAACGACTTCTACCGGGGGGTAGGGGAGGGGAAGAGTGTTCTGAATCCGTAAAAATTTAGGCGCCCTTTATATGGGGCGAATTGATCGCATTTGTTCGAGCATGTCCTATGAAGAGACTAACTGTTCAATTTGTATACCCGAACGGGTACCAATGTAGATTAATCACTAACATACCGAACGGGTACAAATGTTGATCAATCGCTCTCATGCCAAACGGGTACAAATGTAGATCAATCGCTTTCAGCACGAACGGATACAAATGTAGATTTTTCCAAGTTGTTCGCCAATACAATTTTTAATAACAAACAATCTTTAAAAAATTGTAAATGTTCATGCATATTTAAATAAAGATTATATCGTCGCTATAGAAGAAAAAATACGCAAAGTGTTTTGTTTAGGAAGAAAGACGCAAACTTTTTTTTTTTTTTCAAAGAAATATTTTTAGAAAGAAAGACTTTGTTTGTTTTGATAACGAAGAAAGACGCTTTATTTTTTTTTACTATAAAGAAAGACGCATTCAAATATATTTTAGGAAAGAAAGACGTATTCGATTTTTGTTTTTTCTTTGTCAATATTAATGCTAATGCGTCTTCCTTCGCAGTTAATAATGCTAATGCGTCTTTCTTTGTCGAAATATTTTATAATGCGTCTCTTTTCGTCGAAATATTATTTAATGCGTCTATCTTCGTCGACATGTTTTGTAAAGCGTCTTTTTTTGTCGACAAATTACTGGCATGCGTCTTTCTTCTTCCGGAGCGACGATATAATGTTTTACTTTTGTAAAAAAATCTAAATAAATAAATAAAAAAAATTTGTAAGTTTTAGTACAGCAATTTGTTGCAATTTATTACAATTTTGCAACAAATATCCGCTTTTCCATTTTTTTACGCAAAAAAATTGCAGAAGTGATGGAAATGAGATGACGTTTATTTTTGTGAGAGGCTGCAAAATTCTGCTTGACAAATTTTTTCCATCACATTTGTCCAGCAGCAAAACATCTGATGAAAAAACATATGTTTGTAATTTGCGAAAATTGCAAAATTGAAGTTCAAAATTAAAAAAGTTAAATATGGACGAATTAATTATGAAAGATGTAAATAAATAACATTCGATTATGTCTGCATCTGTACTTGAGCTAAATTTCGGATGATAACAGCAGCATTGTATGTTTGTTGCTTAATGTAGGAAGTCCGCCGGTTACCCTCTGCTAACTTATATGTATGCATGTATGTATGCACGTCAATACCCTGCAAAAAAATGTGCGATTAATACCGAAAGATATTTGTCCCGGATTGATCTCTTTCGAGAACAATCGGTCCACAATTAGTCCCCGATTGTTCCCGTACGGGTATAAATGTAGACTAATTGTAGACCAATTGTTCCCGAACGGGTATAAATGTAGACTAATTGTAGACCAATTGTTCCCTAACGGGTATAAATGTAGATTAATCGCTTTCATCCCGAACGGGCATAAATGTAGATTAATCGCTTTCATTCCGAAAGGGTACAAATGTAGATCAATCGCTTTCATCCCGAACGGGTACAAATGTGGATCAATCGCTTACATCCCGAACGGGTACAAATGTAGATTAATCGCTTTCATCCCGAACGGGTAGAAATCTAGATTCCTTAAATGTAGAAATTTTACAAAAATATGCAATGTATTTCAAAAATTGTAGAACAACCGGTAAAACGAATTGAACACCTTTTTTTTAATAACAATGATGAATAATAATTTTAACAAAATGTTGCCTAAAATATTCTATGAAAAAATTTACATTACGCTCATATAATGCATACTCAAAACTTACAATTTTTTTTATTTATTTATTGAGATTTTTTTACAAAAGTAAAACATTATATAATCTTTATTTATACATATATGCATGAACATTTAAAATTTTTTAAAGATTGTTATTAAAAATTGCCTTGGCAAACAACTTGGAAAAATCTACATTTGTACCCGTTCGTGCTGGAAGCGGTTGATCTACAATGGTACCCGTTGGGGATGAAAGCGATTAATCTACATTTGTACCCGTTCGGGATGTAAGCGATTGATCTACATTTGTACCCGTTCGGGATGAAAGCGATTGATCTACATTTGTACCCGTTCGGGATGAAAGCGATTAATCTACATTGGTACCCGTTCGGGTATACAGGTTGAACAATTAGTCTCTTCATAGGACATGCTCGAACAAATGCGATCAATTCACTCCATATAAAGGGATGTAAAATTGTATTAGTCGCATGCTCCCTTGCGATTGATCCTGGACACGTCCCGGATTGATCGCATTTTTTGCAGGGTATGTAATGCCAGCAGGCAGTCGCAACTCCATAGTTATATGTATATGTACATACATACATGTTTCTTTATTAGTAAAATATAATGCATGCATAATCTACTGCTGAAACTAAGCTAAAGTAATACAAATTTCCTCTAAATTTTTGTAAAAATAGGATTTGTTTATATTTTGTTAATTCTTATAGTTTTAATTTGATCAGCTGTTCGTCTTTGCTGCAAGATTTGAATAGATTTGCATTTTTTTACTTTTTTGGATAATTATCTCTGGTGGGAGGAAAAATCGTTTTTGGCGAGATAGAGAGTGATAGAGGCAGACAGAGAAAAGCTGCTGGAAAAAGTAAGCGAATACAACTATTATATGAGCATAATGTAAAGGATTTTTTCATAGAATATTTTAGGCAACATTTTGTTAAAATTACACTGTGCTACACCAAAAAAATGCAGGGGCTCTCACATGGTTTTTTGGTTTCATCATGGCTCATAAAACACTACCTCATTTTCGGTTTTTCTCCATCACTTCGTTTTTAAATTTTTTGAGTACAAATATAATACAACTCTGAAATTATTGAAATTACAATTTCGAGATGCTATAACTTTCTTGTTTCTTGATCGAATTCAATTTTTTTTCTTTTATTTGAAAGATGCTACCTTTACCTTTCCAACAAGCGAAATAGTTTGCAATTCGACCTAAAAATGACCAAGTTTTGGTCCTTTATTCCAAAAAAAAAATAAAATTTTTCTAAAAATATTGGTTTTCGGCACGTTTTTATTGGATTTTGAAGTTACAAACAATGAGTTTTAAACCTTTATAACAAAATACATAAAATCAGCTTTCCAAAAAGCAAAAGTAAATTAAAATTGATTTAAAATTACGGTAGTAGTGTTTCATAAAGTGAGTAGGCCTTGTTTTTTTTTTTTTTTTTTTTATACCTTTCATGAGAATGAAATGGTATTATAACTTTGTGCCAAAAAATTTTTGTCGAAAGTACCAGAAGGAAGCGTGGGGGACCCGCCAAAATATATACCGATATGATCAGAATCACGAGCTGAGTCGATTAAGCCATGTCCGTCTGTCCGTTCGTCCGTCTGTGTGAACGCAAACTAGTCCCTCAGTTTTTGAGATATCTGAATGAAATTTGGATTACAGGTAGGTTGTTATATGCAGCTGATCATTTGTCGGAATCGGACGAATCGGACCCCTACAACCGATTGTTCAGATATGGACATTTTGAGGTATAACTTCTCAATTTTAACAGATAATGACATGAAACTTTGAAGTATTTTTACCGATATCGGCCCAAATAGAGTTACCGAAAATTGTCAAGATCGGACCATTGTAACATATAGCTCCAATACAACCGATTGTTCAAATGTACACATTTTGTCGTATAACTCCTCCATTTAAATAGCTCAGACACCATTTTTTCTAATAAATCCTTCCATAAATAACCCACACAATTGAAATTATAAATTATACGTACTAAATCAGGCTATGTATATTAAGGTGGAGTGAAATCATATGGAGATTTTTTTTTTTGTTCTTTTTTTGAACGTACCACGAATGAAAAGTTGCCTTTATACGAGTTAATGAACCCCACAAAATTTTATGGCGATAGGATGACGTTTTGAACTGCCCCCAGCCCCGCAAAGTTGAAAGCAATAAGCACGATCTGGTACAAATATAAAATTTTGAAAATTATAAAATCAAAAAACGAAGTATGAGGATTGATAAAGATGGCTAAGCTGAGTATTAAAGTGAATTTTTTTTTTTGGAAACAACAACAACAAAAGTTATTAAAGGTCAAAGTTTATATTATGCATTTTTTAAATTGCAATTACTTCAAAACTACTGAACCAATTTCAAATATTTTTATACCATTCGATAGGTATTTTGATTGCCTTTAATTTGATATATATTTTATATATGAAAAGTGAGGGGGGTTAAAAGGGGTTGACCACCGCAGGGGGGTTATTATGGAACCCACATAAAATGTATATCAAATTGAAGGGAATCAAAATAGCTATCGAAAGGTATAAAAATATTCGCAATCGGTTCAGTAGTTTTTAAGTAATTGCAATTTAAAGAATGCACAATATAAACTATGACCATTAAAAACATTTGTTGTTGTTGTTTCCAAAAAAAAAATTCACTTTAATACTCAGCTTAGCCATCTCTATCAATCCTCATAATTCGTTTTTTGGTTTGATAATTTTAAAAATTTCACATTTGTACCAGATCGTGCTATTTTTTCAACTTTGTGGGGCTGGGGGCACCTCTAAACATGCGAGTAGGTCAATAAAAGTTTACAGGCTTATTACTGGGCTAGAAATGTGCCGTTCTGGCTTTGGAACAAATTGAATTTCCAAAAAAAATGTTTCACTCCACCTTAATGTACATACATGCATAGGTAACTTTTCATTTCCCCACTCATGAAAGGTATGAAGTCTTCGGTACGGCCGAAGGCAGCCGCGCTTTTACTTGTTTGAATTAACTAAGGGAATATTTATAGTATTTTTTTCACCAACTACAAACGATGTACGTGGAGCCCAATCCTTTTGTTTGTAGTGTAGGCTAATTGCTCGGTTGTCCCATTCGCAGAAATAGCATGGATACTTCGTATTTCCACCCTGAATACCATTTAAAATATTGAGTACCTTGAAGTCAGCAACAATTAGCCATACTGTCATATGATTCTTTAATATCGGTAACGTAGGCCAGTGGGACTGATGGATATATGCCAGTGTTGTGTAAAAGCACAGCCTTCAAACCTTAAAAATTAAATGAAACCTGAATATGCAATTACATAACAAACATTTCAAGTGTACTTTTTGTTGAACCGTCGATGAATAGACGCCAATCTCTTGGGAAAAAATTTAAAGTAGGTAAACTGACCAAGTCTGACAAGTAACAAAGAGCACACTCAGATCGCTCTATACTCAGTTTTGTGAAAGTTCATACCTACTTTGTATGCAAATATTAATCTATAAAAAAAAAAAATTTTCAAACACAAAAATAAAGGCTTACTCACTTTATGAAACACTACTACCGTAATTTTGAATCAATTTTAATTTACTTTTGCTTTTTGGAAAGCTGATTTTATGTATTTTGTTATAAAGGTTTAAAACCCATTGTTTGTAACTTCAAAATCCAATAAAAACGTGCCGAAACCCAATATTTTTAGAAAATTTTTTTTTTTTTTTTTGGAATAAAGGACCAAAATTTGCTCATTTTTAGGTCGATTTGCAAACTATTTTGCTTGTTTGAAAGGTAAAAGTAGCATCTTTCAAATAAAAGAAAAAAAATTGAATTCGATCAAGAAAAAAGAAAGTTATAGCATCTCGAAGTTGTAATTTCAATAATTTCAGAGTTGTATTATATTTGTACTCAAAAAATTTAAAAACGAAGTGATGGCGAAAAACCGCAAATAAGGTAGTGTTTTATGGGCCATGACGAAACCAAAGAACCATGTGAGAGCCCCTGCATATTTTTTTTTTCTGATTTTGTAGCACTGTGTTATTATTCATTATTGTTATTAAAAGAAAGGGTGCTGAATTCGTTTTACCGGTTGTTCTACAATTTTTTAAATACATTGCACAATTTTGTAAAATTTCTACATTTAAGGAATCTAGATTTGTACCCGTTCGGAATGAAAGCGATTAATCTACATTTATACCCGTTCGAGATAAAAACGATTAATCTACATTTATACCCGTTCGGGAACAATTGCTCTACAATTAGTCTTCATTTATACCCGTTCGGGAACAATCGAGAACTAATTGTGGACCGATTGTCCCCGAAGGAGATCAATCCGGGACAAATCTCTTTCGGGATTAATCACACATTTTTTTTGCAGGGATATGTCAGTTGTGTGTGTGTGTAAAAATTGGTAAAAATTTAACAACTTTAACAAATTCCGGGAAAACCAGGTACGTCCGGCGCCTAAATTTAACAAATTCAGAACCTACTTCCCCTCCCCTACCATCCAGTAAAAGTCATTTTTTCGGGGCGTGCGCCATTATCGGAAAGCCGACCCAATTGTTTTGCACGTTTTTAACAAAATTTTCGTAACAAATTATATATCAAATGAAAGGTAATTTAACGTTCTTTTTAATATAAATAACTTCGTATAGTGTTAATAAGGTCATTTCAACAAAAAGAAAAGAAAAAACAAAAAAAATTTCCAAAATTTAAGTTTTTTGCTTTTTACAAAATTTGTGTGGAATTTGGGGAAATATTTATGCATCATATGAAAAGAATTTAAGTAAGCTTTCCAACGATGCCTTAATTTTAAAAATTGAGTGAATATTTTGGAAGATATCGGCTTTTTAAAAAAAGGGTTTTTTAAACTTCATCCTCCTCTAGCTCCCTCAAAAATCATTTGCGCTAAAAAAAGAAGTACATATATCACTGAAATGAGGCCAAAAAGGCGGACCACGCCCACTTTTTTTTTAGCTCACCGGACGGTATCCTTTACTTATGCCAAATACACTACTAAAATCAGCAAAAAAGGGCGGAACACGCCCACTTTTTTATTTTTTTATGGCTAAAATTTACATATTCTGCACTTGTTCCCACAGGCAGTGTGTGACAGCAATTTCCGTCAATCGCGCACCTCAAGTGATATGTATATCAAATGACTATCACTGTCTTATAGGGTTTCATTCGATTCATATCCGATGAATGTGAATCTTAAACCGGAATAGGCATGATAACTTATCGCGTCTGGACAAATCGGCCTTGTGTTCTGCTTTTGCTGGAAACCTTTACCGTAACTTTCCAATAATGTCACACGCCCCCAAAAAAACGACTTCTGCCGGGTGGTAGGGGAGGGGAAGGGTGTTCTGATTCCGTAAAATTTAGGCGCCGGACGTACCTCGTTTTCGAGGAATTTATGGTTAAAGTTTAGTATCTCCATGTAAATTCGATAGATAAAGAAACAAATTTTGCGCAGAACACTTTTCTGCACGGTGATGTCCCTCTGCGTAGTACACCCTGTGAAGTCGCTATTACCAACATTTTTAATAAAAGTGATTTTAACGCAATATTGTAAAATTTATTAATTATATTAGTAATATACGTGTTGTGACTAAAATAAAAAGTGAAATTTGTTTTGTAAATGAGGAATTGGGGTTGTTATTGGTAAAAATTTAACAACTTTAACAAATTCCGGGAAAACTAGGTACGTCCGGCGCCTAAATTTAACTGATTCAGAACCTACTCCTCCTCCCCTACAACCCAGTAAAAGTCGTTTTTCTCGGGGCGTGTGACATTATTGGAAAGCCAACCCCTCGAATTTCCACGCACTAAAATGTATGTATGTAAATGTGGAAAGTTTACTTTTGGATTTGCCTTTGCTGCACCCTTGCACAACTCTATAAGGAGCGAAACAGTTCACTGCAGTTCACTTTCTCCTCCACAATCTTTGTTATTCTGGTTTACTACATGTGCATATATATTGTTTCGACAAGAACTATTTCACATTTCTATAATTAATGATCAATAATAGGCATGGGTAACACTGCGCTGCGCCGCGCAATTGCGCCGGCGCCAACCCTGGTGTTATTGCGCTAACTCCGATTTGGAAAATGCGCCAACTCAATATAGCGCCAACTCAATGTAGCGCCAACTCAATATAGCGCCAATTCAATGTAGCGCCACTCAATGTAGCGCCTACTCAGTATAGCGCCAACCCAATATAGCGCCAACTCAATAATAGCGTTTGTTGAGGGTAGGAAAGTGAATGATTTGCAGGAATTTTACCACAAAAGAGCGAGAGGATCAGAGGATGTGAGCGAGACAAAAGTCTAGCTATTTGTAGGAATCCGCACACAGAATTTGTCTGGGTAATTTCCTAGAATGTGTCAAAATCTCTGAAGAAGAGGAAGAAATTGTAAACAGTATTGCCACAGCCTCAAAAAATTTCGTATCACAAATTGATACATTCATCGTTTTTTCGTATCACCGAAAAATGTTTGCAAAAAAAATAAAAATTAATAAAATATGCTGCTTTTTTGGGTTCTAACCCGTTTCACAATTTGATACCTACATGTTTTTTTTTCGTATCACCGAAAAATTTTTGAGAAAATAATTAAAATTAATAAAGTAAGCTACTTTCGCGGTTTTAACGATATCGTTTTTTTTTTTAATAATATAAAAAATATAAAGATCATGCTTAAATTTTACGTGAAAATAAATATGAATACTTGGGTACTGTACCGAGTAATATAAAAGTTCTATAAAATGCAATGGGTCAAACGAGCTGGGTGATCTAGTTGCTAGAGCTGATTCTGGAATTGAATTGGAGTCACAGAATCAGTTCTTAAATATTTGTCGCGCTGCTCTCCTTTAAGACAAAATGCCTGCTATGGGCAGTGGTCCTACCAAAAGTTTGATAAAAATAAAATTTTTTCTAATGCCTCAGACACACATGTGGTATGAATATTATAATATCAATACTATGATTTGCATTTACTATGAAAATTTTCAATTAAACTACAATATGAGAGTGACACATATGTGGTATAGATCGCAATATTTCTACTATACTACGATGTGTGTCTCTAGCATAAGCCAAAATAAAATTTATCTACTTATCATTCATATATAATTGTGCTTAGGTGTTTTTTTGATAAATTTAAGTACTCCCTGATGAAGACAATGAAGGAGTTCCACGCAGGATTACTGTGGATGGGTACGTAGATTTTGCCCCAGAAAGAGGATTATGTGGTCTTTTCAACCAGTTATGCACCAAAATAAAGGTGTTTTAAAAATACAAATATTTATATTTCGAAAACAATCGGCCTCCGGACTATTTCGACTTCAGATATAGGATCGGAGGACGGTGCAGCGCCCCTTTTATAAACGGTTTTAGGCCCCCCTGGATCGGTAAAGGAAAGCGTGACCACGAGAAAAAAACCATAAAGGCATCAATTTGTGATACCAAAATTTTTGAGGTTGTGGCAATACTGTTCCTAAGTGTCATTTTTGACACTAAATAGCATTTCGCACAAATGCGTTTGTTGAACTTTTCCTATTATCTTCAGTTTGACATAAAATAGCATTCTACCCAAAATCTCACCATACAGACCTAATGATGCGCTATTGCAATATAGCACTAGCCGTGTTTCACATACGGTGATCCTAACCCAGATAAAAATTTTTGCATGTAAATGC
Source organism: Urophora cardui (assembly GCA_960531455.1). Taxonomy (NCBI): domain Eukaryota; kingdom Metazoa; phylum Arthropoda; class Insecta; order Diptera; family Tephritidae; genus Urophora; species Urophora cardui. Next base: position 95,439,542 of record OY482673.1, on the reverse strand, counting down.
AACAACAACGATTTCAGCTCGATTAAACCAGATAAATTGCTGGTTCAATTTATGATCCGCCCTGTTCGATTTCTTTTTTCAGTGTTGATTTGGCAGCACAGTGCTTTTTTGATTTGGCAGAACTGAAAAGTGACATTTTGTATGTATACATATATATACATATACCCTGCAGTAAATTTGTTTCACTGCTAAATAATCATTGATGATTCTTTGTTGAATATTCATCACTATCGTTTTGCGTTGGTGCAAGCGAGCAAGCTATATTGAAAAAACCAAACGAAATACCAACAAAATACCATCTAGGCGGTTAAAAACCAACGAGCCAGCTTGTATTTCGGTAGGTTTTTTGACATTCGGCAGGTTTTCTGATAAATTTTTCAACAACAACTATAAAATAAATTATATTTAAAATAAAAAATATATGGAAATACAAATTTTAAATTTGCCTCTTGTAAGCTTCTGCTTTGGCCGTAAGGGGAAAGAAGTCCGGAAGAAAAAATATACTGCGCACTGGCTTCTCCTTATAACATGGAATACATAGCTATCCCGCCATTTGAGTTTCATAATTTATTTCAGTAATTTAAATTCAAATTTCCAAAAAAATAATTTTTGAAATAACTATTATTTTCATTTAGTTTGAAGTTTAATGTCAATCAAATTGTTTTTGAGGGAGTATTTATCTCTTTTCAACGTACAGAAGAATTGTTTTTGTATTTTGACTTTCGGTGGGTTTTCCAAACCAAAAATACCAGAGAAAAAACGTAGTGTCATATAGGCATAAGGAAAGCAAACCATTTATTTGAAAAAATTCAGCAGCCTTTATATGAAAGTATTCACTGATGCCTCCTCAGATGAATTTCATCAGTGATTCATAAAGGATTCATTTCAGATTTTTACTGCGGGGTATATGTTTGTATATGTATATACACAAGCAGCTGTCGGCCATATTTTTCATTCAGACGCCGTGAAAAAAACAAAACAAATTATGGAAGCAACACATAAAATATGAGTATAAAGGTCATATAATTAAATTATATATAAATTTGCCTCAAATAATTCTTGATCCATGATTTTTTATTTTGTTTTCTTTTACTTTCTCAAATCACAAATGGTTTGTTGATATTTCTTCTTCTTTTTACTTCTTTTCAAGTGCAGCCAAATTTCATTATGATCCGGATTGTTTCAGTAAAAATTTATCTTGACCCAGACCCAGATGTAATAACTGAAATGCGCCTACTGACTCAATTTCGTGCGCTAACACCAGCACCAAAATTGCGCTAGTGTAAAATGGCACCACCACAAAGCCAATAGCCGTGTTTCACATACGGTGATCCTAACCCAGATAAAAATTTTTGCATGTAAATGCAACAACAAAGATTTCAGCTCGATTAAACCAGATAAATTACTGGTTCAATTTCTGATCCGCCCTGTTCGATTTGTTTTTTCCGTGCTGATTTGGCAGCACAGTGCTTTTTTGATTTGGCAGAACTGAAAAGTGACATTTGTGTATGTATACATATATATACATATACCCTTCAGTAAATTTGTTTCACTGCTAAATGATCATTGATCATTCTTTGTTGAATATTCATCACAATCGTTTTGCGTTGGTGCAAGCGTGCAAGCTATATTGAAAAAACCAAACGAAATATCATCTAGGCGGTTATAAACCCACGAGCCAGCTTGTATTTCGGTAGGTTTTTTGACATTCGGCAGCTTTTCTGATAAATTTTCAATTTGACAACTATAAAACAAATTATATTTGAAATAAAAAATATATGGAAATACAAATTTCAAATTTGGCTCTTGTAAGCTCTGCTTTGGACGTAAGGGGAAAGAAGAAGTCCGGAAGAAAAATTATACTGCGCACTGGATTCTCCTTATAACATGGAATACATAGCTATCCCGCCATTTGAGTTTCATAATTTATTTCAGTAATTTAAATTCAAATTTCCAAAAAAATAATTTTTGTAATAGTTATTTTCATTTAGTTTGAAGTTTAAAGTCAATCAAATTGTTTTTGAGGGAGTATTTGTCTCTTTTCAACGTACAGAAGAATTGTTTTTGCGCTATTATAACTCTGACGAGTTTTATGGCCGAGCTTCTCTCCCAATTCGAGGTGTGCTCCTTTTGTTTTTCCTACCATTGGACAGTCATATAGGTATGAGGAAAGCAAACCATTTATTTGGAAAAATTCAGCAGCCTTTATATGAAAGCATTCACTGATGCCTCCTCATGATGAATTTCATCAGTGATTCATAAAGGATTCATTTCAGATTTTTACTGCTGGGTATATGTTGTATATGTTTCTTATTCTTTTTAGCATTGTTTATACTAAATAGTTTGGTCACTCAAATGGTCTTCTTCTTCTTCAATTTAAAAAATGCGTATGGGTTTGTGCGAAAATGAAGAGAATGAAGGAATCAATGCTGTGCAATTTCGCATAATTGCTGTTACTACCAAAATGGGAGCAAAGTCGTTAGGATTTACTTCGTTTTTACTGAATTTTTTTTCTTCACTACGAAAACGATTTTAATAAAAATATATCGCACCCTAAATCATAAAGTGATACAACTCAAAATTTTATTAAATCGACTTTTCATCATAAACCGGTACACAGAACATATCTCTAGCGATTGCCAACAAAAAAACTTTTCATTCGGAGTCTCTTTTGACTGAAAAATACGTGGCTTTTTTCCAATTCATTGGTTGTCAAGAAAAAGTTTTTTGGCTCCTGAAATTTTTTGAATTTTAAGTTGTGCCACTTTATGATTTAGTATGCGATATATATTAATTTTTTCCGCATATCGGCCCACGTGCGCATAAAATAACAGATACATGTTTTCCTGTTGATTTTACATTTTTAACTAGATAATTTTGCAATTTCAGCTATTTAAATTAACACGGATTTTTTTTTGATTTTACCTTAAATTTATTGTTAAATTAACTGGACTGATTTTACAATTTACAAAAATACAATATATCGCACCCCAAATCATAAAGTGACACAACTCAAAATTCAAATATTTTCAGCAGAGCCAAAAAACTTTTTTCTTTACAAGCAATCGTATGGCAAAAGACCACGTATTATGGTAATTTTTCGGTCAAAAGAGACACTTATTGAAAAGTTTTTTTGGCAATCGCTAGAGATATGTTCTGTGTAACATTTATGAAAAAAACTCGATTTCAAACATTTTTGAGTTGTGTCACCTTATGATTTAGGGTGCGATATGTACATTCAATAAAAAAAAAAGGTGCTTCGGTATTGCGAGATATGGAAGGACTTCCTCGTGGTAAAATTGCAAACTTTGAGGAGAAAAAAGAAAATATTTTACATTAAAAACTTTTAGAAATAAAAATGCATTTCACTTTTAATTCACCTGAAAACTGAAAATATAAGTGGAAACGCCATTATCACGCACTTCCACTGATGGTAAACTCTTCCCACGACACCAAATTTTCTTTTTATTTAAAAAAAAAGAATAATAATTACGTTTTGCACGAACAGCAGAACTCCAAATGTTCAAAAAAATTGTGTATGTCTCAAAATAGTTTTGAAGTTCTTTTTTTAACATTTTTTTTTGTTTATATTGACACTATCATCATGTTAAAGAAACCAAATTCCAAATGACATTTAAGCGTATATTTTAAAATTGCTCTATGTTGCATCTAAATATGCTAAATAATAGGCTAAATATGAAAAATTACGTAAGAAAATACACTCAGAAAAAAAATCATCAACACGATTCATGTAAAATTAACACGATCGATCTTTACACATAGAACAGCAACAATTTTTATAAATTACACGATGTTTGAAACATGATTTTGGCTTTGTAACTGTCATCTGAAAATTTGGTAAATTCAACCAAATTTTATTGTTGATACAACATGAAGAAATTTTAAAATATACAAGATGATTCAAATATAAAATTTTATTCCTAAATGTCATTTGGAATTTGGTTTATTTAACATGATGATAGTGTCAATATAAACTAAAAAAAAATGTTAGAAAAATGACGTCCCAATTTTAGTGTTAATACAACATGGAAACAAATGTTAAAACAACAAGAACCACAATTAACAATAAAAGTTGGTTGATATAACACGAAACAATGTTCAAACATAAACGTCATTTGGAATTTTGGTTTATTCAACACGATGATAGTGTCAATATAATATAAAAAAAGTGTTAAAAAGAACGTCAAAACTATTTTGAAACATACACAATTTTTTCAACGTTTGAAATTCTGCTGTTCGTGCAAAACACAAACTAATATTATTTTTGGGGTAAGTGGAAAAAAATTCAACAACTATTTACAGCGAAGGTTGAGTGTATAGCTATTTCACGAAAAACCATTTTCGATCATCAGCACTCTTTTCGGAAGTGGATGCACCGGGGATTGAACCCGAGTCCATTCCAACTTCAGCCGCAATGACCCAACGGATAAACACACTCGGCCATTGAGACTCTGTGCAAGCTGTTGGATTTTCCCCACTTTTGCCTTTTTCATTTTCAACATTAACGTTAGTGTGTATATGCTTTTGCATATATTCTCCACAAACGTGCTGAATTTTTTGTTGTAGGCAGTTCGCAATGAACATTGTTGTTGGTATTTTATTTTATGTATATACCAAACAACATTAACAATTTTACTTGAAAGAGTTTTTAGTGCTTAGCACGAAATTTTTATTTTAATTCAATTTTTAATTGTTGGGGTAAGTGGAAAAAAATTCAACAACTATTTACAGCGAAGGTTGAGTGTATAGCTATTTCACGATATTTTTTCCACTTACCCCAACAATTAAAAATTTAATTAAAATAAAAATTTCGTGCTAAGCACTAAAAACTCTTTCTAATATTATTTTTTTTAACAAAAAGAAAATTTTGTGCTGTGATAGGAGTTTAGCATCATTGGCAGTGCGTGATAACGGTTTTTCCATTTATATTTTTAGTTCGCAGGTAAGTTAAAAGTGGATTGTATTTTTGTTTCTAAAAGTTTTTAATGTTCAATATTTTCTTTTCCTCTTCATAGTTTGCAATTTTTACCACGAAGAGATGTTTAGCGAATGGAGTCTTTCACGCAGCATGCGGTGCATATACCGTTGCATTATCGGCCAAACATTACTCGGTGCCAGTGATAGTAAGTACTATCGCCCAAGTATAAACTATTCGCATGACAAGGACGCTTTCAATTTGGTCGGTTGTGCGGGTGATGTACTCGAATATGATTTATTGATCTGATGATTATATATTTTATGTTTTATATGTTTTTTATTTAAAAAAAATAAATTGTAAAATCAACAAGACTTTCTAGTTAATTTAACAATAAATTCAAGGTAAAATCAAAAAGATGTTATTGTTAATTCAACAGGACCATTTCGTGTTAATTTAACCAGCTTAAATTGTAACATTAACTAGTTAAAATTGTAAAATCAACAGGAAGACTCAATACTTTTTAGTGTTAATTCCACAGTTGTCATCCTGTTAAACTAACACTTGACAGTAGTGTTAAATTTACACGATTACATGATGGCATACATTAAGCATCGTGTTGAAAAAAATTAACCACAAAATTTGTTGATTTTTGGTTGATTTCACACTATTTTTTTTTCTGGGTGTACATAAAAAACTGCATTCACTGTAAGAAAAATAAAACTAACAAGCATATAAAGGAACCAATGACAATAACGGAGACACCTCCGAAGGCATTCGATATTGTACAAATCGATACAGTCGGCCCATTACCAAAATCGATAAATGGAAACGAATATGCAGTTACCATTATATGCGACCTAATCAAATACTTGGTAGCGATTCCAGTTCCAAGCAAGCACGCAGCAATAGTTGCTAAAGCCATATTCGAGCATTTCATCTTGATTTATGGACAAATGAAAACAATCATGATTCATGACAGACATGGGCACAGAATACAAAAACAACCTATTCAATGAACTGTGGAAACTGTTAAAAATTGAACATAAAACTTCAACACCTTATCATCATCAAACTTTGGGTACTGTACATTTTACGGAAAAAAATAGAAGGAGTGGTCCTAGGCCATTGAAATTTTGCACAGAGGTTATATGTGAGCTAATTAAGAAATTTTCAAAAAATGGTTGAAATCGGTCAACCCCTAGGGGTACATCCCTTGGACCTATAAAAAAATGATTTAAATACAAATTTTAGTTTCAGCTAAAAAAAATTAAGATATCTTCACGAAACTTGGTACATGAGTTACCCTCATTAAAGGCATTGACAGCACCAAAAATTTTTGAAATCGGCCACTCCCTAGGGGTACCTCCCCTGGACCCATAGTAAAAATTTTAAAGAAAAATTTTAATTTCAGCTCAAAAAAGTAACATATCTTCACAAAACTTGGCGCATAATTTACTGTCATGAAAGATATCGACAATACCAAATATAGGCGTGATTGGAAAACAACCACGCCCACTTTTCCTACACCTTTTATTCAAAAACAAATGAAGATATACATTTTCAGTAACTGAAAAGAGCCCTTGTAAAAATTTGATGTTCTTAATGATTATATTTATAATACATATAATCAAAAATATAACTATGTATTTATATATGGAAAGAAAAAAAAACAAATATAAGAAAAATATTTAATGATTTAGCATATCCTTGACAACAGGATCCAATTCCACACACTTTTTGTTGGGTTGTCGTCTTATGGACTTTTTAAATTGATCAGAACATGACAGTAATCGATTAATAAAATCTGTATTGGTAGAAATTCTATCACTTTCCTTGAAAACATAAGCCTAGAAATCATAAGCCCCATTTACTAGTAAGGATTAACTCAGAACATGATAAGGAGTTCAACTTTTCTGCTGAGAAAGTATCAATAAGTCTTCTTGTTGTGTGATCAAGTAAACTTTGCAAATTAACAGCAGCATATGTTTCTGTTATTACAATTTCGTCGGGATAACATTTTTTTTTTCATCTAATACCTTAAACCTTTCAAATATAATTTCCACCTTAGATTTTGGTTCCCTAGTGCTTACTGAAGATGATATCATTGTAAGTATTAAAAATATAAAATGTTCTTATCAGACTGATATTGATGCATTCTCGGCTGCTTTATTCAAAAATTGCCTATCATTGGCCAAGCCACTAACGCACATCTTTAACAAATCCCTTTCTGCAGGCCTATTTATAGATGACTGGAAACGTACATCAATCACGCCAAGCTATAAAAGTGGTAATAAATGCGATGTCGAAAATTATAGACCGATCAGCAAGCTGTCTTCGGTGGCTAAGATTTTCGAAAATATAATTAAGACCAAACTTTATTTTAATGTCAAACATTTGATATGTCCAAATCAGCATGGGTTTGTTACGGGTAAATCCACAATTACTAATCTTGCTGTCTTTACTGAGGATTGTTTCTCAACATTCCGTAATGGATACCAACTAGATGTTATCTACACGGATCTTTCTAAAGCATTTGATAAGATTTCGCATAAAATACTGTTAAAAAAACTGGCCTCTATGGGTATCCATTCAGTATTTCTTGATTGGATTAAGTCATACCTACATCGCAGAAGTAGTGATGTGGTCATTGATGGTGTTTCGTCTAAATCATTTATTGCGACTTCAGGGGTTCCTCAAGGTAGTATTTTGGGCCCATTATTCTTCATTCTTTTTATAAATGATATTAGTTCCTGCTTTAAATACGCTCAATTTCTTCTTTATGCTGATGATCTGAAAATTTATTTGGAAATCAAAAATTATGATGACACATCAAAATTACAATCCGACATCAATAAGCATAATGCCTGGTGTGCAAATAATAGTATTTTTATCAACATCAAAAAATTTCACAAAGTAACCTTTTCAAAGTTAAAAAACCCTATTATGTCAACTTATTCAATAAATAATATCTGCTTGGACTCGGTTAATGAGATAAAGGATTTGGGAGTACATTTTGATTCGAAACTCACTTTTATTACGCACTTAAATAGAGTGATAGCGGACGCATTTGCTATGCTTGCATTTGTGAGACGAAATTCTAAAAATTTTACTGATCCTTACACACTAAAGGTTTTATATTCAGCATTTGTTCGCTCTAAAGTAGATTATGCATCTTTTATATGGAGACCCCATCATTTAATTCATATAAATCGATTGGAAAAAGTACAGAGGGTATTCATACGATTTGCCTTGCGCTCTTTAAACTTTAATGAACCCTTGCCCTCTTATTCTTCTCGGTGTCAACTAATCAGTCTACCTACTTTGCGTAATAGAGCAGTTATTCAGGCTATCTCGTTTTTAATGGGCATAGTGATAGGGAATGTTGACTGTCCCTCAATTCTTGAGAATATACATTTCTATATTCCCAGTCGGAATTTCCGTAATTTTAATGTTTTCAGAGTTGGCTTAAGCAGAACGGTATACAGCGCAAATGCACCATTAAATAGAACTATGTCTGAGTTTAACTATTTCTCAGGTTTCTTAGATATTGACTTTACTGATCCGATACAGACTGCTCTGGAACTGAACACATATCTTGCGCGCACTTAACTTCCGGTTTACCTTTATATTTAAGTGAAACTTTTGTATATGTATACGCATATCTCATTGAATTTTTCGTTTTCTGCTATATTTTTACTATGTATCTATTCAGATCATAAATTTATACTTATTTGTTATATTAAATTACGCTTAAATGTCTGTGTAAATATGAACTATTTTAGACATCAATAAATAAATAAATAAATAAATAAAAATAAGCTGGTAAAATGTTTAAACTGCTATTGCTGTTTGCAAACCGCAATGTTATGACGAATGTGTTTATCGTTATTTTTGTTTGCTTTACCATTGATTCTAACAAATTAGGTGTGTAATTTATTAATCTGCATTTTTATCTAATCCTCTCTGTGCCTTCATATTCGTAAACAAAAAAAATGTCACATAAGATGTAAACGTTAATATATACGCATGAGCCTAAAAGCATGCTACATTTTGTCAAATTAATCAAAATTTGATGGGAATTTCGACATTTAAATCAAGTTTACATCGATTGGGGAAAATATGGGAAAAAATTTTTAACAGAAATCGATAGATGACATTCCAAACTTTCATTTTATTACAGTTAGCGAGTGTAGCACGCTGTAGCACACAAACTTTTTGTCCATCGAAGTTAGAAAAGGTAGCATTTATGAAGTACCATTTTCGCTGGCCTATATTTTTTTTAATATTTGGTCGATTGCACTGATTTTTTCTTTAATTAGTCAAGGAAGTGCTATATTTTCTTTTAAACTCACAACAGGGACAATAGAGATATAAGTTATAAGGAAAGTTTATAGCTAAAGTTAGCAAAAATTTCAAGCAGGTTTTGTTGAATAAAATTTTTCTGACTTCTGATACCATTATTTTGTAAAAAAAATCAATTTTTTGCAAAGTAGTCATGAATTGTTCATATTTGGACATTTTTTTATAAGACAACATCATTACAATCTGAAAATTAGGTATTGAAAAAAATGAGTTTTTTCCGCGGCTGAACCACTGTGCGACGCCATCTACCACACATTAATATTATCCTTTTGATCTTATATTTGGTAAAAATTCACGAAATTACGAATTTTTAAAAGATAATAAAATTAGCCCATTATACAATCACGAAGCTTATGACAAGGAAGTAAAATATAGACTTCAAATAGCACAGCAAAGAGCTAGGAAATTAGTCCAAGAGGCTAAAGAAAAACAAAAAACAAATTATGATAGAAGTAGCTATTGTAAGGAAATTAAAATAGGAGATTTAGTTTTAGTTAGAGAAGAGGCCTCCCATAAGCTAGAAAATAGATATAACGGATATTATAAAGTCAAAAATATTGATAAGAACAATAATTTCACTTTAATTCCACATAGCATAGAAAATAGGAATAAAAACAATAAAGAAATTATCATTCATAAAAATAGGCTTAAACCAATTTAAAACTCTTAGCAATAAAAATAAAGATAAGCAAGGCACTTTATTCATAATAATTTCGTAATAATAACACTACAATAAGCATTCCAGTTTACTCATTTTTATAAACAGGCACAAGCCAAAGAAAACAAAAGCAGAAGCAAATGTGAAAAAAAACTTATATGTTCAAAAAAAAATAAAAAATTTTAATGCATATGCATATGCAATAAAGACAAACGAGAAACAAATGTAACAAGCAAAAAATAAATAATTTTTATGCAATAATGGCAATAAGAGCCAAAAAACAATTAAAATTCTGTCAACTCAGGCAAACGTTAAGTGGGCCGTTAAGTCTTTCAAATAGATATATATAGTTGACTACAAATATATATATACATATCTATTTTTTATTAAGGGGAAAGGTGTAGTATTACATAAATACACCGCCCTTACAGGCCTTGTCACACACACAAATCGTGTACATATAAACCACACACGTTGTCAAAATTTCTGACCCAAATAAATTCCGTTAAACCCCAGCGGGAGTTTAACATCTAATACACACACCGCCACACATGGCAAAGATCTGGTTACATTTGTTACATTTTGTCAAGTGCATTGCCCAAGCCGTCACACTGACCAACTGATCGACAGCGTCAGTTTGTCAATGTGACTGACGAAATATTTATGAAACACATATGCTGACATAGCATATTGTGCCCTGCAAAAAATGCGATTAATCCGGGACGTGTCCCTTTATATGGAGTGAATTGATCGCATTTGTTCGAGCATGTCCTATGAAGAGACTAATTGTTCAACTTGTATACCCGAACGGGTACCAATGTAGATTAATCACTAACATACCGAACGGGTACAACTGTAGATCAATCGCTTTTATCCCGAACGAGTACGAATGTAGATTAATCGCTTTCATCCCCAACGGGTACAAATGTAGATCAATCGCTTTCAGCACGAACGGGTACAAATGTAGATTTTTCCTTAAAAAATTGTAAATATTCATCCATATTTAAATAAAGATTATATAATGTTTTACTTTTTTAAAAAAATCTCAATAAATAAATTTAAAAAATTGTAAGTTTTGAGTATGCATTATATGAGCGTAATGTAAAGGATTTTTTCATAGGATATTTTAGGCAACATTTGGTTAAAATTGTTATTAAAAAGGGTGTTCAATTCGTTTTACCGGTTGTTCTACAATTGATTGATAGATTTATACCCGAGATGAAAGCGATTAATCTACATGTATACCCGTTAGGGAACAATTGGTCTACAATTAGTCTACATTTATACACATTCGGGAACAATTGGTCTACAATTAGTCTACAGTTATACCCGTACGGGAACAATCGGGGACTAATTGTGGTCCGATTGTTCTCGAAAGAGATCAATCGAGGACAAATCTCTTTCGGGATTGATCGCACATTTTTTTGCAGGGTGTACACACATTTTGTAGTTTGTAAGTATTAGTGTAAATTAGTGTAAGAATTTTTGTATAAAAAGAAAGCAATTTCAAATAAAGACAATACTGTTCAAACCTTAAACTCCGGTGCATTCATTTTCTAGACTCTGTTTGGGCTGATATGGGTACAAATACTTCAAAGTTTCATGTCATTATCTGTTCAAATGGAGAAGTTATACCCCAAAATGTCCACATCTGAACAATCGGTTGTATGGAAGCTATATGTTATAGTGCTTCGATCTTGACAATTTTCGCTAACCTTATTTGGGCCAACATGGGTACAAATACTTCAAACTTTCACGCCGTTAGCTATGTAAATGGAGAAGTTATACACCAAAATGTCCATATCTGAACAATCGGTTGTATGGGAGCTATATGTTATAGTGGTTAGATCTTGACAATTTTCGCTAACCTTGTTTGGGCCAACATGGGTACAAATACTTCAAAATTTCACGCTTTTAGCTGTTTAAAAAAATGCACATCTCTGCAGTTTTTTCAGAATTTTTTTTTTCACATTCTTTGAGCACATATTAAGCAGAAATAAACTGCATACTCAATATTTTCCTAAGCTAAGCCTAATTGAGTGCGGGGTCCAGCGGAACGTTTACCTGGACCCCGCACTTTTGTTTTTAAAAAAAAAAGTCCTTAAAATTTAGGGAAAACATTTTATTATTTAGGGACCTATTAAGCACATATTAAGCACAAATTAATGAGATAAAGATGATAAAGTAAATAACAACGGTCGCAGTTTTGAACCTTGCGGTACTCCAGTTTGCAATCGTTTAATATTAGAGTTCTCAGACCCCACCTTCACACGCTGCACTCTGTGTTTTAAATAACTCCTCATTAGCTTAACAGCAGCATCCTCAAAACCAAAATGAACTTTTAACTTCCTGAAGAGAAGCTCATGATTCACGGAATCAAATGCTTTAGAAAAGTCTAATAGGCACAGCAGTGCAACTTGATTGCAGTCATAAGGTATTCGTATATCATCCAAAATTTTAATAATAGCATTGGAACAACTATGCTTTGTTCTAAAACCTGTCTGGAAGAGGGAAAGCAGATTATTTTTATTAATATACGCTTGAACTTGCTCTGATAACAGTGCTTCAAAAGCTTTTGACAGGGTAGGAAGAATACTTATAGGACGAAAATCACATGAACGAACAGCATTACTATTTTTGGAAATCGGCAGCACAGTCGCAATCTTCCACGCATCCGGAAAGCTTGATCTTGTAATGCAGTGATTCATAACATGAGTGAGAGTTGGCAGTATTTGTGGCAAAATTATCTTAATAAACTTAATCGGAATCCCATGCGCACCAACCGCATTAGAACGAATTTTATAAACACACCTTACCACATCAAGCTCTGTAACTGCACAAAATTGAAACTTTTCACAGGCAGACCAATTCCCACAAGAAGTCAAAGGGGAGGAAATTAAGGATTGGGAAGTAGTAGCACTGGACGGTATATTAACAAATGCATCACTAAGCTCATTAGGATCAAGAGAACAATCAGGACTTTTTTTAACATAAAACGGAGGCTTTTTAAATTACGCCACAATACATTATTTAGAAGATATGAACATAGTTTTTTGGTAAAAAACTTACGTTTTTCCCGCTGCACAAAGGAGTTAGCTTCATTCATAATAGCTTTATATGCACACCAGTTAGAGTCTCTTCGAACCTTTTTCCAGATGGAATATACTTTATTTCGCTTTCTTATCATAGTACGAATAGATTGATTAAACTAAGGACAGGAAGGTAATCTCTTTTGATTAGAGTGCATCGGGACATGGCCATTATAGGTATTTAGCACGATATTATTTAAAAAGTTAAGCTTGTCATTTACAGATGTTAAGCTCCAGTAAGCAGTCCAGTCAATACTGTTTAAGGCATTTATCAGTTCACTAATAATAAACAAGCGATAATCGGGAATATTGCACGTGGATGAATATAAATTTCGGTAGTCAAAAATAAAGATAAGAAGATTAAATCGCGATATTGGTATCAAATGAATGTTGTCGAGCAAGGATTTTACACAGAGATGGACTCATTGTGATTCCTAGGTCGGGTACCCAGGTGTTTGTGTCAGAACGTGGGCCCGGATGACACGGGAATATTTCTCATTCATATTGGTATCAAATGAAAGGTGTTGATTAGGACGATATAAAAGATCCGTACCCATTATGATTCCTGGTCAAGTCTCCAGATGTGGTTCAAAACGTAGACCCGGATGACCACGAAATATTTCCCAGCGATATTGGTATCAAATGAAGGGTGATGAGCTGGGATTTTACATAGGTATGAACTCATTATTCCTAGGTTGGATCCCCAGATGTGGGGAAATACGTGGGCCCGGATGACCCCGGGATGCTGCTGAGCAATACTGATATAAAATGAAAGGTGTTGAGCAGCGTTGCTAAATATAGCTTTTTCATAGTGATTCTTATGCCTGGTACTCAAGTATGGATAAAAGAGTGGACCCGGATACCACGGAATGTATTTAAACAGCGATGATATCAAATTAGAAGTGTAATACAGGGCTATGTTATGCTAAACCCGGTTCCCTAGGGAAAAGGAAAGTGGAAGGGTAAAGGGAATGGGAAAGGCAGAAGGACGGAAAAGGAGAGAAATAATATAATGTAAATGGAACGATGAGGATGGGGAGAGAGACAGTAAGACAGGGAATGAGAGAAGGAATAAGAGAGGGACGAAAAGGAGAAAGACAGAAAAGTATAGGTAAGGGAGAGCGGTACAGGAAGGGAAAGGGACGCGGAAATGTGACGGGAAAGGGAAAAGAAAACGGAAGCGGAAGCGGAAATTATTGGAAAGGGAAAGAGAATGGGAGTAGTAGAGGAAAAGGGAGTGGGTGATTAATACGAAACAAAAAAGGAATAAGGACATGAAGGGGGCAAACTTTTGAAAATATAAATTTTTTTCTTCTCCGTTTTTTAAACTTATCTGACTTTTGATGAGGGGTGCAGCCTGAGGAAAGCTCGGTTTCTAGATATTTCCAACTTACTTTAAAGTGTGTCAGTTTTCGCTTCGAATGCCTATAATAGGAAGTGGGCCAAAGCAAAGCTTGGCCGGGTACAGCTAGTTTCTTATAAGCGCGGCCGAAGGCTGCCAACGCAGAAAAGTGTTCCCCGCAAAAGGTTTTTTTTATCTATCGAATTTATATGGAGAGTTACTAAATTCCTCGAAAACGAGGTATGTCCGGCGCCTAAATTTTTACGGATTCAGAACACCCTTCCCCTTCCTTACCCTCGATAGAAGTCGCGTTTTTGGGGGCGTGTGACATTATTGGAAACTTTCCCCATTTATTATTAATAAACTATAAATTTTCGCGCCTTATGGTTTACATTTAAGTGATCTATACGAACCCCCTTAATATAATAATATAATATAATAATACAATGGCGCTATTATAACTCTGACGAGTTTTATGGCCGAGCTTCTCTCCCAATTCGAGGTATGCTCCTTTTTGTTTTTCCTACTTTCCTACGAACCCCCTTACCCCTCGAAAATAACAAAAAAATTCCAGTCCTGGCGCATTAGATCGAATTTTCCCCGTACTCTTGTCCCGGCCATAGATGCTATTGCAGAAGTAGAATTCCGCCGGCTGAGGGTTTTTTTTTTAAAGCGCGGACGAAGGCCCCCAACGCTATTCGGAGTTCTGTATTAAAGTACTGTTGTCCGCGCTATAGATGCTTTCTTGATGTTATACATAACTAAAAAGAATTGTTTGGGGAAATTTTCCAACTATGCCGCACATTCCCAAAAAAACGACTTCTACCGGGGGGTAGGGGAGGGGAAGAGTGTTCTGAATCCGTAAAAATTTAGGCGCCCTTTATATGGGGCGAATTGATCGCATTTGTTCGAGCATGTCCTATGAAGAGACTAACTGTTCAATTTGTATACCCGAACGGGTACCAATGTAGATTAATCACTAACATACCGAACGGGTACAAATGTTGATCAATCGCTCTCATGCCAAACGGGTACAAATGTAGATCAATCGCTTTCAGCACGAACGGATACAAATGTAGATTTTTCCAAGTTGTTCGCCAAGACAATTTTTAATAACAAACAATCTTTAAAAAATTGTAAATGTTCATGCATATTTAAATAAAGATTATATCGTCGCTATAGAAGAAAAAATACGCAAAGTGTTTTGTTTAGGAAGAAAGACGCAAACTTTTTTTTTTTTTTCAAAGAAATATTTTTAGAAAGAAAGACTTTGTTTGTTTTGATAACGAAGAAAGACGCTTTATTTTTTTTACTATAAAGAAAGACGCATTCAAATATATTTTAGGAAAGAAAGACGTATTCGATTTTTGTTTTTTCTTTGTCAATATTAATGCTAATGCGTCTTCCTTCGCAGTTAATAATGCTAATGCGTCTTTCTTTGTCGAAATATTTTATAATGCGTCTCTTTTCGTCGAAATATTATTTAATGCGTCTATCTTCGTCGACATGTTTTGTAAAGCGTCTTTTTTTGTCGACAAATTACTGGCATGCGTCTTTCTTCTTCCGGAGCGACGATATAATGTTTTACTTTTGTAAAAAAATCTAAATAAATAAATAAAAAAAATTTGTAAGTTTTAGTACAGCAATTTGTTGCAATTTATTACAATTTTGCAACAAATATCCGCTTTTCCATTTTTTTACGCAAAAAAATTGCAGAAGTGATGGAAATGAGATGACGTTTATTTTTGTGAGAGGCTGCAAAATTCTGCTTGACAAATTTTTTCCATCACATTTGTCCAGCAGCAAAACATCTGATGAAAAAACATATGTTTGTAATTTGCGAAAATTGCAAAATTGAAGTTCAAAATTAAAAAAGTTAAATATGGACGAATTAATTATGAAAGATGTAAATAAATAACATTCGATTATGTCTGCATCTGTACTTGAGCTAAATTTCGGATGATAACAGCAGCATTGTATGTTTGTTGCTTAATGTAGGAAGTCCGCCGGTTACCCTCTGCTAACTTATATGTATGCATGTATGTATGCACGTCAATACCCTGCAAAAAAATGTGCGATTAATACCGAAAGATATTTGTCCCGGATTGATCTCTTTCGAGAACAATCGGTCCACAATTAGTCCCCGATTGTTCCCGTACGGGTATAAATGTAGACTAATTGTAGACCAATTGTTCCCGAACGGGTATAAATGTAGACTAATTGTAGACCAATTGTTCCCTAACGGGTATAAATGTAGATTAATCGCTTTCATCCCGAACGGGCATAAATGTAGATTAATCGCTTTCATTCCGAAAGGGTACAAATGTAGATCAATCGCTTTCATCCCGAACGGGTACAAATGTGGATCAATCGCTTACATCCCGAACGGGTACAAATGTAGATTAATCGCTTTCATCCCGAACGGGTAGAAATCTAGATTCCTTAAATGTAGAAATTTTACAAAAATATGCAATGTATTTCAAAAATTGTAGAACAACCGGTAAAACGAATTGAACACCTTTTTTTTAATAACAATGATGAATAATAATTTTAACAAAATGTTGCCTAAAATATTCTATGAAAAAATTTACATTACGCTCATATAATGCATACTCAAAACTTACAATTTTTTTTATTTATTTATTGAGATTTTTTTTACAAAAGTAAAACATTATATAATCTTTATTTATACATATATGCATGAACATTTAAAATTTTTTAAAGATTGTTATTAAAAATTGCCTTGGCAAACAACTTGGAAAAATCTACATTTGTACCCGTTCGTGCTGGAAGCGGTTGATCTACAATGGTACCCGTTGGGGATGAAAGCGATTAATCTACATTTGTACCCGTTCGGGATGTAAGCGATTGATCTACATTTGTACCCGTTCGGGATGAAAGCGATTGATCTACATTTGTACCCGTTCGGGATGAAAGCGATTAATCTACATTGGTACCCGTTCGGGTATACAGGTTGAACAATTAGTCTCTTCATAGGACATGCTCGAACAAATGCGATCAATTCACTCCATATAAAGGGATGTAAAATTGTATTAGTCGCATGCTCCCTTGCGATTGATCCTGGACACGTCCCGGATTGATCGCATTTTTTGCAGGGTATGTAATGCCAGCAGGCAGTCGCAACTCCATAGTTATATGTATATGTACATACATACATGTTTCTTTATTAGTAAAATATAATGCATGCATAATCTACTGCTGAAACTAAGCTAAAGTAATACAAATTTCCTCTAAATTTTTGTAAAAATAGGATTTGTTTATATTTTGTTAATTCTTATAGTTTTAATTTGATCAGCTGTTCGTCTTTGCTGCAAGATTTGAATAGATTTGCATTTTTTTACTTTTTTGGATAATTATCTCTGGTGGGAGGAAAAATCGTTTTTGGCGAGATAGAGAGTGATAGAGGCAGACAGAGAAAAGCTGCTGGAAAAAGTAAGCGAATACAACTATTATATGAGCATAATGTAAAGGATTTTTTCATAGAATATTTTAGGCAACATTTTGTTAAAATTACACTGTGCTACACCAAAAAAATGCAGGGGCTCTCACATGGTTTTTTGGTTTCATCATGGCTCATAAAACACTACCTCATTTTCGGTTTTTCTCCATCACTTCGTTTTTAAATTTTTTGAGTACAAATATAATACAACTCTGAAATTATTGAAATTACAATTTCGAGATGCTATAACTTTCTTGTTTCTTGATCGAATTCAATTTTTTTTCTTTTATTTGAAAGATGCTACCTTTACCTTTCCAACAAGCGAAATAGTTTGCAATTCGACCTAAAAATGACCAAGTTTTGGTCCTTTATTCCAAAAAAAAAATAAAATTTTTCTAAAAATATTGGTTTTCGGCACGTTTTTATTGGATTTTGAAGTTACAAACAATGAGTTTTAAACCTTTATAACAAAATACATAAAATCAGCTTTCCAAAAAGCAAAAGTAAATTAAAATTGATTTAAAATTACGGTAGTAGTGTTTCATAAAGTGAGTAGGCCTTGTTTTTTTTTTTTTTTTTTTTATACCTTTCATGAGAATGAAATGGTATTATAACTTTGTGCCAAAAAATTTTTGTCGAAAGTACCAGAAGGAAGCGTGGGGGACCCGCCAAAATATATACCGATATGATCAGAATCACGAGCTGAGTCGATTAAGCCATGTCCGTCTGTCCGTTCGTCCGTCTGTGTGAACGCAAACTAGTCCCTCAGTTTTTGAGATATCTGAATGAAATTTGGATTACAGGTAGGTTGTTATATGCAGCTGATCATTTGTCGGAATCGGACGAATCGGACCCCTACAACCGATTGTTCAGATATGGACATTTTGAGGTATAACTTCTCAATTTTAACAGATAATGACATGAAACTTTGAAGTATTTTTACCGATATCGGCCCAAATAGAGTTACCGAAAATTGTCAAGATCGGACCATTGTAACATATAGCTCCAATACAACCGATTGTTCAAATGTACACATTTTGTCGTATAACTCCTCCATTTAAATAGCTCAGACACCATTTTTTCTAATAAATCCTTCCATAAATAACCCACACAATTGAAATTATAAATTATACGTACTAAATCAGGCTATGTATATTAAGGTGGAGTGAAATCATATGGAGATTTTTTTTTTTGTTCTTTTTTTGAACGTACCACGAATGAAAAGTTGCCTTTATACGAGTTAATGAACCCCACAAAATTTTATGGCGATAGGATGACGTTTTGAACTGCCCCCAGCCCCGCAAAGTTGAAAGCAATAAGCACGATCTGGTACAAATATAAAATTTTGAAAATTATAAAATCAAAAAACGAAGTATGAGGATTGATAAAGATGGCTAAGCTGAGTATTAAAGTGAATTTTTTTTTTTGGAAACAACAACAACAAAAGTTATTAAAGGTCAAAGTTTATATTATGCATTTTTTAAATTGCAATTACTTCAAAACTACTGAACCAATTTCAAATATTTTTATACCATTCGATAGGTATTTTGATTGCCTTTAATTTGATATATATTTTATATATGAAAAGTGAGGGGGGTTAAAAGGGGTTGACCACCGCAGGGGGGTTATTATGGAACCCACATAAAATGTATATCAAATTGAAGGGAATCAAAATAGCTATCGAAAGGTATAAAAATATTCGCAATCGGTTCAGTAGTTTTTAAGTAATTGCAATTTAAAGAATGCACAATATAAACTATGACCATTAAAAACATTTGTTGTTGTTGTTTCCAAAAAAAAAATTCACTTTAATACTCAGCTTAGCCATCTCTATCAATCCTCATAATTCGTTTTTTGGTTTGATAATTTTAAAAATTTCACATTTGTACCAGATCGTGCTATTTTTTCAACTTTGTGGGGCTGGGGGCACCTCTAAACATGCGAGTAGGTCAATAAAAGTTTACAGGCTTATTACTGGGCTAGAAATGTGCCGTTCTGGCTTTGGAACAAATTGAATTTCCAAAAAAAATGTTTCACTCCACCTTAATGTACATACATGCATAGGTAACTTTTCATTTCCCCACTCATGAAAGGTATGAAGTCTTCGGTACGGCCGAAGGCAGCCGCGCTTTTACTTGTTTGAATTAACTAAGGGAATATTTATAGTATTTTTTTCACCAACTACAAACGATGTACGTGGAGCCCAATCCTTTTGTTTGTAGTGTAGGCTAATTGCTCGGTTGTCCCATTCGCAGAAATAGCATGGATACTTCGTATTTCCACCCTGAATACCATTTAAAATATTGAGTACCTTGAAGTCAGCAACAATTAGCCATACTGTCATATGATTCTTTAATATCGGTAACGTAGGCCAGTGGGACTGATGGATATATGCCAGTGTTGTGTAAAAGCACAGCCTTCAAACCTTAAAAATTAAATGAAACCTGAATATGCAATTACATAACAAACATTTCAAGTGTACTTTTTGTTGAACCGTCGATGAATAGACGCCAATCTCTTGGGAAAAAATTTAAAGTAGGTAAACTGACCAAGTCTGACAAGTAACAAAGAGCACACTCAGATCGCTCTATACTCAGTTTTGTGAAAGTTCATACCTACTTTGTATGCAAATATTAATCTATAAAAAAAAAAAATTTTCAAACACAAAAATAAAGGCTTACTCACTTTATGAAACACTACTACCGTAATTTTGAATCAATTTTAATTTACTTTTGCTTTTTGGAAAGCTGATTTTATGTATTTTGTTATAAAGGTTTAAAACCCATTGTTTGTAACTTCAAAATCCAATAAAAACGTGCCGAAACCCAATATTTTTAGAAAATTTTTTTTTTTTTTTTTGGAATAAAGGACCAAAATTTGCTCATTTTTAGGTCGATTTGCAAACTATTTTTCTTGTTTGAAAGGTAAAAGTAGCATCTTTCAAATAAAAGAAAAAAAATTGAATTCGATCAAGAAAAAAGAAAGTTATAGCATCTCGAAGTTGTAATTTCAATAATTTCAGAGTTGTATTATATTTGTACTCAAAAAATTTAAAAACGAAGTGATGGCGAAAAACCGCAAATAAGGTAGTGTTTTATGGGCCATGACGAAACCAAAGAACCATGTGAGAGCCCCTGCATATTTTTTTTTTCTGATTTTGTAGCACTGTGTTATTATTCATTATTGTTATTAAAAGAAAGGGTGCTGAATTCGTTTTACCGGTTGTTCTACAATTTTTTAAATACATTGCACAATTTTGTAAAATTTCTACATTTAAGGAATCTAGATTTGTACCCGTTCGGAATGAAAGCGATTAATCTACATTTATACCCGTTCGAGATAAAAACGATTAATCTACATTTATACCCGTTCGGGAACAATTGCTCTACAATTAGTCTTCATTTATACCCGTTCGGGAACAATCGAGAACTAATTGTGGACCGATTGTCCCCGAAGGAGATCAATCCGGGACAAATCTCTTTCGGGATTAATCACACATTTTTTTTGCAGGGATATGTCAGTTGTGTGTGTGTGTAAAAATTGGTAAAAATTTAACAACTTTAACAAATTCCGGGAAAACCAGGTACGTCCGGCGCCTAAATTTAACAAATTCAGAACCTACTTCCCCTCCCCTACCATCCAGTAAAAGTCATTTTTTCGGGGCGTGCGCCATTATCGGAAAGCCGACCCAATTGTTTTGCACGTTTTTAACAAAATTTTCGTAACAAATTATATATCAAATGAAAGGTAATTTAACGTTCTTTTTAATATAAATAACTTCGTATAGTGTTAATAAGGTCATTTCAACAAAAAGAAAAGAAAAAACAAAAAAAATTTCCAAAATTTAAGTTTTTTGCTTTTTACAAAATTTGTGTGGAATTTGGGGAAATATTTATGCATCATATGAAAAGAATTTAAGTAAGCTTTCCAACGATGCCTTAATTTTAAAAATTGAGTGAATATTTTGGAAGATATCGGCTTTTTAAAAAAAGGGTTTTTTAAACTTCATCCTCCTCTAGCTCCCTCAAAAATCATTTGCGCTAAAAAAAGAAGTACATATATCACTGAAATGAGGCCAAAAAGGCGGACCACGCCCACTTTTTTTTTAGCTCACCGGACGGTATCCTTTACTTATGCCAAATACACTACTAAAATCAGCAAAAAAGGGCGGAACACGCCCACTTTTTTATTTTTTTATGGCTAAAATTTACATATTCTGCACTTGTTCCCACAGGCAGTGTGTGACAGCAATTTCCGTCAATCGCGCACCTCAAGTGATATGTATATCAAATGACTATCACTGTCTTATAGGGTTTCATTCGATTCATATCCGATGAATGTGAATCTTAAACCGGAATAGGCATGATAACTTATCGCGTCTGGACAAATCGGCCTTGTGTTCTGCTTTTGCTGGAAACCTTTACCGTAACTTTCCAATAATGTCACACGCCCCCAAAAAAACGACTTCTGCCGGGTGGTAGGGGAGGGGAAGGGTGTTCTGATTCCGTAAAATTTAGGCGCCGGACGTACCTCGTTTTCGAGGAATTTATGGTTAAAGTTTAGTATCTCCATGTAAATTCGATAGATAAAGAAACAAATTTTGCGCAGAACACTTTTCTGCACGGTGATGTCCCTCTGCGTAGTACACCCTGTGAAGTCGCTATTACCAACATTTTTAATAAAAGTGATTTTAACGCAATATTGTAAAATTTATTAATTATATTAGTAATATACGTGTTGTGACTAAAATAAAAAGTGAAATTTGTTTTGTAAATGAGGAATTGGGGTTGTTATTGGTAAAAATTTAACAACTTTAACAAATTCCGGGAAAACTAGGTACGTCCGGCGCCTAAATTTAACTGATTCAGAACCTACTCCTCCTCCCCTACAACCCAGTAAAAGTCGTTTTTCTCGGGGCGTGTGACATTATTGGAAAGCCAACCCAGAACTATTTCACATTTCTATAATTAATGATCAATAATAGGCATGGGTAACACTGCGCTGCGCCGCGCAATTGCGCCGGCGCCAACCCTGGTGTTATTGCGCTAACTCCGATTTGGAAAATGCGCCAACTCAATATAGCGCCAACTCAATGTAGCGCCAACTCAATATAGCGCCAATTCAATGTAGCGCCACTCAATGTAGCGCCTACTCAGTATAGCGCCAACCCAATATAGCGCCAACTCAATAATAGCGTTTGTTGAGGGTAGGAAAGTGAATGATTTGCAGGAATTTTACCACAAAAGAGCGAGAGGATCAGAGGATGTGAGCGAGACAAAAGTCTAGCTATTTGTAGGAATCCGCACACAGAATTTGTCTGGGTAATTTCCTAGAATGTGTCAAAATCTCTGAAGAAGAGGAAGAAATTGTAAACAGTATTGCCACAGCCTCAAAAAATTTCGTATCACAAATTGATACATTCATCGTTTTTTCGTATCACCGAAAAATGTTTGCAAAAAAAATAAAAATTAATAAAATATGCTGCTTTTTTGGGTTCTAACCCGTTTCACAATTTGATACCTACATGTTTTTTTTTCGTATCACCGAAAAATTTTTGAGAAAATAATTAAAATTAATAAAGTAAGCTACTTTCGCGGTTTTAACGATATCGTTTTTTTTTTTAATAATATAAAAAATATAAAGATCATGCTTAAATTTTACGTGAAAATAAATATGAATACTTGGGTACTGTACCGAGTAATATAAAAGTTCTATAAAATGCAATGGGTCAAACGAGCTGGGTGATCTAGTTGCTAGAGCTGATTCTGGAATTGAATTGGAGTCACAGAATCAGTTCTTAAATATTTGTCGCGCTGCTCTCCTTTAAGACAAAATGCCTGCTATGGGCAGTGGTCCTACCAAAAGTTTGATAAAAATAAAATTTTTTCTAATGCCTCAGACACACATGTGGTATGAATATTATAATATCAATACTATGATTTGCATTTACTATGAAAATTTTCAATTAAACTACAATATGAGAGTGACACATATGTGGTATAGATCGCAATATTTCTACTATACTACGATGTGTGTCTCTAGCATAAGCCAAAATAAAATTTATCTACTTATCATTCATATATAATTGTGCTTAGGTGTTTTTTTTGATAAATTTAAGTACTCCCTGATGAAGACAATGAAGGAGTTCCACGCAGGATTACTGTGGATGGGTACGTAGATTTTGCCCCAGAAAGAGGATTATGTGGTCTTTTCAACCAGTTATGCACCAAAATAAAGGTGTTTTAAAAATACAAATATTTATATTTCGAAAACAATCGGCCTCCGGACTATTTCGACTTCAGATATAGGATCGGAGGACGGTGCAGCGCCCCTTTTATAAACGGTTTTAGGCCCCCCTGGATCGGTAAAGGAAAGCGTGACCACGAGAAAAAAACCATAAAGGCATCAATTTGTGATACCAAAATTTTTGAGGTTGTGGCAATACTGTTCCTAAGTGTCATTTTTGACACTAAATAGCATTTCGCACAAATGCGTTTGTTGAACTTTTCCTATTATCTTCAGTTTGACATAAAATAGCATTCTACCCAAAATCTCACCATACAGACCTAATGATGCGCTATTGCAATATAGCACTAGCCGTGTTTCACATACGGTGATCCTAACCCAGATAAAAATTTTTGCATGTAAATGCAACAACAACGATTTCAGCTCGATTAAACCAGATAAATTGCTGGTTCAATTTATGATCCGCCCTGTTCGATTTCTTTTTTCAGTGTTGATTTGGCAGCACAGTGCTTTTTTGATTTGGCAGAACTGAAAAGTGACATTTTGTATGTATACATATATATACATATACCCTGCAGTAAATTTGTTTCACTGCTAAATAATCATTGATGATTCTTTGTTGAATATTCATCACTATCGTTTTGCGTTGGTGCAAGCGAGCAAGCTATATTGAAAAAACCAAACGAAATACCAACAAAATACCATCTAGGCGGTTAAAAACCAACGAGCCAGCTTGTATTTCGGTAGGTTTTTTGACATTCGGCAGGTTTTCTGATAAATTTTTCAACAACAACTATAAAATAAATTATATTTAAAATAAAAAATATATGGAAATACAAATTTTAAATTTGCCTCTTGTAAGCTTCTGCTTTGGCCGTAAGGGGAAAGAAGTCCGGAAGAAAAAATATACTGCGCACTGGCTTCTCCTTATAACATGGAATACATAGCTATCCCGCCATTTGAGTTTCATAATTTATTTCAGTAATTTAAATTCAAATTTCCAAAAAAATAATTTTTGAAATAACTATTATTTTCATTTAGTTTGAAGTTTAATGTCAATCAAATTGTTTTTGAGGGAGTATTTATCTCTTTTCAACGTACAGAAGAATTGTTTTTGTATTTTGACTTTCGGTGGGTTTTCCAAACCAAAAATACCAGAGAAAAAACGTAGTGTCATATAGGCATAAGGAAAGCAAACCATTTATTTGAAAAAATTCAGCAGCCTTTATATGAAAGTATTCACTGATGCCTCCTCAGATGAATTTCATCAGTGATTCATAAAGGATTCATTTCAGATTTTTACTGCGGGGTATATGTTTGTATATGTATATACACAAGCAGCTGTCGGCCATATTTTTCATTCAGACGCCGTGAAAAAAACAAAACAAATTATGGAAGCAACACATAAAATATGAGTATAAAGGTCATATAATTAAATTGTATATAAATTTGCCTCAAATAATTCTTGATCCATGATTTTTTATTTTGTTTTCTTTTACTTTCTCAAATCACAAATGGTTTGTTGATATTTCTTCTTCTTTTTACTTCTTTTCAAGTGCAGCCAAATTTCATTATGATCCGGATTGTTTCAGTAAAAATTTATCTTGACCCAGACCCAGATGTAATAACTGAAATGCGCCTACTGACTCAATTTCGTGCGCTAACACCAGCACCAAAATTGCGCTAGTGTAAAATGGCACCACCACAAAGCCAATAGCCGTGTTTCACATACGGTGATCCTAACCCAGATAAAAATTTTTGCATGTAAATGCAACAACAAAGATTTCAGCTCGATTAAACCAGATAAATTACTGGTTCAATTTCTGATCCGCCCTGTTCGATTTGTTTTTTCCGTGCTGATTTGGCAGCACAGTGCTTTTTTGATTTGGCAGAACTGAAAAGTGACATTTGTGTATGTATACATATATATACATATACCCTTCAGTAAATTTGTTTCACTGCTAAATGATCATTGATCATTCTTTGTTGAATATTCATCACAATCGTTTTGCGTTGGTGCAAGCGTGCAAGCTATATTGAAAAAACCAAACGAAATATCATCTAGGCGGTTATAAACCCACGAGCCAGCTTGTATTTCGGTAGGTTTTTTGACATTCGGCAGCTTTTCTGATAAATTTTCAATTTGACAACTATAAAACAAATTATATTTGAAATAAAAAATATATGGAAATACAAATTTCAAATTTGGCTCTTGTAAGCTCTGCTTTGGACGTAAGGGGAAAGAAGAAGTCCGGAAGAAAAATTATACTGCGCACTGGCTTCTCCTTATAACATGGAATACATAGCTATCCCGCCATTTGAGTTTCATAATTTATTTCAGTAATTTAAATTCAAATTTCCAAAAAAATAATTTTTGTAATAGTTATTTTCATTTAGTTTGAAGTTTAAAGTCAATCAAATTGTTTTTGAGGGAGTATTTGTCTCTTTTCAACGTACAGAAGAATTGTTTTTGCGCTATTATAACTCTGACGAGTTTTATGGCCGAGCTTCTCTCCCAATTCGAGGTGTGCTCCTTTTGTTTTTCCTACCATTGGACAGTCATATAGGTATGAGGAAAGCAAACCATTTATTTGGAAAAATTCAGCAGCCTTTATATGAAAGCATTCACTGATGCCTCCTCATGATGAATTTCATCAGTGATTCATAAAGGATTCATTTCAGATTTTTACTGCTGGGTATATGTTGTATATGTTTCTTATTCTTTTTAGCATTGTTTATACTAAATAGTTTGGTCACTCAAATGGTCTTCTTCTTCTTCAATTTAAAAAATGCGTATGGGTTTGTGCGAAAATGAAGAGAATGAAGGAATCAATGCTGTGCAATTTCGCATAATTGCTGTTACTACCAAAATGGGAGCAAAGTCGTTAGGATTTACTTCGTTTTTACTGAATTTTTTTTCTTCACTACGAAAACGATTTTAATAAAAATATATCGCACCCTAAATCATAAAGTGATACAACTCAAAATTTTATTAAATCGACTTTTCATCATAAACCGGTACACAGAACATATCTCTAGCGATTGCCAACAAAAAAACTTTTCATTCGGAGTCTCTTTTGACTGAAAAATACGTGGCTTTTTTCCAATTCATTGGTTGTCAAGAAAAAGTTTTTTGGCTCCTGAAAATTTTTGAATTTTAAGTTGTGCCACTTTATGATTTAGTATGCGATATATATTACTTTTTTCCGCATATCGGCCCACGTGCGCATAAAATAACAGATACATGTTTTCCTGTTGATTTTACATTTTTAACTAGATAATTTTGCAATTTCAGCTATTTAAATTAACACGGATTTTTTTTTGATTTTACCTTAAATTTATTGTTAAATTAACTGGACTGATTTTACAATTTACAAAAATACAATATATCGCACCCCAAATCATAAAGTGACACAACTCAAAATTCAAATATTTTCAGCAGAGCCAAAAAACTTTTTTCTTTACAAGCAATCGTATGGCAAAAGACCACGTATTATGGTAATTTTTCGGTCAAAAGAGACACTTATTGAAAAGTTTTTTTGGCAATCGCTAGAGATATGTTCTGTGTAACATTTATGAAAAAAACTCGATTTCAAACATTTTTGAGTTGTGTCACCTTATGATTTAGGGTGCGATATGTACATTCAATAAAAAAAAAGGTGCTTCGGTATTGCGAGATATG
Source organism: Urophora cardui (assembly GCA_960531455.1). NCBI lineage: Eukaryota > Metazoa > Arthropoda > Insecta > Diptera > Tephritidae > Urophora > Urophora cardui. Next base: position 95,411,764 of record OY482673.1, on the reverse strand, counting down.
GAAGGACTTCCTCGTGGTAAAATTGCAAACTTTGAGGAGAAAAAAGAAAATATTTTACATTAAAAACTTTTAGAAATAAAAATGCATTTCACTTTTAATTCACCTGAAAACTGAAAATATAAGTGGAAACGCCATTATCACGCACTTCCACTGATGGTAAACTCTTCCCACGACACCAAATTTTCTTTTTATTTAAAAAAAAAGAATAATAATTACGTTTTGCACGAACAGCAGAACTCCAAATGTTCAAAAAAATTGTGTATGTCTCAAAATAGTTTTGAAGTTCTTTTTTTAACATTTTTTTTTGTTTATATTGACACTATCATCATGTTAAAGAAACCAAATTCCAAATGACATTTAAGCGTATATTTTAAAATTGCTCTATGTTGCATCAACACTAAAATTTGGTTGCATTTACCAAAATGTCAAATGATGTTTAAAAAGCTAAAATCACGTTTGAAAAATCGTGTAATTTGAAAAAAATTGTTGCTATTCTATGTGTAAAGATCGATCATGTTAATCTTACATGAAATAAAATTTGCATATACGCGAATGAAGTAGTAAAGGCAATGGTATCCGTATATTCCCTTTTCTATATTTCTGGAAAAATGTATTAACAGAACAGTACGAGAAAGAGCAACCCTGCTTATACGAAAATGTTCAAAAGGAAAGAAAAAAATTTGAATTCAAACGGCCATTTTGCATGGCGAAACCCAACAAACATTTAGGTTAGATATCGGTTTGAGAATGACTCAAGAACTAGCACTTTTCTAAAATCTCTAACGTTAGAGGACGACTCGAGAAGCTGTCGAGAATCATATCGATCTCAAAAAAAAAAAAAATGGGACATAACTCTCAAATGGAGAAAATTATAATTTCCGAATTGAAATCCAATGTAGTTTTCTAATGAAATTCTAATGAGAATTTGCAAATATTTCTTTTTCTAATCAGTCTCCAACTGATTTCTAATGTGGTTTTCTACCTTCGCTTTGGATTAGAGATAAGTTTGAGAATTACACTCTCTAACACTCTCAGATTGTGTTCGCTGATAAAACGCTGTACCAATTCATACTCTTTGATTAATGTCTGGATGCCTTCGAACGCTTTGGTTGCTTTGGAAACTCTACATTCTCCTACATTTGGATATTTCCCAATTAGCACGAATCCAATGTGGGGAAAAAGTCTCAATTATCAAGTTTATATGCAACATGTTTTTACACTTAAGGTACAATACTTTTCCAAACTGAACTTAGTGCCTAATTAGTATTAATTAAATTCAATCATATTAGCAATAAGTAAACGAAAAAGTGAGTGAAGAATAAAATTTAAAGAGGAATGTATAATTCAACTAATTTTTGTGTATAAAATATTGTTATTATTGTTAAATGCATAACAAAAAAGTGAGCAAATAAGTCAAGCAGACAATCATAATTGTTACATTTTTGTTCCTTTATTTCAATCGGATGAGAGTTTGTTGCTCAAAAGCTTTATTCTGACGGTTGATTTTGGTTGGAGAATATCGATAAAGTTCAAGTCAAATTCCAATATTTTTTTCAAGTGGAGAAACAGAAACATTTTCATATCGAAAAATGGGCTGTTTCTGAATTCAAGTTAAGAATTATTGTTGGAAATTGGAAAATGGATTTGATCTCAATGAAATTCAAATGCATTCAAAAATGCTTATTGGGTAGCAACGATTTGCGTCATGGATATTTCATATTTGTTTTGAAAAAATAAATGTGTATCTATATTTTTGATACATACAGTAAGTCGCAGTGAAAATGACCCACGTTATGTTGTCCGAAGTTTTATGCAAATAAAAAATTATACACAAACAGATTGAAAAACAAATTTATGTACTTAGGTATATTTTAGAATAAACCACAATTTAGAATTTCAAAAAATATTAGATGAACATTATTTTTTAGTTATAAAAATAATAGTTAAAACCGGAAAAGTTCATGAAACGGGCTCACAGTGAAGGTTAGCCACTGAGAGGAATATGCCCTAAAACGGTTTTAATAATTTTTTGCCTTGTTTCAACAGTTCAATTACTCTATCCCTAATATCTAAACTTGTTTGTCGGCCCATCTTTGCACACTGACATCCAAAATACAACTAATGCATCTATTGGCGCACTTGAATTAAATATAATACAAATTTTATTAGCAACCAATGTGTTTTATTCAACTAACAAAACACGATTTTTACGCGCTCTAGCGTGTGTTTTATGATAAGTACACCTTTTAAAAATGGAAAAAAATTGCCTGATCTGTTTTTTTTTTATATAATTAACACATAATGTAAAATGTGAACTGTAAAAATATATAAGAGAGAAATCGGTGTTCTAGAGAGAAAGTTTAAGTATTTAAATTGGAGTTGCCAGAAAGCTTGCTTTGATTGTGACGCGTATATACGTGTATGCTTTTGTTTTTCATCATTTCTGGCATGTTGTTGAAACTTTTCCGTCGCAAAAAAATTAGGAAAGTCAAGTAATTGTTAACAAAGATATTTAATAATAAAATGTCTGAATAAATAATGGCTCACTTTCTCTGTGACTCACTGTATCCCCATCAAAACAAACTTCAACCATGGGAATTGTTGTTGCAAAAAGTGACAGGCACACTATGTGTCAATGGGAGAATGGGAAACTAAATAAACCAAATGTGAAGAAGAATCGACCACAGTGTTGTATTCAAACGTAGCAAAATCTTCACAAGAAAATAGCCAAAATTCCGAATAAAATCAATTAAAACTCAAAAATATGTTAATTTTTTGTTATTATCGCTACAAATATAGCATTACAAATTCAATTCACCCAATAATTTTAAAGATTTAAAGATTTCAAAATTTATTTGAATTTTTTTTCTGTAACTTTTGCACAGCACTGCAGGGTGACAGGCACAACATGTCAAAGAGTGTCGCAACTTATAGATATAAACTATGCTTTTTAGTTCTTTGCAAGTGCAGCCAATTTTCATTATGAGCCGGATTGTTTCAGTAAAAATTTATCTTAACCCAGACCCAGATGTAATAACTGAAATGCCCCTAATAACAGCACAGCGTATATGACACCGTCACAATTATGTATGCCAATACCGAACCATCGCTAATACGAAAGGGCATTGATATTTTACTTTCACAAATAAAGAAGACAAAATTGACATTATCTGTGAATAGGAGAGAAAAATAGAATACAAAATAAATTAAATAAAATATTTATTAGCATATAGTATATTTTTGTTACGCATGGTAAATGGTAAGGGGAAATTTCGATATAATGCGCCCGGACCCGGAATCTTTATATATATTACGCTAAGCGATTTTTTGTAAGCACCATAACTTTTACACCGTTATACCGCTTTTCGAAAATGTGGTGTCAGATGAAAGGGCTTGACCTGTAGATGTGCAGGAAGGTTTAATTTTTTTGAAAAGGGTTGCCAGATGTTTGAAAATTTAATTTTATTGTATAGTTTGTTTGATTTTAAAATTTTTGGTACCATATGAAGGGGCTTGGCCTGATATTGAGCAATTTAATAGAAATTTTTCAAAAAGGGTTGCCACCTGTTCAAAAATTCAGTTTTACGCTATAGTTTGTTTGATTTTTAAATTTGAGGTGTCATATGAAAGGACTTGGCATGGAAATGAGTACTTTATTAAAATTTTTACAAAAAGGGTGCCACCGTTCAATAATCCATTTTTACGCTACAGTTTATCTCATTTTTAAATTTGATGTGTCATGCAAGGCCTAGCACTGAAGATGGGTAATAAAAGGAAAGGGAAGAGGAAAATGAAAGGGACGGATATGGCGAAGGACAGGAAGCGAAAGAGGAAATATGAAAAATAAAATGCATAAAGGGAAAATAAAGCGCAAATAAAGAGGAAAGGGGAAGAGAAAGAGAAGGTATGAAGGTATATCAAAAAATTTTCAAATGTGGCAATAAGTGGTCCTCCACCCTCAAATTGTCGCACAGTGTAATTGAAAGCCACAGCATCGCGTGGCCGGGTTTACTAGTCTTCCTTTTTAATAGGGTGGAGCTGACCCTCGTATTTCATAATGAAGATGCCGAAAAACGAGATGCCAGCATATTTTCACAAATATACGCAAATTATTTTTAAAATTAAATTTAATCGTGGCACAATTCTTCTGCCAGCGTGTATGTAAGCAGAATTGCGCCAAAAGAAATAAAACGGGTATAGTAGACAGTAAGAAGCGAACAAGTGTTATTTATCGATTATTCCATGGCAATTGCGCTAAAGGTGTTATTGCGCCAGAACCGTGCGCGGCGCCACGGCTGGCGCTGGTGTTATTGTATTAGCGCCAAAAAAAATTGCGCCATTACCCATGGCTAATCAATAACCATTTCCATTGTGTATGGAGAACAATGATTTACTCTGGGATGTGTGTTAAACAGGTCGAACAGTTGTGCTCAGGTGATTTTGAAGTTGTTGTTATGGCCCAATTACGATCGGGAATACAATATAAGTTGCTCTTCTTCTTTCTGTTTTGTAGGTTGTTGATTTTAAATTCTTGCACATGTTATTCGTGGAATAGCTGGCGTTTACGCTCTCTCCGGGAATTGCGTTTTAGGAACTCAGCCTTAATTTCTTTTCGGAATTATGAATTGGTTTTTTCAATTCCCAATTCCGGAATTGCGTTTCTGTCTTGATTGCTACGACCATGTCATTATGGTCCCTTTTCTTACAACAACCACATCCGGCCGACATATCAATCTGTACCCCCGGAAGTCGCCGACATACCAATCTGTCCCCGATTTTGACATTTGTCGATAACATGTCGTCTTTTTTTTATCGATTTTCGATGAGCTGTCGGACTTGTATATTTTGACAATGACCATTTCACAATAGTCACTAAGGTTGTTCTCTCTGCGTAATTTTGGCCTGGCAAATTTGCCGAGATGACATTAGTGTGATAAATTTGCCGAGCACAACAAAATACATGTGTTGTCAAGGCATGTGTTGAAACTTCGGCAAATTATAATCGAAAACATCTTCACCGAAGGCTAATTTAAGAAGGTTAACCTACTAAACAGCTGATTGCAAACTTTTTAACACGCTTTTATTAGCTTGGCCTGTATGTATGTATGTAACTTCATCCCATCCTAAAAGTTGCAACATTTAACTTAATAATTATATCTTTCAAACATTCACTTTTTTGTGTTCTCTCTATTATTTCTATTCTCCTCCGCACTCGAAACATGACATCAACAGCCCAACGGCATCATATAGTAGGACATTCAACATTATACTTTATGCTTCATTGCGGCTTTTATGTTGCCTTTCTTCAAAATAGCCTCTATGAATTTCAATTCACTTCCGTATACAAGCCAATAAGTAACAAGCTTTCAGGGTACGGAAAAACTCACTCACGAACGCTCAAAAATACATTCTTCTCAAATCACAAATAAATGTTCAAAGAAAAACGTATAACCACTCAAATAGCTAGCGAACTAACGCACAACAGCCAGCGATCGCTCATAGCGTTGGCGATAAACTCAATGCATAAATTCACTCAAAAATTAAGCTTGAAGCTTTCTGTTTTGTTGTTGTTGTATTTGCAATGAAATCAACCGCATGTACATACATACGTATGCAAAGCAAGAACTGGTTTTGTGTTTTGTGTAATAGCATGTTCATGGTGAGCCTGCGTTTTGCGTTTCGGAGGCATTTTTGCGTTTAGTCCAAAACGCAACATTAAATGTTACATTTCTCCATACAAATGCCACCACCAAAATGCAACTTAACGCAACTATTTTTTTGCGTTTTAAATGCTAACGCAGAAAGCAACCCTGAAATCTTCGAAAAAATTTGCCATTCTAATGGAAAATAGTGGCAACACTCTGGCAGTACAAGAACGAAATACCTACAAGATTACGCGTATAGAGCAGCATGAGCATGGGCACACGAGCTCCATGATGACGTCACTCTACATATAGTGAACGAAAGTAAACAAAACAGAGATCAAAATTAGTACCAAAGCGGTTGGTACGTTTGGTTTGCAAAATAAGTGTATTATATTATTACATATTTTGCAAATTCTTGTTCTATTTTTTCAATTCGACAAAACAAAAAAATTAACCTCAACACCTGATTGCGTAATCTGGGATATTAGCTCCGTTTGTTTCGAACTTCTCAAATGCGCATTTACAAAACGCGGCAGCATGAACACTTTTCGAAAAGCCATCTTCGAAAATGCAAAATGTTGCGTTTCAAATCCAGCATGAACATAGTATAACAAGCTTCCTCTTTTTTTGTTGTTGTGTTTGCAATCAAAACAATCGCATGTACCTACATATGTATGCAAAGCATTCTTGCAAGAACTGTTTTTGTTTGTTCAAATTCTATTTATAGCACGGTTACCGAACTTGGTAATTACCAAAATAGGTTATTTTTTCGCTATTGGTTTCTTGGTAACTTTCACATGTGTTTCGCTATTTTTATTTTCAAGAAGTTTTCTATTTTTCGTATACAAGAAAAATATGGATGTGATTATAGGACAATGAGAATATTTTGGAGCGCTGACTGAATAAAGAAGAGCATATCTCCGATTAAAACCTGAAATAGTTTTGCTTCGATTCACATAGTACATATTAGTTGATATTTTTTCGTTTAGGCTTTATTTTTGAGCTCCCATGACCAATGTTTTTTTTTTATAAGGAAAAAATGTATGTGAAAAATTTACTTTTATTCTTGCGTCCACATAAAACATCCTTTAATGAAAAATTTCACTAAAAAGTTAAAAATAAATAATAGCTTAAAAAAACTAAAAAACACGTTTTAATCTTAAAAATGGTACTAAAAATTGAGAAATAATTTAATTAGAAACAAAATGATGAACGAAAATATAAGTATTTAAGGAAAAGCGTGGGGGTGCTCAATAATATTTGAACATGAAAATATTCGATTCGTACAACTAGTACAAAAATATAAATACCTAGTTGCGAAATTAAACAGTACGTTATATGAAATCTCAAAAAAGTCAAAATAAAAATATTAGTAAAAAAAACAGCGATTTGAAATATGTTTTGACATACTGAGCACCCCCACGCTTTTCCTTAAATACTTATATTTTCGTTCCGTGGCTCCATTGAACAGGCTAACGCTAGATGGGCCAGGGAGTCAACTTGTGTGATTTCTAGGCAAATCTTGCCTAGACTGGATGAGGCTAGGTCTGTATCGGTGCTGCATCTGAATCGGCTCTCTATAGGTCCGCTGGTGGGACTTCTAACAGACCATTGTCTTATGGGCACTCACGCCTCTCGCATGGGCCTATATAAAAACGACTTCTGCCGCAGCTGCAGGGACGTGGAGGAAATAGAGAGTGTTGAGCACTATCTATGCCACTGCCCCGCACTGTCGCAATCCAGGTACCGCTTTCTCCATAAACACTTTTTCGAGTGCCTGGCGGAGATGGAAAATGCAAGGACACTAGATTTTCTGCGCTTCATGAAACAAACGCGCTGGTTTAGCTTAACGGGCATCTAATCTTATCATACTTTCGAATCTAATTTTTCCGGAAAGGTTTGTAAACAGGGATAAGGAAGCTAGGGCTCCCGTGTGGTATCACAATGGGCCACCTCGGCCTAAGTGTGTCCCCGCTTTCATGAATTGCGGAGACAGCCACCTCAACCTAACCTAACCTAACCTATATTTTCGTTCATCATTTTGTTTCTAATTAAATTATTTCTCAATTTTTAGTACCATTTTTAAGATTAAAGCGTGTTTTTTAGTTTTTTTAAGCTATTATTTATTTCTATTTTTTTCATATTGTGATGCTTATGTCAAACTTATGTTTATGACGCAAAATTGATTTCTACAATGGCGGGCTATGATTTTTTTTTTAATTTATTTATTTATTTCAACTCTATAACAAAATTGTCTTACAGACTAGTTGACAAAGAGTAGGAAGTAGAATTAAAAATACCACACACATACAACTAGTAAGATACTTATAATATATAAAATTGAGATCAACTATGGAAGATGATTACAAAGAAAATAGTGTTTCAATTTAGTTTTTAGAACAAATTTTGATTCACATAAATTCAAGTCTAAAGAAATTGCGAAGAAGTTATACTCTGAAGCTGCTCTATTGACAGGAGCATTAGCGGTGTAGATTGTTTTGCATAAGCTAATACGAAATACGTCAAACCGGCGAAGGTTTCTATTTGGAATATTGAACGGCAACCTCTCAAGCAGAGAAGAGCAGTCAATCCTACCCGTAGCTACATCTGAAATGAAAGATATGGCTAAGAGCGTTCGTCTATTGCATAAAGACGGAAGACCAATCAAACGTCAACGCGATTCATAGGACGGAATCGGATGCGAAAAATGTAAATTATATAAAGCAAACCGGAGCAAATTTTTCTGTACCCGTTCCGTTTTGACAGAAGCATCACAGAATACACAAACAATTTACATGGAGTGTGTATGTATGTATGTACGTATATCGTACTGCGAAAACCTTCAACCATAGCTTTACCCATTGCTAATATTTCACGTTAGCTGTGTTTTATTTTAGAGCATATACATCTGCGCTAAAATAAAAACACGACTATTAAATTTGTTCGCGACGGTTTCTTATCTATTAATGATATTTTCATTTAAGGCCCGATTTCAGATTAAAAATTTAAATATCGATTGATGTTTAAATTCTAATATACATTTTCAGACGAAATATTTACACAGCATTTAAATGCCCAAATTCGGCTATTTAAATATGGAAAATGCAACTTTTCTCTCCGACTAAAAACAGCTGATCGGAGCTGATTTTGACTGTTTTTTTGCACTCTATAATTGATTTTTTTGTTTCAATTATTTCCAGCAACAATTTTATTTCCTCAGATGAAAAGTTTATTGTTCGTGGTGTATCCATTTTCCTGAAAATTGAAATGTAATAAAAATTAAAGAGAAACTTATTTGCAAAAATCAAATGATGCCACTTATTTCTTTTATTTAATTAAGGTTTATCTGAAAACGAAAAATAGATAATTGGCATTTAAATAACATTCATATTAAAATTTAAATGACAATTAAATTTTTGATCTGAAATTGGGCCACGAACAGGTCGAAAATTGGCAAGTGTCAAAAAAAACCAAGTGTAGAAACAAACGCCGTTGTTCGCAAATAATTTAAAAATGGAAAACGTGAAAAGAAAAAAATTTAAGTGGTCCACCTCATTCGAGAGTGCTATAATACAGGTATGGGGCGATTACATTTCGAAATCTTGCTTTTAATTGACCAAAAGCATTTTCTACCACTCTTCGACACTCTCGCAGGCGCTTAATTATAGCATTTGAGTATATCTCCTCCAATATTTTAAAAAGGTCTGCTAATAAAATTATTATTTTAAAAATTACGAAAAATTTTCCGTGCCGAACCATTTCTAAAGTTTGTTTACGGTTTTGAAATGAAAACAACCAGCTGTCAAAAGTAAAGGCTGGTATCGACCTCTCAAGAAAGAGCTCAAGAAATTTTTAGCTTTATTTCTTGAGTGAAAAATAGTAGTAGGCAAGAAATTTTGACGTTTATTATTCCACCGTGAATACCAAGTGAAACGAAGAAGATCATCAAAAACGTAAACAAAATAAATCATTTTGTAAACATGAGAAATTGATAAGTTCTTAAAAACATTAAATAAAAGCTTTAAATATTTGTTTTCAATAGTTTTATTTTGTTGTTATTTTAGGAAATCATCGAAAGCGACGAGGATGACCTTATATTACTGCTAAACTGTGGTATATTGATGGCCGGAATAGAAGTAGATGTAAGAAATTGATGTCAACTTCGGCTTTGCATCATTACAAAAATTGTGCACTATATTTTTTCCGATTAATTTTTCCATTTTCACCACCATTTTTATCAACATGTAACAAAAGCCAACAGACGTCAAAATTTCTTTAAGAAATAAATGCTCGATGATATATTTCTTGGCAAAACCTGTGTTGCTGTGTTCGCATTATGTTGAAAAAAAGTGATAAAAAAGTGTATTAAATTTCTTGAGAGGTCGATACTCGCTCAAGAAAGTTTCAGGCTGGTATCGACCTCTCAAGAAACAGCTCAAGAAATTTTTGGATTTATTTCTTGAGTAAAAAATAGTAGTAGGCAAGAAATTTTGACGTTTAGTAATCCACCGTGAATACCAGGTGAAATGAAGAAGAGCATCAAAAACGTAAACAAAATAAACCTTTTTGTAAACATAAGCAATTAGTAAGTCCTTAAAAATTATTAAATAAAAGCTTTAAATATATGTTTTGAATAGTTTTATTTTGCTGTTATTTTAGGAAATCATCGAAAGCGACGAGGATGACCTTATATTACTGGTAAACTGTGCTATATTGATGGCCGGAATGGAATAATATATGAGAAATCGATGCCAACTATGCCCTTGCATCATTAGAAAAATTGTGCATTCTATTTTTCGTTTCTTTTTTGTTATTTTCACTAACGATTTCCACGATTTTTTTTCAACGCGCAACAAACGTCAAAATTTCTTTAAGAAATAAATGCTCGATGATATATTTCTTGGCAAAACCTGTGTTGCTGTGTTCGCATAACGTTGAAAAATAGTATTAAAAAAGTGTAGTAAATTTCTTGAGAGGTCGATACTCGCTCAAGAAAGTTTCACAAGAAAAATTTCTTGAGCATTTCTTGTACGTCATTTTATATGAAACTTTTGCGTTTCTTGAGAGGTCGATACTAAGCTTAAACACAGAACTGCAGTCTGAACGGTCTCGTTTAACGAACAAGGTTTGTTCATTTATCACGTTAAATGAAGTCAATCTGAATGTACTATAAGTTTACCATGTAAATGAAATTACTCAAAAACGTGTGTGAATGCGCGTGATTTCGGAAAGTAATTACGGATAATCAACGTAATTTCAAATGCAATCTGCAGAGGCTATTACTGCTTTTGATTTCAATTTAGAAAAGGGTAAATTGGAAAATATATCGATATATATTATATCGATATTTAAAAACATCGATTTAGGTCGTGTTAAAACATCGATATTAGCATTGCCACTTTGGTTACTTTTTACCAGAGTCCAACATAAGGGCCTTTTCACATTACTCGGTACGACATCGGATCGGCATTTTTTGCTCGGTATTTTCGGCTTACCGAAACGATTCCGCGTTGCTGTGTTTTTCACACTTGTGGGAATACTTTCGGTGCGTAATCGGCAGAAAATAGGAAAACAAACATCGAAATTTGCAAAACAAAATTTTTAACTTCAACCAATCACCCAATAATAACAATAATGTCTTCTAGCGAAGACGAAGACATTATAACTTGCTACATTTATTACCGAAACGAGTTTTTTACTAACTTTGTTCTTCTTCTTTTATCACGCCGCAAAAATGTATGCAGTAATTCCTCAAATTTTACTGACCGGTCTTACCGCGTTGCGGTATACCGAAATTAATCCGCTCCGATTTCATGTATGCAACACTAATCACCCCGATTCTAAACGAAAAATCCACAAGGATTTTTCCGCTTCTCCCTGTTCCCTTATTCTAAACACAAATTCCTTGTGGATTTTTTCGCTTCTCCCTTTCCGGCTATTCTAAATGATGTTCGAAAAAGTGAAAAGCGAATAAGGAAGAAAAGTAGGTATCATGAATGAAAATAAAAGCGAGAATTTATGCAATTATCTTGTGAGATTTTTCACAAGACAATTTTAAGTGAATGCTGAACAAAATGTGAGCGAATATAACTTTTGTTAATAAAAAATACATAATTGAATTAATTATGTACTGGTTTCCTTATTTTTATGACGGAGAGTATAGACAGCAAATAGATATTTTAGTAAGTTTATTGAAAGGGCAGCCGGATATTTCGCGGCTTGTAGGCTGTAGTATCCCTTCCGGTTGTAGTAAGGGTGCTTGTTTTGATATGGAGCGATGATACGGACATGTGTTCCATCAATACATTCAAGGACACTAGAGATGTCGTAGTTTTAAAAACCGCACTTAAAAATTTTCTTTTTCGTCGCTGTTCATAGCTTTATGAATCCAAATCGGATACAAGTCATTTTCAAAAATTTCAACAACTTTTAGAACTTTGCTGAAGGTGGATTGAGCCAATCAAACGTCATAATTTTTTCCAACTCCCGTTTGATATCCGTCTTCAAGCAAAAAAACGGAAGAATGCGCATAGTTTTATTATAGGAGAGATTGCAAATAGTTTCTTTGACTGCTGTGTATGTGATATTAAAATGTCCAATAAATATTTGAACGCAGGTTTATTAATTCTATAGTATTTAATAAATCTGCAAATTAATAAAATCAATGCAATACTCTCAAAAAACTTTTTTATTTCCTATAAAGATTCCGTCAAACGGATTCGTACCTTCGCGCAATCTTCCTCTTATAGACCTCTGCTACTTCCGAAAAGCAATACCATGTATATTCACGATTAATTTTGTTAAATTTGCAATTTTTTAACAAAAATGCAAAATTTGTGGGAAAATTTCGATATTGGCCAGGCCCCTGAATTTTCAGTTTTCTTCTTATTTTAGGGTAGGGGGATCATATGGATCACTAAAATACAAACGAAATCTTGGGAAAACTTATAGTTTATTAATAATAAATTATTTTTGCGTAGTACACCCTAATGCGTTGGCGGCCTTCGGCGCTTAAAAAAAATAACCCTCAGCCGACAGAATTCTCTTTCTGGAGTAAAATCTACGGACCGATCCACAGTTGTTTTGAGTAGAAAAACATTTTGCGTTTGCGGCCTTCGGCCTCGCTTAAAAAAAAATTACCCTCAGCCGGCCGAATTCCCTTTCTGGATTTGTATTTCTGGAGCAGTCCACAGTATTTTTGCATAGTAGGGTTTTAAAATTTGTAAAATTAACATTCACATAACATTTCCAGAAAATTTTATTGAAAAATTCTTAGTGGTTTGACAATAAATACGGCATTCGCATAATATCGAAGGCGACACAGGTAGGCGCATAGCCAAATTCCGATGCTACTTTTTTATTTACAAAGGTAGAGTGTAATGTAAAAATCAAAGCGAATTCACATCATGGCCCAATAGGAATGGGCCAGTCCCAAGTGAATTCAGGTTTTAACCAAAGCGAAATATCATTTTGACACCACACTACCAAATACAATAACAAAATGCATCGGAAATTTCTGAATCCGCTTATGCGCCTACCTTCCTAGATCTGCCTTGCAACAAAACAGCTGACTTCGAAAATCCGCTCACATGTACGAAATTCTGTTCGCCAGTTTTTCTTCTCGCTAGTGAAATAGAATAGGAGGAAATTTTCCTGGTGAACAAAAAAATCCACAAGTGCTGAGATCCTGGCGGATATTTAGAATCGGGGTGAATATGAAAGTGCCAATTAAAATACATGTGGTGAATAAGGTTTCGGTATACTTTCGGTAAAAACCAAAAATGTCGATCCGATACGGCACCGAGTAATGTGAAAGCGCTCTAACTGTGCTGAAATTCTGTAACTTATAGTACATTCAGATTGACTTCATTTCACGTGATAAATGAACAAACCTTGTTCGTTAAACGAGACCGTTCAGACTGCAGTTCTGTGTTTAATTTTATTAGCAGACCTTTTTAAAATATTGGAGGAGATATACTCAAATGCTATAATTAAGCGCCTGCGAGAGTGTCGAAGAGTGGTAGAAAATGCTTTTGGTCAATTAAAAGCAAGATTTCGAAATGTAATCGCCCCATACCTGTATTATAGCACTCTCGAATGAGGTGGACCACTTAAATTTTTTTCTTTTCACGTTTTCCATTTTTAAATTATTTGCGAACAACGGCGTTTGTTTCTACACTTGGTTTTTTTTTTTACACTTGCCAATTTTCGACCTGTTCGTTTAAAAACTTGGGTATGTTCCCTGTAAGTAACGACATTTTTGCTAATGCAACACTGCGCGAAACTGGGTTTTGAACGTGTTAAATTATTTACCTAGTTTCAATTCCAACAACAATTTCTGTGCAATTTATCACGTTCAAGAACTGGGTTTGCCCATTTATCAGGTTGTAGGCCATTTAACACGTTAAATGAAGTCAATCTCAACATAATATTATTTTGCGACCGAAAATCGCAAAATCTACCTACACAAAAATTTCCCTCGATACCTCTGCGATGATTATCGGAAACAACTGTCAAAGTATACTATAGAATTCGACCGAAATATCGTACAGAATAGCCTAATCGCAAAACTGATCGCAAATTTACGATATCGATCCGAAAATTGTCGCAAATTGGTTACAGAACAGGCCCACTGTTCAAGTTTTTTCTATCGCCTTTTACACATCTATTCCGGTTTACGATCCACTTTCATCGGACGTGAATTGGATCAAATGGCATTCTGCAATTCGATTGACGTCCGATGAACGTCAGATTTTTTCGAAGTTCGGAAATCGGCATTCTTGTTCACGATGGATCGGATTTTTGACAGTTTATCGGAGCGATTCTTTCCGCCAGCTTTTGTGTGTCGGAGGCAATAGAAATTGTGATTATTTTTGGAAATATTACCAATTTAATGTACATAATTAAACTATGATTTTTAAATTTATGCAACATTATTTCACAAAACGGGCTTGGTTTAGCTATGCTACTGGCCTTTTCTCTGCAAAATAAGTGAACAAAAGGAATCTGCTTTAGTACAATAAACTGAATAGAGGGAAATAAGTACAAGGAGTTTCAATGTATTGAACTTTTATTTAATAATAAAATTTATTTTCCTTTTTAACAATATTTATATATTATTGTTTAATAAAAGCTTCTGAAAATAATTTTAATTGTGTATTATTACTACGATGATGTAATATGAGTGGGTAACGCAACTCGGGCATAATTTCTGTGCCAGGATGTACTCCTTTAAGCATTTTTGCCTGACTGTGCCTTTTTAAAGACTTAAAATATTGCCATGCGACATGATTTACAAACATTTGCACGAGAAACTAACAAATCGAAGAAACGTGCTCACTTTCTATGTCCGTTCATGCTCGACGCGTCCTGGAGAGTCACAAAATTCCTGCTACACGATATGTACATATTCATGATTTGATTGATCGCAACCTGGATCTCAAATTTGCTTTAATGCTTTGCGATCCATAAAAACTTGTTGATATGCGACCAATATTGAGCGTCATCCATGCATTGCATCAGTATAACATATCACTATAAATAGTGTAAAACAAACCAACTGCAAGAGGTTTTCGCATGAAATTTTGCTGGAATAAGCTGTAAATGTTATTTTCACTAAAGTTGGCATTTTCATTGCCCTTGAGTTCATGGAGTCCAGTTTTTTTCATTATTTTTAAATTACTAGTAGTTAAAGTGGGAATCGCAATAATGTATCACTGGTGTTAAGGGAAAATTTGTATATAATGAACCGCGATCCTATCGCAATCATAAAAAAGTCGCTCCCGCGGACGATTATAGCGCAAGAGATATTCCTTGTTAAAGCAATGTGTGTGTAGAAGACTTCTTTGTGTCACCGGCCTTTGGGCGCGCTTTAAAAAAAACCTCAGCCGGCAGAATTCTCCTTTTGGAGAACTTTAATATTATAATTTAATAATAGTTGAAAGCCTTAAAGGTAGATGAATTATCATTGAAAGAATATTTCCTGAAAGTTTCACTGAAAAATTCCCAGTATGTTATGGTACGCGTTTGACCTCGATTACGATCTACAATCGAGTGGAGCAGCAATGCATGGCGGTCGGCATGATCTAGGGTTGCACTGTGGCTAGTCATTGTCGGCTGGGCGGGGTTCTTGCCTACATTGCTGTCCTGCGCCATAAACAGAAAAAATTCATATCATGCCTTTTTGAAAATAACGAGAAAGATCAAACGAAAACAACATCCGGTTTAGCCGGATGCCACGGACGGACCGTTGAAAAATTCGAAAATTCAAATTAACCCGAAAAATCCAAATTCAAGAGGCCAGGCATCAGTTAAATTTAAATAAATGCAAACCGAGGGAAAATGTCGTTGAAATTTTAATATGAATTTTGAATGTACGTTAAAGTCAGATGGACGTTAGCAAAACATTTAAACCAAAATTTAAATCGGACGGAAATACTGACATCACGGAAAAATTTGGAATTAGATAAGCGGACGTCATATTTAAATAATCGCGGACGGACGAGAAAATAATCGTTGCACCAAAATTTAAATTTGAATGTACGTTGAAATCTATGTGCACTAAATTTGAATAGCCACTACAAAAAAAAACTGTCAAAGTGAATTTAAATTTGAATATACATATCGCGAAAAAAAATCGTTAAATTTGAATTTAAATTTTAATCAACCGGAACGACCGATTATTAACAGGCATCTGAAAATACATAAAAGAAAGCTGAAATTTAAAACATATGGAAAATCAAAAAAAAGTTAAAGGCCGAACTCACAAGGGGGTGGCGTTGCTGATGTTGTTGCAGCGCCGGTGCGTTTTTGTCCCACCCTAATCCATGGTCACTGTCGCACCCGAATACCAGTAACCCCTTACCTGTGGTGCGCCGCTGGTGTTGTTGCAGCGCTGGTGCTTTTCTAGCCCACCCTCATCCATGGTCATCGGTGCACCTATATTTCGATGACCCCGTACCTGAAATCCCTAATGCCTTTTTAAATAAAGTAGGCCAGCACTCCCATTTCAGATTCACAAATTTATTTACAATTCATTTGTCTTCTTCTTCTTGATTGGCGCTTAACCGTCTAGACGATTCTGGCCGAGTCCAACAGAACGCGCCAATTGCTTCTGTTTCGTGCAGCATGGCGCCACTTGGGAACACCTAGGGAGGCAGCATCGCTGTCCACCTGATTTTCCCAACGCAGTGGAGGTCTCCCTTTTCTTTTGCGTTCAGCGGGTTTCGATAGAAATGCTTTCTTAGCCGGAGCGCCTTCGTCCATTCTCACGACATGACCTGCCCAACGCAGCCGCTGGATCTTTATTCGCTGAACAATGTCGATGTCTGTGTAAAGCTCGTACAGCTCATCGTTAAATCTCCGTCGATACTCGCCCACGCCAACGCGCAAAGGTCCATAAATCTTACGAAGAACTTTTCTCTCGAATACTCCAAGTGCCATCTCATCTGATTTTGAAATTGTCCATGCTTCTGCGCCGTACATGAGGACTGGAACGATGAGCGTCCTGTAGAGTGTGATTTTTGTTTGTCGAGAGAGGACTTTACTTTTCAGTTGCCTACTTAGTCCGAAGTAGCATTTATTGGCAAGCGTGATTCTTCGTTGGATCTCCGTGCTGACATCATTCTTGGTGTTAATGCTGGTTCCCAGATAGATGAAGTCCTTAACAGTTTCGAATTTGTAGCTATCAACATTGACGTGGCTGCCAAGGCGTGCTGTTTCTTTGTGTGATGACAGGAGGTACTTCGTCTTGTCCTCGTTGACCGCCAAACCCATTTTCTTAGCCTCTTTATCCAGCTTGGAGAAGGCAGAACATACGGCGCGCGTGTTAGTGCCAATGATGTCGATGTCATCGGCGTACGCCAGCAGTTGCACACTCTTGTGATATAAGATGCTTCCTGTATGGTTAAGTTCTGCAGCTCGTATTATCTTTTCCAGCATCAAATTGAAGAAGTCGCACGAAAGAGAGTCACCTTGTCTGAAACCTCGTTTGGTCTCGAACGGCTCGGAGAGGTCCTTCCCAATTCTGACGGAGCTGGTGGTGTTAGTCAATGTCATTTGGCATAGCCGTATAAGTTTAGCAGGGAAACCAAATTCAGACATTGCGGCATACAGGCAATTCCTATTCGTGCTATCAAAAGCGGCTTTAAAATCGACAAAGAGATGGTGTGTGTCGGATCCTTTTTCATGGGTTTTTTCCAATATTTGTCGTATTGTGAAGATCTGGTCGATGGTAGATTTACCAGGTCTGAAGCCACACTGATAAGGTCCAATCAGATTGTTGACGATAGGCTTCAGTCTTTCGCACAATACACTTGCTAAGACCTTATATGCGATATTCAGGAGGCTTATCCCACGATAATTGGCGCGTACTGTGGAGTCTCCTTTTTTGTGGATTGGGCAGAGCACACTTAAGTTCCAATCGTCGGGCATGCGCTCGTCCGACCATATTCTGCATAGGAGTTGATGCATGCTCCTTATCAACTCTTCGCCACCATGTTTGAATAGCTCGGCTGGCAAGCCGTCAGCGCCCGGGGCCTTGTTATTCTTAAGCCTAGATACTGCTATTCGCACTTCGTCATGATCAGGTGGTGGAACATGCCTACCATCATCTGCTATTGGGGATTCGTGTCGTACATCTTCTCCTTCCGCACTTTCACTGTTGCCATTATCTAGCAAGGAGGAGAAGTGATCCCTCCACAACTTAAGTATGCTCTGGACATCAGTTACCAGATCACCCTTATCATTCCGGCAGGAATTTGCCCCGGTCTTGAAACCTTCAGTCATCTGCCTGATTTTTTGGTAGAATTTTCGAGCATCGTTCCTACCCGCCAGCATCTCAAGCTCTTCACACTCGCGCCTTTCAGCCTCCCTTTTCTTCTTTCGAAAAAGGCGCCTCTCTTCCTTCTTCGCCGTTCGATAACGCTCCCATACGCTTCGCGTTGCGCCCGCACACAATGTAGCCCTGTAGGCGGCGTTCTTTCTTTCCGAGGCATCGCGACATTCCTTGTCGTACCAGGTGTTCTTGTGGGCTCGCTTTCATTTGTAAAATTCATAAAAAAAAATCTCCTTAAAGTCTATGTAGATTAAACTTCACATATGTATGTATATTCTAGCATAACTATTATCGGGATAATTTTAATTGGCAAAGTATGCATGTATACGTGTACATATATATTCTAATTTATCCCCTTTTTTTTTTACAACATCCAACTTACATCTACGCACGGTAATTAGAAAATGGTTAACTATGTAGGTACAAAAATTGGAAAAAGGAGGAACGGGTTTTTTTTTTGTTTTGTTTTTGGAAATTATATCCGAATAAAAAAAAATATATATGTAGAAAATGGGAGGAAAAGGAGCTCTAGAAGGGAATTATTATTGATTGTATATTTTTATGTCGTATTATTTGAGGCCTTTAGTAATTATTATCTATTTTATTTATTTTAATTAGTAGTTGTTTAGTTACATTTCCCTACACGATTCTCCCCGCCCTCATGGTTTGTCTATTATCGTTACTACTTTCCTTTGTTTTAAGTATGTACGTGTGCTGATGTATATTTTACCCACGCACATGCATATACTAATTAATTTTTATTTTACCTTTTCCTTTTTTTTTGTTATATGAGTCTCATAACCGCTTAAATCCTAGTCTATTGTATTTAAAATAAAAAAAGGATCACTGCCAAATAGAGCAGAAGGCTTGTTAACAATAATAATTGAGGCTTAAATATGTATGAGCGTTAATAAAAAAAAATCTCTTGAGTAAACCATACAAAAGGAATCCGAACAATATTATGTCATAACTTTTGAACCTATCGTTACAGCCTATAATTATAATTGTACAATGACATTCCATAATATTATGCATATGTTATAATGGGATAATGGCCAGCAGGCAATTTATGTAATTCAGATATAATTAATAATTTATATATAATAATTTATTTTCTTTTTATTTTATAATATAAACAATCTGACTGACCTACGCAATGCGACCTCAAATACAACTAAATGTTTATTGGGTATTTACACATATATGTACATATGTACAAATTAATAAAATCTATACCCCTTTTTCTTTCCTTTAATTAATCAAATACATAATATACATACATACATATATATATGCGATACCTACATCCATTGCCGACTCACCAACCGTTGCGATACACCTTTGGTGGTGGTGTCACCGATCCGCTGCTGTTGTTACCACCTGTAGCCCGTTGTTGTTGTTGTTGTTGTGCCGAGTATTACTTTATCGGTTATGCTGTCGATGTTGTTGCGGCAAAATAAAAATTTCTTCGCTGGTTGCTGTTGCTGCGATAACGATTGCGACTACTATTGCTGTTACTGTTGTTGTTATTATTACTATTATCATCGCCACCAACCATTACTTTATCGGTTATGAAAGGTGTTAGGCACTCTGCACACGGAGCGTACTCTTTTAGACGCGTATTAGATACTACCGACGAAAGCTGTACGCTTTGATGTCGCGCACGTATATTTCAATTGAAGGCTGCACACGAGTCGTCAGCTTCATGCATTCGTCAAAGTATGCTGGCTACATGTCGCTTGGCGTAAAGCAGTGCTGGTAGCTAGGCGTACTACGCTTAGAAAACAGGAAGAAGAAGACGTTTGTTTACATTTTTCCACATGGTGAAATTTATAAAAGCAGTAAAATTTGTGGAAAAAATCGGAAAAAATTTGTGTATAATTAAAGAAAATGGAAGATTCCATAAAATTTTTCATCTTTTCTATTTAAAGCTTCGAAATTTAAAGCAAATACCGTATTATTAATTTGTTTGTTTGTTTTGTGCAGCGAAGTTTTATGTCGCTTCGTGTGCAGATCTTGAGGCGTAGGGAAATCGACGCTACATGAAATGTCTGGTACGCGTCTATGACGATACGCCTCGTGTGCAGAGTGCCTTACACTTGCAAAAAAAAAAATTCAAGCGCTCCGCCAAGTGTTCGAATCTGCTTCTCAATACGTTTAGCTAATTGATGGACAATAGTTGGACTCTCTTTTCGCTATTTGGCAGTCGTTTAAATGATGAAAGTTGGCAGGTTTCACTTCCTATTCGACATTTCGCAGTCAAAATATTATCCCAAATCCACAACAACGTGCGTTTCTTTGTTACGGCATAACAACAACCATATTTTTCATTTTCGATTTTCTCAAAACTCATTTAGCCGCACATAGAACGGTGTGACTCTAGGGCCGCGATTTGCCAAACTAGTCTTGCACTGCGTTTTGCACTTTTTATGCACTTGATCAATTGCGATGTATACGCGGTAAATGCACTTACGCACACACCACACACACGCTTGCGTGCATACACGGAGTGGGCACTCCGCACGATATACATATATTTGGAACTGTTAAGTTTATATATTTTTGTTTTTCTTTTTGGTTTTATATAATTTCACTTTTGGGACTTTGAGCATTTGGAAAGTTTTTAAGTAGAAAATTATTGGCTTTAATTTCACTAATTCTCCTCTACAACGTTTTGACTTCTTTGAGTTCAATTTTCTTATTTTTTTTGGATTTACATCTTATCTTAATAGTGCGCGATTTTATTGTTAGTTTTGTAATTTGATTAACTTCCTTTTTGTAAGTTTTACACCCCACACACGCTTGTGTGCATACACGGAGTTTTAGTTACAAAAAAAACCACGACACAGCACAACGACCGACTTTCCTCCACCGACCTTTCAACTCCGGCTGCTTTTTCCCAACTCCTGACTCTGTACTAAAATTTTTGCCAGCTACCCAGCGTGCCTACACTTCCCCTCTTTTTCTGTATTCATCTGGAAGAGTCCCGTTTCCTTTTTCGTATACCCTGTAATGATGTAGTGACGTGTGCATAATAGTGGCGTGACTTTACGGTTACCCGAATGTCTACATCATGGTATGACGCTAGCAATGACACAAGCGAGATGGAATGCGATTGCCATGTTACAAAAAAAAAATACCAAAACTTTCGGAATAAAATGCCTCAAGCATTTTTCCCATGAAACTATCTCAAAATAATCGATTATATTCGTGCCCTAGTAAATTTGCGACTGTAAAATTCTATTAGTGTACGTTGGGAATATTAATAGACATTGTTGTCTTACGCTCAAATTATAAAAATGGTAAGAGACAGGAAAATCTGATTAATGAAACAATAGTATAAATATGTGGTAAATAATTAATTAATTTTCTGTGAACTATGCAAAATTTAAAATTGTATGGAGCGCATAAGAACATTTTATAATATGTGCATTTGAAAGTACTAAGTCACCGAATAACCATGTGTTACGTATTTTCACAATAAGAAGTGTTCATGGCAACCCTGGAGAACCAGTTTGTTCATAACCAATTTATGTGCATATCCCGCCATTGGAAAGACTGTCAAGGTTGGGATGGGAAATTTCAGTTAAGCTTTCCCAATGAAAGGCCTACTTATAGAGGTTGGCGCGAAAGCCCGCCTATTTGCAAAAAAAAATTTTACGTGCAATCTATATGGATTGAGATCTCAAAAATACAGCAGAACTATATAACCATCTAGAAGAATAAAACAAATCAATTTAAATTTCGGATACAATTACTTATTTAAAATTTGTTTATACTCTTAGTGGAGGAAGAAAAGAATTAATTACAGGATTTAAGAAAAAAAAACAAAAAAGTTACAATTGAAATATCTGGTAACTGAATAGGAAAATACAAATCTTTATTATTGCCAGAACACCTACAGTGGTAAATGAAATTTAAACGAACAGGGAAATTGCTCTTGTCTAAAAAAAAAATTGTCAGCTGTTCCATGGAGACAACCTGATATATCAACCTTGTTTTGCAGTGCAGCCACCTGTTACACTAGCCCACAGCTCAAGCACACAAGGTCGACGTGAGAGGGAATCGCTCTTCTTCTTCCTGTTCTTGGCTTATGTCAACTTATCTTCTGTTGCTTTGTTGACAAAATTGCATGCGTTGTTCTTAGAAATAAGTTGAATGCTAAGTTGTGTGCTCACTGGCTTTTACCCCGCTTTTGAAATTTTGAAGCAACCCGTCTAACGCCAATCGCATATTCTCCCTCACATGCGACGACCTGTCTTCTTTGGGCCAAGCGTCATCTATTCTTCTCCACCATGTCAGCACGTCGGCCATTATTAATTGGAAGTTATTGGAAAGGTACTAAGAAAACTACTGAAATAGTGGTGCTGCCACACAGACAGAATTGAGCAACCGAAATTAACCCGTTTATGATCGATATCAGCATTGATATCGATAGCAAACCATAACAAGTAGCTTGTAAATAAATAAAATTGGTTCATTCTATCCAAGCTTAGCCGGTGTTAATTTCCGAATTACAAGGTATTATTGCATGAAACTTGGTGACAGTATTCTATAAATGCCGTTTTCATATATGTTGGCACTTTTTTTTTATAATAGAAAGCAATATTTTAAAAAATTTAATTAAAATTAATGTCCAAATTCTTTTTTTCTTCCATTTATTTTTCCACTAAAAAAGCTGCTGCAGCAATGAAATCCATTTTTTAACCATTTCATATATTCTTTCTGAAAATTTAATCTAAAACTTACTGAAAATTTAAATTTGCTTTCAAAAATACAAATGTGCAGTCAAAAAATACATATGATTTCGCAAAAACGCTACCTAATAGTACATTCAGATTGACTTCATTTAACGTGATAAATGAACAAACCTTGTTCGTTAAACGAGACCGTTCAGACTGCAGTTCTGTGTTTACTTTTGACAGCTGGTTGTTTTCATTTCAAAACCGTAAACAAACTTTGGAAATGGTTCGGCACGGAAACTTTTTCGTAATTTTTAAAATAATAATTTTCTTAGCAGACCTTTTTAAAATATTGGAGGAGATATACTCAAATGCTATAATTAAGCGCCTGCGAGAGTGTCGAAGAGTGGTAGAAAATGCTTTTGGTCAATTAAAAGCAAGATTTCGAAATGTAATCGCCCCATACCTGTATTATAGCACTCTCGAATGAGGTGGACCACTTAAATTTTTTTCTTTTCACGTTTTCCATTTTAAAATTATTTGCGAACAACGGCGTTTGTTTCTACACTTGGTTTTTTTTTTTGACACTTGCCAATTTTCGACCTCTTCGTTTAAAAACTTGGGTATGTTCCCTGTAAGTAACGACATTTTTGCTAATGCAACACTGCGCGAAACTGGGTTTTGAACGTGTTAAATTATTTACCTAGTTTCAATTCCAACAACAATTTCCGTGCAATTTATCACGTTCAAGAACTGGGTTTGCCCATTTATCAGGTTGTAGGCCATTTAACACGTTAAATGAAGTCAATCTGAACATAATATAACACTAATTCGAACATAGTTTAACACTTAACAACACTTATGTTCGAAACGTAAACCAGAATACCAATTTTCGTTTTGTCGTAGCAGTTGGCGTCGCCGCGATCGAAGTTCCGAGGGATTGCAGAATAGCTGTGTTAGGCACTCTGCACACGAGGCGTATCGTCATAGACGCGTACGAGACATTTCATGTAGCGTCGATTTCTCTTCGCCTCAAGATCTGCACACGAAGCGACATGAAACTTCGCTGCACAAAACAAACAAACAAATTAATCATACGGTAATTGATTTAAATTTCGAAGCTTTAAATAGAAAAGATACAAAATTTTACGGAATCTTCCATTTTCTTTAATTATACACTCATTTTTTTCGATTTTTTACACAAATTTTACTGCTTTCATAAATTCCACCAAGTGGAAAAATGTAAACAAACATCTTCTTCTTCCTCTTTTCTAAGCGTAGTACGCCTAGCTACCAGCACTGCTTTACGCCAAGCGACATGTAGCCAGCATACTTTGACGAATGCATGAAGCTGACGAATCGTGTGCAGCCCTCAATTGAAATATACGTGCGCGACATCAAAGCGTACAGCTTTCGTCTGTAGTATCTAATACGCGTCTAAAGCAGTACGCTCCGTGTGCAGAGTGCCTTAAGTGAGAGGCTGTACAACATTAATACTAAAATAATAAATTCGTTATTTTTAATAAAGCCGAACTATAATTATTAACAATAATAATATAAATAGTTATGTAGGTATGTACCTACGTAGTACTAAGATTAATTATGATAAATATGTATAAGAATTGCAGAAATATGCAAAGCCGACGGTAAATGAACTGTTGCCTCTTTGACACAGAAATTCTGTTCTCTAGTTAATAACGAATCTATGAGAACATCAAAAAATATTTTAGTACATATATTATGTATTAACTAAATAATTCAAAATAAAATTCCTGTCCAAACAAAATTGGTTATTTTAAATACAGTCATCCTACATATGTACATATGCACTTGCAAAAATATTTTTCAGCAACACTACTTTATCCCTCTGTTTTTAACTGTTTTCGAAGGATGGAAAAAAATAAAAGTCGCATTGAAACCGTCTCTTGCTGAGGGATATTTTTGAGTGTTGAAAAATAACTCTTACATGTGAAACTTCACTCTTCATATGCCCGCAGTAAACTCTTTATGTCGGTAGCTGGCTATTGCAAAGCCAATAAGAGAGCTCTAACCCTACTTGATATTGCTGTTGAAGGTGCTGCGAACATTCACCTGCACGAAAGTTTATCGAGAGCAAATCGTGAGCTTATGCATTATGCAGCCCAGCTCAAACGCCAAAAACATCTGGCAGCTGCTTTCTCAATACGCGGGCAAGAGTTTGTACGTAAAAGAGACGGGGAGAAGGCGATTCGAGTAAATGAGAAACGTGAAATTGACGAAATTGTCGGCACATCATAAAATAGGAAGAATGGTTTTCTCATGTAGTGATGTATTTGTTATGTTTAATTTAAGCTTCTCTAAGTATTTTCCTCGGGAAAATTTTCCAACCGTCTACCACGCGTTGGAAAAAAAGAGTTATTGGGCGTTGTAGAGGAGATCCTCCTGATTCTAAATGTAAAAGTCCTGGCTTCCGGAGATGTATAGTTTTTAAGTAATTTGTAGTTAAAGTTGCAAAAAAAGTCATATTTTACCTCATTTTCTCTGCGAAACAATGAAATAGAAACACCGGAGTTGCCACACGCAGTCGACTATTTCATAAGGCCGTAGTCACAGTGTATGGGGCGTATTGAATTTTTCTGCGTTGGCGGCCTTCGGCCGCGCTTATAAAAAATAACCCTGGGCTACGCCATCCGTCCGGACATGTGCCCTAACCGTGGCTACCGCCACGGTGATGTCCTTCTGCGTAGTACACCCTTCAGCGTAGGCGGCCTTCGCCTTTATTTACTCATTTCATTGGCTCCGAATCGCGCACTGTGCATGCGACCTTATCATGTGACTTACCTTTTGGTAGGTGTGGCTTCACCATTATATGTTGGTGGCCATTATTATTATTGAAAAGGTAAAAAAGTAGTTGGTCGAACAATTAAAATGTACAATTCGGCAAATAAAATTAATAAAAAGTGTGTGAAAGTGCTTCGAACAGTTTAATAAAGCTACGTGTGAAATTATAGTAAGGATTAGGTGTGTGTTTAATTTAGAAATTGGTGATAATGGTGTTAGTTTATTTAACAACAATTTGCTATTATTAATAATGGTAAAATATTTATGAAAGTAATAAATTTATATGAAGAAAAGTCTCGCCTAACATCCCCTGAAAGATTCATTTGAAAAACATTAATACTTTTGGAGATATAGCTTTTGGTAGACAGAAGGAAATGTGAGCCTTTTCCTCTTACATCTTTTATTTCTTTCTCTATCTCTGGTGTTGCTTTTTTCCACTTCGCGAGATGTCATAAGCATATCTTCCTCCTTTTCTTGTTTACTTCTTCAATTTTGCTTACACTTGTTTTCCCTGTACTATTTCTTTTCCTTCTGTTTGCTTATTTTTGCCTTATTTGTGTTGCTAGGCATGTTTGCATACTTGTTCTTGTTATACTTGTTCTACTACCGATTAGAAAGGCTTTCAATGAAGTTGTGTATCATTTAACATGACTGTTCAACAAACATTCTGCTCTAATGTTAAACAAAAGCTGATGATGGATATACTGTGTAAACAATCGAATGGTCTTAACGTAGTTCATCTTAATGCACGTAGCTTGAGCTCTGATAAGATGGATTATGTTAGATATGTTTTTGATAATTCGTTGGTGGATATTATTTGTATATCTGAGACCTGGTTCGGTAAACATGTCACTGATCTGCATTGTTGTATCAGCAATTACAATGTTGTGCGAAATGACCGAGAGTACAAAAAAGGGGGTGGAGTAGCTATATATTGCAGAAAATCGCTTAAAATCAAAATTCTTGCTAAATCTGAAGGTGGCTGTACTGAATATATTATTTCAGAGGTTACGGATGGTACTTGTTTCATGCGTACACTCAAAATAATATTTCGTAAATATTACGAAATCTTTCGTACATATTACGAAATTCTTTCGTAAAATTGAGCAACGAATGGTTTCGTAAATAGTACGAAAACTATTTCGTACTATTTACGAAATACTTTCGTAGTATTTACGAAATACTTTCGTATATTTACGAAGGCTTTCGTACTATTTACGAAATACTTTCGTAGTATTTACGAAAGGTTTCGTACTATTTACGAAAGACTTTCGTAGTATTTACGAAATACTTTCGTAGTATTTACGAAATACTTTCGTAGTATTTACAAAGGCTTTTGTACTATTTACGAAATACTTTCGTGCTTTTGAGCAACGAAAGATTTCGTAAATATTACGAAACCGCTTTCGTAAATTTACGAAGGCTCTTAGAGCTGTCAAATTGTTGTACAATTGACCAAATTATTTTTTAGCTTAAAGTTAAAAATACCTTAATTATTACATACATATATTTATGTACATATGATGTATATTTCAACGAAATTTGAAAACTTTTTCAAAATATGTATATCAATAAAAAAATGCTAAGAGAAAGATGTTTTATATATGCATAAGAAATAAGTTTAGATAATTTCATTTTGGTTTTAAATATCTACTGAAATTAATTTATTCAATTCATTTAAAAGTTTTTTATTTATTTTAATATTTTACATTTATATTAATATTAATTTTAGTAACTAATAAAATAAGAGGTACTTATTGCCTATACGTGTTCTTACAAACATAGGAAACTTTGGAAATCGCAATTTGCAAATGTGGACATCGTTCCGATCCACTTAAACAGATATCCCTGTGAAAAAGTAAGAAAAAAAAGAAATAGAAAAAGGAAAAGAAAAAGAAAAAAAAAAGAAAATGAAAAAACAAAGAAAAATAAAAATTAAAAATTAAGACTAATATTAAGACTAAGATAAAGATAAAGATAAAGATAAAGGGAAACTACTTAAAACCTTAAAATTCAAGCAGCTACACTCGGTGAAAAAAAATTTTATTTTTATAATGCACGTTTTAAACCAGATCGTTTTTATTTTAAAAATGAAAATTTGTAAATTAAAAATGAAACTTTTGAAATAAAAATGTATTTTGGATTAAATAGAATAATTTTTAAATTGAAAATTAAAATGAAGGGAATAAAAGCGCAGTTTCAGGTTCAAAATCTCATAGGGCTTGAATTAAAAATAAACATTTTTAAATTAAAATGTTTTTTCTTGATTTTACAATTTTACAATGAACCTTTTTAAAATAAAAATGGTCGTATCTACATCACTTTTAAATACGTTTTTGCAAATTTTAAGCCCATTTTCATATGTTTTTAAAAATTTTTCTCTGAGTGTAGAAATATCTCTTTATATTATTTTATTGAGTATTTATTTAGGAAAATACATAAGACCGAAAAAAGGAAAAAGTAAATGCAACTACTGTACTCACCTTTAAGTTTAATTAAGTTGGAAAATATCACAGTTTATTTTGTAAATCAATATTGTCTTTTTATATACAATGCATTATTCTTTTACGCATTATTTCATTACGCACTTACTACTTAAAATAATTTTTGATATTATTGCACCGACTCAACACTTTACAATGAAAGAAGACTTGTACAGTTAAATATTATTGTACGAAAGTATTTCGTAAATCGTTTAAACCTTTGATAGTGTTACGAAAGTATTTCGTATATATTACGAAAGTATTTCGTAAATCTTTTAATCCTTTGATAATGTTACGAAAACTTTCGTACAATATACGAAATTATTCGTAAAGATAATTTTAAGAAAATTTACGAAAGTGTTTCGTAATATTTACGAAATATTTCGTAATATATACGAAAAAAATATTAGAAAATTATTTACGAAAGCCCTTTCGTAATATTTACGAAAGATTCGTAAAATTAGATTTTGTTGAGAAAAATGCTTTCGTAATATATACGAAACTTTCGTACATATTACGAATCTAGACTACGAAAGTCTTTCGTAGTTATTTTACGAAATTTTATTTTTAGTGTATACAACCCGAATAAATGTTTATTGTTAGATGACTACTTTTCTGAATTATCTGTTCATGTTATTGAGTATGAATGTTATGTTATATGTGGCGATTTCAATGTAAACTTACTTGTGCAAGATTCGTATAGTAATAAATTGCGTGATCAAATATCAGCGGCTGGACTAACTATTGTTAATGAAGAAATGCCTACATGATATGCTAACAACGCTAGGCCAAGCCTTTTAGATTTTTTATTACCACTGATTTGGCCCTAATTCTTAAATTTGACCAACTATTTTTCATATCGGACCATGATTTGCTTTTCTGTACTGTTGATATAGTGTTGGGACGTCCTGCTGTTAGAGCCTATACACACTTGCGACTCAATCGATTTGGTCGAATTGGACTGTTGTATTCACACTACTCCAACTATTTAGTCGAATCGGTGGCAGCTATTCACACTTGAGACTAAATAGTCGTGCGATTGACAATGACATAGTGTTGCCAATGTTCACATTTTACTCAGCAAATTTTACATTAGTGGTCTTCATATAAAGTGATGAAGTATTAAATTGTTAAAGTTTATCTGCATTCTTACATGAAAGCACCTTGTCAGCTGTCAACTTGATTAATAAATAAAAAACAATAAAATAAACAAAAAGTGCATACATTATTTGCCTTTGTTTCTTATTAAACTAGCAACTAGCTGTCAAGTAAATGAAAAGAGAAAAACGGAAGGAATTATGCTCATAAAGGCGAAACGAACAGAAGTACAAGAAACGGAAAAATAGTAAAAATCAGCCATTAATAATTTTCATGAAATTTCATTTTCATTATTTCTATTTTAAAATGTGATTAATGACATTTGAAGAGAACAACAATATCAAGAAACATATGAAAACGGAAGTAAATATCCTTAGTTAGATAATTCTTGTCTATAACTACACCATTTCCAGATGGATTTTAGAAAGCGTCAACTGGATTTTAGAAAGGGGAAATTGGATCTTAGAAATGTCAATTGGATTTTAGAAAGGGGAAATTGGATTTTAGAAATGTCAATTGGATTTTAGAAAGGGGAAATTAGATTTTAGAAATGTCAATTGGATTTTAGAAAGGGGAAATTAGATTTTAGAATAGCCAAATGGATTTTAGAAAGGGAAAATTGGATTTTAGAAATGTCGATTTGATTTTAGAAAAGGGAAATTGGACTTTAGAAATAATAATTATTAATTTATACTTTCATACGCAATAAAGAATTTCTATTCGAAAAATTCTGTGTAAAATTTATTTTAAACGCACATTCTGAAATCCAATTCACACTTTCAAAAATCCAATTTTGTTTTCTAAAATCCTTTTAACGCTTTCTAAAATCCAATTGACATTTCTAAAATCCAATTTCCCCTTTCTAAAATCCAATTGACATTTCTAAAATCCAATTTCCCCTTTCTAAAATCCAGTTAACGCTTTCTAAAATCCAATTTCCCCTTTCTAAAATCCAGTTAACGCTTTCTAAAATCCATCTGGAAATGGTGTAGTTAATAAGAAACGAACCTTTTGTTTTTAAACATTTTGAAAATATTAATTGAAATATTCAATCTCTACAATTTACCAAAAGTGAAATAAAAGTAGTGCTGTCAGCATGGCAACTCTTTCCACTACGAATATCACTGTTGTTGTTGTAGTCGTTCGACTAAATTGTCTCAAGGGTGAATACGTAGAAGGGCGCCTTGCTGATCAAGCAGTTGTACAACTGTTTCAGTTGGAATGAAATTGGGCTGCAAATCCAACTGTTTCAGTTGTACAACTAATTGAATGTAGTGTGAATGCTTCCATACATTCCCATGCAAATCAACATTCGACTAAATCGATTGAGTCGCAAGTGTGTATAGGCTCTTAGTGTTACTTTCTCGTACCGTGATTTCCGTGATACCAGTGCTTTGTTCTCAGACTGTAACGCAATTTATTGGAATCAATGTTGGAATTACGAGTCGGTAGACTCAAAGCTCGAGTTTCTTAACAATAATTTGGTTTCCCTTTTTGATCGGCATGTGCCCCTACGTAATGCTAAAGTCATAAATAAATCTTGCCGCTGGTTTAACATGAAAGTTAGTGCTGCAATCCAAAAACGAAACAAGTTGCATGCAAAGTGGAGAAGGCTGAAGACGAATGCATCATGGTGTGATTATAAGGTTGCACGCAACACGGCAACAGTCATTACACAGTGCTACAGTGAAAATACACTCATGAAGCGACCTAGATAAGATTGTTTATCTAGTCAAGTGTAACACGAAACGGTATTTGAAAAATCCGCTGTACATTCAAATTTTTTTTTATTGCTAAAAACCGTTATTCCATGCTTGTCGGCACATAAAAATTCCTAGAGGGGCTATTTTTGAACCGATTTCAATTTTTCCAACGGTTGCGGAAAGTTAAATAATGGTATTCTTAATATATAAACAGAAGTTTGTTAGTTTATAAGGTATAAGAAGAAATTTTTGCACTTGAATCTGAAATTTTCGTAAAATTTTTTCGTTTTTTTCGAGTTTGACGTCATTTTTTTGGTACAATTCGAAAAACATGCTTTAATTACAATAAATATTATTGTTCTACTATTAATTGTTAGTAAAACTAGACCTTATTTTTTGAAAAATTAAAAAATTGTCGAAGTTACAACGCTTTTTCGAAAACAAGAATTTCAACGTTTTTACCACCCACTGCATAGCATAGCATATAAGATGAATTTCATATCAAAGGCTGAAAAAAACGAACATTTTGAACCCGACCCCCTCAGAATTTGATGAAATTTTGCGTAGAGGTACATCTTACCTACCCAAACACAACCTCATTTTTACAAATTGCATTTTCGAAAAATTGTGTGCGTGGCAAGGTATCGAAATATTCGAAAATATTCGAAAAATGACGATAATAGGTACTTTTAAAGTGTGATTACTAGGGAATGGCTTTACCGATTTCAAAGATCTTCATACCACTAGAAAGGTATTGAAATTAGCTTTCAAAAAAATCCACTGTAAATTTTTTTTTGTTTTAGTACACTGAAAATAAAATAATAATAATCTTTATTTTCCAAATTTTCTATTTATAATGAAAATTTATTTTAGTGGCCGCTGTGGTGCAGTGGGTAGAGTGCTCGCCTGCTATGCCAGATGTCTCAGGTTCAAACCCCAGTCCGAGCAAACACAAAAAAAAATTTTAATTTTCTTATTAGTAAAAATCCAATTATTGGGTTTTTTAAAAGCAGCGGTCACCTCTCGGCAGTGGGCGGCATACCCTCCGAGAGTATTTCTCGGCCATGAAACCCGTCATAGTTATAATAGCGCCATTGTATTATTATTATTATGAAAATTTATGAACAGAAAAACTATGAAAACTATGATTTTCCATTTATACATAAGTAAAAGTTACTTATTAAATAAAAAATATGAAAATTTTTTTTCAGTGTAATATAGAATTTTTACAGTGTATGTTTTCAAAAGGCGATTTTAATACCTTTCTAACCGTATAAAAATTTTTGAAATCGGTAAAGCCATTCCCCAGTAATCACACTTTAAAAGTACCTATTATCGTAATTTTTCGAATATTTTCGAATATTTCGATACCTTGCCACGCCCACAATTTTTCGAAAATGCAATTTGTAAAAATGAGGTTGTGTTTGGCTAGGTAAGATGTACCTCTATGCAAAATTTCATCAAATTCTGAGGGGGTCGGGTTCAAAATGTTCGTTTTTTTCAGCCTTTGATATGAAATTCATCTTATATGCTATGCTATGCAGTGGGTGGTAAAAACGTTGAAATTCTTGTTTTCGAAAAAGCGTTATAACTTCGTCAATTTTTAAAATTTTTCAATAAATAAGGTCTAGTTTTACTAAGAATTAATAGTAGAACAATAATATTTGTTGTAATTAAAGCATGTTTTTCGAATTGTACCAAAAAAATTACGTCAAACTCGAAAAAACGAAAAAATTTTACGAAAATTTCAGATTTAAGTGCAAAAATTTCTTCTTATACCTTATAAACTAACAAACTGCTGTTTATGTATTAAGAATACCATTATTTGACTTTCCGAAACCGTTGGAAAAATTGAAATCGGTTAAAAAAATAGCCCCTCTAGGAATTTTTATGTGCCGACAAGCATGGAATAACGGTTTTTTAGCAATAAAAAAAAATTTGAGGGTACAGCGGATTTTTCAATGGAAAAAATTCAACAACTACATATTTCCAGCGAATGTTCAGTATAAAGCTGGAAATAGTTACTGGAATTTTTCCATTTACCTCCAACAATAAAAAATTAAATTAAATAATTTTCGTGCTAAGCACTCAAAATCTTTTAAGTCCAAATAAAATTTGACAGGAGCCAGCGACCACATCTATACTAATTATATAAAATTGATTGTATGGAAAATGTATGTAACGCGATAACTCAAAAAGTACTGGACCGATTTTAATAATTCTTTTTTTTAAATGTCACAAATGGTAAATTCTCGCAGCGATGCGCAGCCTCTTGCCCGCGGGCAGACCAGCTGTTTGCGATTCACACGTATACTCACCGATTGTCACTAATACAGACAAATAAAGAGCGTAAAACGAGCGCTTACGATGGGACCAGGCGATCGTCGCTTAGCAAAAAGAATTAATTTGCCTTCGACTGTCGTGAAAGCAAGTGGTCGTCGCTTGAAATTCTTTTGTTTTATTTGCAGAAGCCAGACAACAAACAAAACTATCAAGAGTTTGCATATAACATACATACGTATGTATTTGTATACGTACGTTGTTTCATAATTTCGCAAGGCATGCGCAGCATAACCCTGCTCGCTCAACATCTGCATGCAGACTGATTATTGTTTGTCGTTTTCCACCTTGGCCTACAGTAGGCGCACCAATACACACTAATTTTCGGAGATTGTTTGAATGTGTTTGTGTGCCCATCCCTGTCAAGCATAGACAGATTCGTTTGGTCATTTGCCGTGTTCAGTGGAGGCGTCGCAGTCGTGCCAAGCAGCGCAGCGTAGGCGACTCATATGTTTGTTTTTGCACGGTTTGTTGTTTGTCTCGGTGGCAATCAAAAACCTGTTTACACATGCATACTATGCTATAACTCAAGAACGCCTGTACCTACACGTGCGATATTGGTATCAAATGAAAGGTGTTGAGCAGGACTTCAACATAGAGCTATTTGCATTGTGATGCCTAGACATCCTCCCCTGTCTGGGTAAGAATGTGAACCCAGATTACTCCGGAATGTTTTTGAACGATATTGGTATGAAATTAAAGGTATTGAGCAGGGCTTTAACACAGACTTATTTTCATTGTGATTTCCATGCCGGGTCTTCTGGTATGGTTCAAAAGGTGCATCTGGATGACGTCGGGATGTGTCTGAGCGATATTGGTATCGAACGAAAGTTCTTGATCTGGACTTCAATATAGCGTTATTTTAATAGTGATGCCTAGGCCGGGTCTCCAGATAAGGGTCAACAGGTGGACCGGATGACCCTCGAATATTTCTGAGCGATATTGCTACCAAATGAAAGCTCTTGATGAGGACTTCGACGTAGAATTATGTTATTTGTGATGCCCGGGCCGGGTCCCCAGATATGGCTTAAAATGCGGACCCGTATGTTTTTGAGCGATATTGGTATCAAATGAAAAGGGTTGGGAACGGCTTCAACATAGAGCTATAGTGATGGCTGGACAAGGTCATCAAGTGGACCCAGATAACCCTGGAATAACCTTACTTAACTTAACTTAAATTAACTTGGCTTGACTTGGCTTGACTTGACTTGACTTGACTTGACTTGACTTGACTTGACTTGACTTGACCTGACTTGGCTTGGCTTGACTTGACTTGATTAGACTTAACATGAATTGACTTGACTTGACTTGACTTGCCTTGACTTGACTTGACTTGACTTGACTTGACTTGACTTGACTTGACTTGACTTGACTTGACTTGACTTGACTTGACTTGACTTGACTTGACTTGACTTGACTTGACTTGACTTGACTTTACTTGAATTGACTTGATTTGAGTTGAGTTGACTAGACTTTGGTTAACTATTATTCCTCATTGCGAAGCAACGGGTATTTGCTAGTTAGAAATAAATCTATTATGGCGAATTTTCGTCGGGCGATTTTCGTTAGCTTTTTGGCTTTGTTCATTCTCATACCTGGCCTGTTTAAGGCTTAAACATGTAAAATAATTGATATATTTTAGTTTTTGTTAACCGTATATATTTTTTTTCTACGAAATAAATAGCCCTAACGCTAATGGGCAAGCATGGGCACCACCACAAGGAAACAAGCAGAAAGCGTGAGCATGTAGTAGTGTGCTTAAAATTGCACAGTGAGGCAAAATTCAAAAATTTTTCGTAACTTCGTGTGTTGATGAAAATTTAATTATATCAGATTTTATAGCATGAAAATAGAGGTTATATTAAAAATAGGTATGTTTGTAGATACAAATTTAATAAAAAATAAATGTTGATTGATTTCGATTGACATTCGAATTAATTGCAATTTCAATATAAAAGCATACAAAATTAACTCATTTTCAATTTTAAAGAGTTGAAAATGGCATAAAAAATTATACTTCATTTGATTTCAAATGGCTACATTTAACACTATTGCGAATATTTAAAATAAAAAAATAATAAATTTCCCAACCAATCTTAAACATTTTAAAAAAAAATTCATACATCAGTCGCCCACTGTTGTTACGGACAAAAAAAGGCATCAACCTGCTTCCATCACTGTTGAAGGCGAACTGAATCGTTTTCTCGCTGAAATAATTATGCTCTGAATTTGTGTACGTATACATTTTTTTACGCTCGCAGCACAAAGAGCTCTCTTTGCCCATGTCCGCTAATGGGACTTATTTCTATATTATTAATTTAGTTTGGTTACTTGTTTTTAGTTTTTGGTAAATTTATTTTTTTTTAAGTGTCAACGCTGATCCATGGTGAAATAAGAGGTGTTTGCAATAATCCAATATGGCGGCGAATTTTGACAACCCTCACCCTCTTATAAAAAATGTTGCCGTCTTGGTTTTTTCTTTACAAATCCTACCGAGATTCCATACAAAATTTGTATATTCATTCCCATTTAAGTATTTTAACGAGTAGGCATTGGTGTTTTTCTATTTTTGTTTTGTTTTGACATTTCCATATATATTTTCAATAAAAAATGTGAAAAAAAATCACGAAATCAATTTGGTAAGAAAATATTTTAATTTTTCTAATAAAATACTGAAATAATAATATTATTTAATTAGTATTTGTTGTTTTCCGGCTCCAGGTCGTAATAAAAACAATCAAAATATTTTTATATTTTTGATGCCAATATATTTCGATTACTATCAGTAATCGTCTTCAGGGCCACTATTAACAATTAAATAAAACTATATAATTATTATTATTATAAAACAAATCACAAAATTATAATTATAAATAAATACAAAATTACATACATTTATATACACGTCCGTCCTGTATGACGTGGAGTTGTCAACTATCTGTTTGTAATAAATGTTTGTATATATGAGCACAATTATCTGTGTCCGTTAGTACATACCATCTACGTTCTCTGTCAACACGTCCCAACTGCGAAGCTTTTGCTCAGCACCCAACACACCAAGATTGTGTTCCAGCGACCACTTTTTGAAATTCTCATTTTGCGTGCTGACATGCGCGTAGACTAGTAATTATACTTATGGTGTTTGAACTTTTTTTTGCTTCCAGTCGTACCCTACGGCGTATGAGCAATATTGAATTATCCATATCGTCGTTTAAAGTGCAAAACCGCATATCGACAAAGTACAAACCGCGTGACATTCTTTCGTACAAGAATTTCAATATTGGGACAACGCGTCAAAATCCTTGTATGAATGGATGGGGTCGGAGCCCAGTAGCGGAATTCACTACCCAATTTTAACAACATGCGTTATCGTTTAGCGAAGTAAACGATATTTTTGTCACCTTTAATATTCGTCAGCTATTTCCTTAACAACATTCGCGATCGAACAAACAGCTGTTGCCGTCAACGTCAGTGATTTGACGACTTGTAGTTTTGTGTTGTTTATTTGTGAGAAAACTTGTGAGAAAGGTTTAAAGCCAAATATTTTTCTTATATTTGATAATTAGATATCCGGAATTGGTTTTGAATAGATATTCAAATCAAATAGACAATAAATTACTTGAATTAAGCAACTTTTTTTAAATTAATTACCTCACATATGTATTATTGTACAAATGTTTTCACAAGCATTTGCATTGGTACACCACCATAATAAATCACAATAAATGTCTCAGTATTTGATTAAAACATAGGCCGAATTGATTTTGAATCAATATTCACATAAAATGGATAATAAATTACTCGAATTAAACCCCTTTTTTAAATTAATTAATTCACATATGTATTATTGTACAAATGTTTTCGCAAGCATTTGCATTGGTACACACGCGTGGAGACATCTTAATAAATGCCTCACAATTTTAGTCATACTAGAGGTTTGTTACGACAGCCTTTGCCACAAAATGTAAAATTTGTATCTGAGTGAAGGTTTGTGTGAATGTATGGAGTGGTTCGATTGAGGTTCTGTTAGTAACAGCGTGCAGTATGTTATATGTTTTGTCTATGTTAAAGTCCGATCGTCAAACTTCAGATCGAACACGAAATACCTGTATATGTATCTGTGCGTATGTGTTAACCTTCCTTGGAAGAAAGTAGCGTTTTATGATGTATATAAGCCCGTTAGTAACTTCGGTTGATTCGGAGGATATAAAAGAGGGCCGAGTTAGGAAAACGGCATAGAATAGTGGAAGTTGCGGTCCGTGCGCGGTACATATCGTCAATAGAGTGCAGTGAAAAATAGAGTAAAGTTTAAAGTGATAGTTAAAGTGAAAAAGGAAATAAAGTTTTGCCAAAAGAAAGAAAGATACCTCTTAAAATTAAAGAAAAAAAGGTTAAAGTTTTAGCAAAGACAGAAGGTGTGTGTGTTGTAGCGACGCACGAAGACTGGTGTCCAGATACAAAGTGGCCACCAGGTGCAACTAGCCACCAACGGCCGTGGAGCATCATCGAGAAGAAGGAGCTGGTTGGAGGTAAATAGACGAAAACGTGGTAGTTTGATTAGCCAAGCCACATATGTACATATATAGCTGCGTATATGTGTATGTATCTAGGCGCGCGTACATTCAAATATGTACCGACAAACATACATACATATGTACGTAGATAGACGTGAGATATACCCGCCTTTTTGTCCGTCTAGGTCGCCATAAAGGACCTCCTCGTTGGTTTGGGCATATCACACAAAAACCCACCCACATACACCACCAAAAGTTGTGACAACCAACACGCACACATATATACTCGCTGGCGACAGAGCTCTAACGTGAACGATATTTTATCTTCTCCTGGTTGCAAAAAGATCAAAAAAAAAAAAAAATATATATATATAGATATATATACACGTCAGGCTTTTAAGCGGGAGAATTCGCAACCTACTTCACAATCACGATCACATACATACATACAATTATCCAACGTAACCAACCCTAGTATATGCACCTAAGCGCACGGATATAAATATATATGCACACATATATGCAAACACTTACCAGTACGAAACAATAATTATTGAAAATTTTTGGAGTTTATGGTCTAAAACCCAGCCTGGATCAACCTACATACATACCCACATAATTAAACAACATAGTAGGGGCGCAAACCAAACAAAATTATATTTTGGGACAGAAGCTGGGGAACATCGAACCTACAGAAGAAGCGAACATCGAACACACAAAAGAGGAGAATAGTGAACACATTCATGCATACATATTAAGGGCAAAACAGAAGGAAGACAGAGGAGCACATTAGCAGCAGGAGCAGCGGCGACCACTTTATTTTTGCGTTATTAAATTTTTTTTGTCTTTGAATAGTTTTTTTTAGATATTACGATTTAATTTCAATTTTCAAGTATATATCTTTCTGTTGGTTTATCCACAATTTCCCCTTTTTTGAGGCATTGCCAAGTGCAAGTGTGTAAAGAAAATTATTGGCGAGCACATACATTCACACATGTACTAACTGGTGCTCCTCGCGAGTCTCCAAACCAAACTATTTGTTGTTGCCGTACGCACCACGTGTGTTCAAGCTATTTTGTCGGCCAATTGTTGCTTCATTTAATTTTTCTGTTTCAGCCTATAATTTTCTTTCTGCATTTTTATTTTTTTTTTTTTATAACTTAGTTTGATATTTTTTTTGCCAACAAAATCTTTTTCTTGATTTATTCTATTATCCACTAATTTCCTGTGCTGTCCATTGGCCCCACTCGCTGCTTCTGAATTTGTGCGAGTGATTTGGCTCAGATTTTGACAGGTGCACTGTGTATGTCTATGTATGTATGCACATAAGTAGGTAGGTACGTATTGAATATTAGGAACACTTAATCTTTCTCCCACTCGGTTGGAAAGCATTGTTGGTACCTTCAACGCTGGACGAACTAAGGTGAGTTTTGTTTTGATCATTACATTTATTCGCAATTACGTACGTACATACCTATTCCACGGAAATTGTTAGTGGGCTCAAATGAGAGCACTGTTTTGTTGTGCTAACAATTTTCGTACCACTGACCTACATTTACTTGTAGGCACATACATATATACATGCATATATT
Organism: Urophora cardui; assembly: GCA_960531455.1. NCBI lineage: Eukaryota > Metazoa > Arthropoda > Insecta > Diptera > Tephritidae > Urophora > Urophora cardui. The sequence continues at coordinate 95,372,052 of OY482673.1, read as the reverse complement.
AGAAGTAGGAAATATAAATAGATTCAGATACTTATAATAACACGCATTAGGGAGGTATTAAATTTTGAAGTAATGAATTTCTGTAATATCCATATTAAGAGTGGATACTTGAATTTAAACCCATATAGATACATATATATAAGCATATAAATACTCGTGAATATTTAGTTAGATTTAAGCAAATAAATACTTTGTATAGAGGATATACTTGTTGGAATAAAGTCTCAGTGAATGGTATGAATACGTATAGTTAGTTATTTCACAATTGGAGACCGATTATTCTCAGGATGCAGGACTAGAGGCATTAGTGTTTTGGTGTGGGTGTTTCTCTGGTGAAACAGAGGGGAAGTAGGAATGGACGACATGGACAGTGACTGACGCTCTTCTCTGACTGGAGGACTGAGTTCGGGGGCGCTGTAAGTTAATTAGGAGTCAGCACAGCGCCCATGGCTTCACGTGCTTACGTTGAAGAGGGTGGGATAGACTCCACTGGACTGGACAAGGACTGGTCTTAGTTTTCATTTCTCTTTTACAGCTTTTTCTTTTCGATCCCTCTCATCCATGGCATGAACACCTTTTTTGTTTGTGTAACTGTGGGTAAAGGCAGGCGGAAAAGAATCCACCCAACGACGAGCTAGCCTGGGATGCAAGCATGCCAACCCTCCGCCTCGCCTCTGCCCAACGCACGCAGTTACATAACAATGGCGCCCAACGCACGCAGTTACATAACAATGTTCATGTTTTTGTTTTTCTTACTTTTATTTTTATTTTCATAAATACATACCTTTTTTTGCTTCTCCTTACTTCTATCTTTTCTCTATTCGGACAGACGACAACCAAAGGAATAGCATCACTTGTCATCTTGGCAAGTGATATGTATTCTTTTGATTGGTTAAGGGGGGATTCCCGACTCAGCTTCCCTGTACCTCCTAGGGTCTTTAAGGGACATGGGAGTAGACAGTGAGGTTGAGACGGTGAATAATGTATTGAAGTTGGATGAAGCTACGCATGCTACCGTGGGTTTAGTGCAACACTGGACTCACGTGAGGTTTGCGGTTTCATCTAACAGGGGTTAATTTTGCCAGTGAGCGGAACGGCAGCCGTGTAAGGAGCCAGTGCTCGGTGCATGTTGTGCCTCGCTCACTGACGAAAGAAAGGACTCGACTTGGACGTGAAACGCTGACATGAAGACGCACAATGTGCCAATCCTACGATGACCTCGCTAGAGTGGCACCCATATACACCAAAACAACACAATTAGATATTTTTGAGTTTTTATAGATATATCAGTATATTTTTCTTAAATTGCCTTTAATTTTTTTGAATTCTTGTTATTTTGCGAATTATTTATTTACATTTCTTATTCTTTTATTACCATATATTTTTTTTTAAATATTACACGAATTAAATCTTCGTTTCATTTGTTATTATTTATTTATTTTTTTTTAAATACTTTTGTTTTCGATAATTGAATACAATTAGTTTTGATTTGAATTTTATTGTACACATATTATCCTGATATTACATACGTATTGAATTTTTCTAATCTGAATTAATTTTGTATTTACTGCATTATATTATAATTTTTTTTATAAATTTTGAATTGAAATTTGAACAACGTTTGTTTGTTCAATTTATATAAAAATTTTGCCTTAATTTTAATTGCTCATACCATTTTTTTATACTTCATATATTAGTATTTAGTTTTTGAAACTATTGAGTTGTTTAGTTGAATTTTTTTTGATCTCGATTACATTATTGCCTGAATATTCACGTACATACTTATATACCTTTTGTTGAGTTATATTTTTTAATAAACTGTGAGCATTTTCAAATATTCACAATTCCATTGTCTTATTGACAAATTCTGGGGAAAGAGTTTTGTTGTAGTTGTTGTAGTTTTGTTTTTGTTAGTAGTACAAACTTCGTGTCGATCTGGGGTACGTCCCGTGAATGGAAGACAGGGAGGAAGAACAGATAGTTCCTGGTGGCTTAGGATTGCTAGACACCAATCGAAGGATTACTCGCAGTGTAACAAGGGCACTAGAAAACCAAGTCGTAATATTTACGCAAATCGATACTGGGATCGCACATAGGGTAGACTTTTTGCCAACCGACTATTTTAATCGTTGTACGGCCAGAGTTTTTGGAGCAGTAAATAGAGGAGACTATCCCGTTTTGACAGTTAGGGAAGAGGTTTCAGTATACACAACAAGCAGCAGCGTAGATTTCTCGCGGAGGTTAGACCAGCTATTCGAAATGTCTGATGACGAGCAAGGAGGTTTGCCACCTGGTGACTCGGGCGCTGGGTGCTCAAAACCAACGCAGAAGGGAGCCGACCCAGATAAAATGGAGCAGCTGAGCCGGATGATGGCGATGATGGCGCACCAGGGTGATATGATGGCTCAGTGCGTAATCGAAGTCCAAAACATGCGCAGTCAGATGACGGGCCTCAACGAACGAGTTACTGGGGTTGAAACCTCCATGCGCACCAACCGACCATCAATGGTGTCAACACCAGAGGCTAGGAATAGGGGGTCTGATGTAAATGAGCACGATAGGCAAAGAGAAGGGGACACACATAGTAGGCCAGAGGGAAAGCAACATGACCGACCACGCGAAGAAGGTACACGGGCTTGGAAGAAGATTGACGTCGACAAATGGCATGTAAAATTCGATGGAACAAATAAAGGTATAACGGTCGAAAGCTTCATTTTTCGTGTAGAAAAACTTAGAGAGCAACACAATTTGTCATTCCACCAACTTTTTACCGATTTTCACTGCTTGGTCACCGGTACTGCCTTGAAGTGGTATTGGCAAGTTCTGGAGGATCATGAGGATGATGTAACTTTCGGATACCCAGAACTTAGAATGGAGATGTTAAGCCACTTCAAGACGGCCGAGTCCGACTACGAAATTATTAGGGAAATAATGGAGCGAAAACAGAATATACAAGAATCATTTGATGAGTTCTATAGCGAGGTTCACAATTTAACGTTTAGGTTAAGGAAGAAAATTCCGGAAAAGGAATTGGTAAATATAATTAGGAGCAACCTTAAGCCTTACTTAGCCAACCTGACCTTTGCGGCGAAGATAGATACCCTAGCCGAACTCAAGAGTGAGTGCAAGAGAGCAGAAAGAGTTATGAAAGAAAACAAGACTAGAGTAAAATCAGTGCACGAATTAGATTTTCAGGAGTTCCCATACATGCCCAAAACAGAAGAAAAAGAAGTTGAAGAAATTAGTAGGATGCGTCATAGAAAGCCACCAGGAACCAGTCATGTTCAAAATGTGTCTATGTCAGGTAACCCCATTATGTCTTCGTCGAACGTAAAAGCCTTTTGTCCATCCCCATTCCACTTAATGTTATGTTTTAACTGTGGTATGCCTGTGGATTATTTTGAGAAAAATCCATCAGAGGCGCAAAAAGAGAATAGGTGTAAGTCCCATTTTCATGATATGTGTTGTTTTTCGTGTGGTAGTAATTCGTCTTTTTGTGTGTTTAAACCAGGGACGGGAAACTCCAAAATGGCAGGGTACTCCGGGGACTCGGGCCAGAAGAAAGTGCACCCGGAAGCCAAAAATTAAGAGTCTTGACTAGGGAAAAATCCAAAGAAGTAGAAAGAAGTACGAAGGAAAGCGAAATAGTGAAAGTTAAGGTACCTGAAAGAAAATGTTTACATCAAAGAAAATTGGAATATGAGGAAGCGAGAAAACGTATTTTTGGGGAAGAAATTATAAAAAGAAGACATAAAAGAAATTATGTTAAAATACAGAAAATGAGGGAAAAGAAGAAAAACTTTAAAAGAATACAGAACAAGATTATCTCCACAATAGTAACCATAAAAGGAGACAACAGATTTTTTGCAAAAACGAAAATAGGTGGGCAGGAGATTTTAGCACTACTTGACTCTGGAGCAGGAGCAAGCTGCTTAGGTAAAAATTGTGCAGAGTTGCTGAAAGGCAAAGAAAATTTAGTGGTGCCTATCAAAGGCCAAAATATTAGAACGGCTAACGGGGGAGAAACGGCAGTTACAGGCGTTGTAACACTGCCAGTTGAATGGGATGACATGACTAGAGACATGGAGTTTCTCATCGTACCTGGTTTAACACAAGAAGTGTATTTAGGTGTTGATTTTTGGCATGTGTTTGGAATGAATGTCATTAGTAGAGTGAATGATGTGAAAGGAAAGGTTGTCGTTTCAGAGCTCGTACCCTCTGAAGGCGATTTGTCATTCGAAGCTGTACAACACATGCTCACTAAACAAGAGGAAGCAGCTTTAGAATTGGTGAAAGCCAAATTCCCATCCTTTTCGGTACTAGGGCTAGGCAAAACCGATATAGAAGAGCATATAATCGAAGTCACCGATGAGCATCTTCCGGTGAAACAAAGGTTTTATCCAATATCGCCAGCTATCCAAAAACTTGTGTATAGTGAGCTTGACAGGATGTTGGAACTAGGTGTAATCGAAGAAAGTAACAGCAGCTGGAGCTCGCCAGTCTCGCTAGTTATCAAGGGTACTAAAAATCGATTGTGTTTAGATGCCAGAAAAGTAAACGCGCGTACCATTAAAGATGCTTATCCGCTTCCGCACATTGATGGCATATTGAGTCGCCTGCAAAATACGCGATATATTTCTGCTATAGACCTGAAAGACGCCTTTTGGCAAATACCCCTTGAAAAAAGGTCACGGGAAAAACAGCCTTTACTGTACCTGGAAGGCCTCTTTACCACTTTACAGTCATGCCATTCGGTTTGTGCAATGCTGCACAAAGAATGTGCAGACTTATGGACAAGGTGATACCCGCTAGTTTACGTGAGTCAGTGTTTGTGTATTTAGACGATTTGCTTGTATGTTCGGAAGATTTCTTGTCGCATTTGTGTTTGTTAGAAAAGGTCGCTAAATGTTTACGTGAGGCCAAACTAATAATAAACGTTGAAAAAAGTAAGTTCTGCTTTAAAGAAGTTAGATATCTAGGTTATGTGGTGTGCAATGGGTGCATTCGTACCGATCTCAACAAAGTTGCCGCAATGCGTGACTTTCCTGAGCCCAAGACCCCAAAGCAACTTAGGAGGTTCCTAGGGATGACAGGGTGGTACCGACGGTTTATAAAGGATTATGCCACAATTGCAGCACCGCTGCACGAATGTCTAACAAAAGACAAAATTAAAAGGTTTGCACTGACGGACGAAGCAAAAGAGGCGTTCGAAACCTTAAAGAAAAGCCTCATATCCGCACCTGTACTGACACACCCAGACTTCGACAGACGATTTTACATACAGTGTGACGCATCGACTGACGGAGTTGGCGGAGTGCTGTTCCAATACGATGACGAAAACAACGAACGACCGATAGCCTACATGTCTGCTAAACTGAATCGTGCTCAACGCAATTACAGCATTACTGAGTTAGAATGCTATGCCGCGGTGTTGAGCATCAAACGCTTTCGGCCATATGTAGAAGGATTACCGTTCACGGTCATCACAGATCACGCTAGCCTGAAGTGGTTGATGAACCAGAAGGATCTGTCTGGTCGGCTAGCAAGATGGAGCCTAAAATTGCAAGCATTTAACTTTGAAATCGAACACCGAAAAGGGTCTCAGAATGTAGTGCCAGATGCGTTATCGCGTGCAGACATGGCGGAAATAAATGTAAATGACCGTGTATTAGACATATACTTAGACTCACCATTTTTCAACACGATGGAATACAATGAACTGAAAAGTACAATAACAGACAACGAAACAAAATTACCCGACCTCTGCATATCAGACGGATACGTGTACAAAAGGACCCAGTTTAATCGTGGTGACGAAACCCAAGAGGACCACGCCTGGAAACTTTGGGTACCGACTGAGTTGCGGCAGGGTCTGGTAGAAGCGTCACATGCCTCACCATCTGCAGGACATGGTGGCATACATAAGACTTTGAGTAAGATCAAGGAAAAGTATTACTGGCCTGGTATGGTTACTGACGTGCAGTTGTATGTTAACAACTGCGAAAATTGCAAAACAAGCAAAACGCAAAATGCTTTCAAAAGACCTACGATGGGCAAGCAACATATAACAGAGCGACCTTTTCAACGTCTTTATATAGATTTTATGGGTCCGTATCCGCGTACGTCTAGTGGTAATGTCTATTTGTTTGTGTGTCTCGATCACTTTTCCAAATTCGTGTTTTTGAAACCTATGCGCAAGGCTACATCAGCAGATGTTATAAAATTTTTAGAAACTGACGTTTTCCATATGTTTGGCGTGCCAGAATATATACACTCTGACAATGGCAAGCAATTTGTGTCAGAATCATTTAAATCTTTTCTAGCTAAATATGGTACTAATCATGTAAAAACGGCCTTCTATTCACCCCAAGGCAATGCTGCTGAGAGAGTGAATAGATCCGTATTACAAATGTTGCGATCATCCATTAAAGATCATCAAAAGAATTGGGACCATTATGTCAGCGATGCAGCGTTTGCATTACGTAGCGCAACACATTCAGCGATTGGCAGATCCCCATACGCAGCGCTTTTTGGACTGCCAATGATCCAACATGCCTCATCATACGAGCTCTATAGGAAACTGGGTGCGCTCAGGGATAGTGAATGCGAAGTCCTCTCTGGGAAGGACAGCATACGGGTCATAAGGGAAAAGATAATAAAGGAGTTAAAACTAGCCCATGAGCGCAAAGGTTTACAACACGAGAAGCAGAGAAGTGAAGTTTAGTGTAGGGCAAGTGGTATACCGCAGTAATTTCAAACAGAGTTCCCTAATTGGCAATTATAACGCTAAGTTGGCTCCCAAGCAAGTTAAGTGCGTTATATTAAAAGAAAGTGGTAATTCAATGTATGAACTGGGAGACATGAGTGGAAAGAAGATCGGGGTATACCACGCCAAAGATATTTTTGTAGCAAAAATGTCATGGTTTGTCCGTTAGGGCTATGTGTAAAAAAAAAAAAAAAAAAAAAGAAACTGATTTACCAGTTTGTGTTAGATACTTGTCGTGTTATGTCCTCATGTATACTTGTATAGGTAATTACCGTGTCTTCTAGTCATACTGGACTTTATATTTATTTATCTATTTAATTATAATATTGACTATTTTATATTTTTGATATGCTATCTGTGATATTTTATTTATATTTAAGTTGCATCTGGGATATTTATTTATTTTAAGCTTTATCTGTGATATTTTTACATTTCTGACTTTCAGTTGAAATCTGTGATATTTAGTTGACTATTGATTTATTTATTTATTTATTTAATTATTTATTTATTTATTTATTTATTTATTTATTTATTTATTTATTTACTTATTTGACTTTTTGTGATTATTTCTGCAATTATTTATTTATATTTTTTTTCAACCGGACCATTAGGATATATACCAACCGTGATATAGGATTAAGTATCTGTAACATAGATTCACATACATACATGTGTAAGTAGACGCTTAACCCAGTGTAAAGATGTGTGTGATGTAGATTAGCCATAGAACCACGCGGTATGGGAGTTAAATGCCCGGCTTTAGATCGTGGGTCGAGGCCACACGTTCGGTACAGTGAAGGATACAAAGGCTTTGTCTAGATTCCTTTTACGCACTCGTTCCATGATGCAGGCACCATCGACGGGTGCGAGCCTGTTACGACAGCCTTTGCCACAAAATGTAAAATTTGTATCTGAGTGAAGGTTTGTGTGAATGTATGGAGTGGTTCGATTGAGGTTCTGTTAGTAACAGCGTGCAGTATGTTATATGTTTTGTCTATGTTAAAGTCCGATCGTCAAACTTCAGATCGAACACGAAATACCTGTATATGTATCTGTGCGTATGTGTTAACCTTCCTTGGAAGAAAGTAGCGTTTTATGATGTATATAAGCCCGTTAGTAACTTCGGTTGATTCGGAGGATATAAAAGAGGGCCGAGTTAGGAAAACGGCATAGAATAGTGGAAGTTGCGGTCCGTGCGCGGTACATATCGTCAATAGAGTGCAGTGAAAAATAGAGTAAAGTTTAAAGTGATAGTTAAAGTGAAAAAGGAAATAAAGTTTTGCCAAAAGAAAGAAAGATACCTCTTAAAATTAAAGAAAAAAAGGTTAAAGTTTTAGCAAAGACAGAAGGTGTGTGTGTTGTAGCGACGCACGAAGACTGGTGTCCAGATACAAAGTGGCCACCAGGTGCAACTAGCCACCAACGGCCGAGGAGCATCATCGAGAAGAAGGAGCTGGTTGGAGGTAAGTAGACGAAAACGTGGTAGTTTGATTAGCCAAGCCACATATGTACATATATAGCTGCGTATATGTGTATGTATCTAGGCGCGCGTACATTCAAATATGTACCGACAAACATACATACATATGTACGTAGATAGACGTGAGATATACCCGCCTTTTTGTCCGTCTAGGTCGCCATAAAGGACCTCCTCGTTGGTTTGGGCATATCACACAAAAACCCACCCACATACACCACCAAAAGTTGTGACAACCAACACGCACACATATATACTCGCTGGCGACAGAGCTCTAACGTGAACGATATTTTATCTTCTCCTGGTTGCAAAAAGATCAAAAAAAAAAAAAAATATATATATATAGATATATATACACGTCAGGCTTTTAAGCGGGAGAATTCGCAACCTACTTCACAATCACGATCACATACATACATACAATTATCCAACGTAACCAACCCTAGTATATGCACCTAAGCGCACGGATATAAATATATATGCACACATATATGCAAACACTTACCAGTACGAAACAATAATTATTGAAAATTTTTGGAGTTTATGGTCTAAAACCCAGCCTGGATCAACCTACATACATACCCACATAATTAAACAACATAGTAGGGGCGCAAACCAAACAAAATTATATTTTGGGACAGAAGCTGGGGAACATCGAACCTACAGAAGAAGCGAACATCGAACACACAAAAGAGGAGAATAGTGAACACATTCATGCATACATATTAAGGGCAAAACAGAAGGAAGACAGAGGAGCACATTAGCAGCAGGAGCAGCGGCGACCACTTTATTTTTGCGTTATTAAATTTTTTTTGTCTTTGAATAGTTTTTTTTAGATATTACGATTTAATTTCAATTTTCAAGTATATATCTTTCTGTTGGTTTATCCACAATTTCCCCTTTTTTGAGGCATTGCCAAGTGCAAGTGTGTAAAGAAAATTATTGGCGAGCACATACATTCACACATGTACTAACTGGTGCTCCTCGCGAGTCTCCAAACCAAACTATTTGTTGTTGCCGTACGCACCACGTGTGTTCAAGCTATTTTGTCGGCCAATTGTTGCTTCATTTAATTTTTCTGTTTCAGCCTATAATTTTCTTTCTGCATTTCTTTTATTTTTTTTTTTTATAACTTAGTTTGATATTTTTTTTGCCAACAAAATCTTTTTCTTGATTTATTCTATTATCCACTAATTTCCTGTGCTGTCCATTGGCCCCACTCGCTGCTTCTGAATTTGTGCGAGTGATTTGGCTCAGATTTTGACAGGTGCACTGTGTATGTCTATGTATGTATGCACATAAGTAGGTAGGTACGTATTGAATATTAGGAACACTTAATCTTTCTCCCACTCGGTTGGAAAGCATTGTTGGTACCTTCAACGCTGGACGAACTAAGGTGAGTTTTGTTTTGATCATTACATTTATTCGCAATTACGTACGTACATACCTATTCCACGGAAATTGTTAGTGGGCTCAAATGAGAGCACTGTTTTGTTGTGCTAACAATTTTCGTACCACTGACCTACATTTACTTGTAGGCACATACATATATACATGCATATATTAGAAGTAGGAAATATAAATAGATTCAGATACTTATAATAACACGCATTAGGGAGGTATTAAATTTTGAAGTAATGAATTTCTGTAATATCCATATTAAGAGTGTATACTTGAATTTAAACCCATATAGATACATATATATAAGCATATAAATACTCGTGAATATTTAGTTAGATTTAAGCAAATAAATACTTTGTATAGAGGATATACTTGTTGGAATAAAGTCTCAGTGAATGGTATGAATACGTATAGTTAGTTATTTCACAATTGGAGACCGATTATTCTCAGGATGCAGGACTAGAGGCATTAGTGTTTTGGTGTGGGTGTTTCTCTGGTGAAACAGAGGGGAAGTAGGAATGGACGACATGGACAGTGACTGACGCTCTTCTCTGACTGGAGGACTGAGTTCGGGGGCGCTGTAAGTTAATTAGGAGTCAGCACAGCGCCCATGGCTTCACGTGCTTACGTTGAAGAGGGTGGGATAGACTCCACTGGACTGGACAAGGACTGGTCTTAGTTTTCATTTCTCTTTTACAGCTTTTTCTTTTCGATCCCTCTCATCCATGGCATGAACACCTTTTTTGTTTGTGTAACTGTGGGTAAAGGCAGGCGGAAAAGAATCCACCCAACGACGAGCTAGCCTGGGATGCAAGCATGCCAACCCTCCGCCTCGCCTCTGCCCAACGCACGCAGTTACATAACAGGTTACCCGCGGGTTTCACACCACGTGCTTTTAAAAATATTAGCATATTGAGTTAGTCCAAAAAAGTTACATAGAAAAATATCATTCTTGACGTCAAAGATAGTTTTCTTTTTTTTTTTTTGTCCGTTGAGTACCTAATTATGTCATATGCCCAACACCAATTTTCAGTACCCTACTATAAATATTTCAAGAGATTTTCGCTGTAAAAATTTCAGTCTGTATGGGAGGTGCCCATCCCTGCTTTACCAAGACCTAGCGTTTTTACCCGTTTAATACATAGTAGTTATCTCACATGCCCTCACACCAGTCTTCAGTACCCTACTACAAACATTTCCAGAGATATTCGCTGTGAAAATTTCAGTTTGTATGCGAGGTGCCCACCCCTGCTTTACCAAGACCTAGTGTTTTTCCCGTTTAATATATAGTTATCTCACATGCCCTCACACCATTTTTCAGTACCCTACTACAAATATTTCCAGAGATATTGGCTGTGAAAGTTTCAGTTTGTATGGGAGGTGCCCATCCCTGCTTTACCAAGACCTAGCGTTTTTACCCGTTTAATACATAGTTATCTCACATGCCCTCACACCAGTTTTCAGATCCCTACTACAAATATTTCCAGAGATATTCGCTGTGAAAATTTCAGTTTGTATGCGAGGTGCCCATCCCTGCTTTACCAAAACCTAGTGTTTTTCCCGTTTATTATATAGTTATCTCAAATGCCCTCACACCATTTTTCAGTACCCTAATACAAATATATCCAGAGATATTCGCTGTGATAGTTCCAGTTTGTATGGGAGGTGCCCATCCCTGCTTTACCAAGACCTAGCGTTTTTACCCGTTTAATACATAGTTATCTCACATGCCCTCACACCAGTTTTCAGAACCCTACTACAAATATTTCCAGAGATATTCGCTGTGAAAGTTTCAGTTTGTATGGGAGGTGCCTATCCCTGCTTTACCAAGACCTAGCGTTTTTACCCGTTTAATACATAGTTATCTCACATGCCCTCACATCAGTTTTCAGTACCCTACTACAAATATTTCCAGAGATATTTGATGTCAAAATTTCAGTTTGTATGGGAGGTGCCCATCCCTGCTTTACCAAGACCTAGCGCTTTTACCCGTTTAATACATAGTTATCTCACATGCCCTCACACCAGTTTTCAGTACCCTACTACAAATATTTCCAGAGATATTGGCTGTGAAAGTTTCAGTTTGTATGGGAGGTGCCCATCCCTGCTTTACCAAGACCTAGCGTTTTTACCCGTTTAATACATAGTTATCTCACATGCCCTCACACCAGTTTTCAGATCCCTACTACAAATATTTCCAGAGATATTCGCTGTGAAAATTTCAGTTTGTATGCGAGGTGCCCATCCCTGCTTTACCAAGACCTAGTGTTTTTCCCGTTTAATATATAGTTATCTCACATGCCCTCACACCAGTTTTCAGTACCCTACTACAAATATTTCCAGAGATATTTGATGTGAAAATTTCAGTTTGTATGGGAGGTGCCCATCCCTGCTTTACCAAGACCTAGCGTTTTTACCCGTTTAATACATAGTTATCTCACATGCCCTCACACCAATTTTCAGTACCCTACTACAAATATTTCCAGAGATATTCGATGTGAAAATTTCAGTTTGTATGGGAGGTGCCCATCCCTGCTTTACCAAGACCTAGCGTTTTTACCCGTTTAATACATAGTTATCTCACATGCCCTCACACCAGTTTTCAGTACCCTACTACAAATATTTCCAGAGATATTCGCTGTGAAAGATTCAGTTTGTATGGGAGGTGCCCATCCCTGCTTTACCAAGACCTAGCATTTTTACCCGTTTAATACATAGTTATCTCACATGCCCTCACACCAGTTTTCAGAACCCTACTACAAATATTTCCAGAGATATTCGCTGTGAAAATTTCAGTTTGTATGGGAGGTGCCCATCCCTGCTTTACCAAGACCTAGCATTTTTACCCGTTTAATACATAGTTATCTCACATGCCCTCACACCAGTTTTCAGTACTACAAATATTTCCAGAGATATTCGATGTGAAAATTTCAGTTTGTATGGGAGGTGCCCATCCCTGCTGTACCAAGACCTAGCGTTTTCACCCGTTTAATACATAGTTTTCTCACATGCCCTCACATCAGTTTTCAGAACCCTACTACGAATATTTCCAGAGATATTCGCTGTGAAAGTTTCAGTTTGTATGGGAGGTGCCCATCCCTGCTTTACCAAGACCTAGCGTTTTTACCCGTTTAATACATAGTTATCACAAATGCCCTCACACCAGTTTTCAGTACCCTACTACAAATATATCCAGAGATATTCGCTGTGAAAGTTTCAGTTTGTATGGGAGGTGCCCATCCCTGCTTTACCAAGACCCAGTGTTTTTCCCGTTTAATACATAGTTATCTCATATGCCCTCACACCAGTTTTCAGTACCCTACTACAAATATTTCCAGAGATATTCGATGTGAAAATTTCAGTTTATATGGGAGGAGAGTGCCCATCCCTGCTTTACCAAGACCTAAATTGTTTATCCGTTGAGTACATATTTTTGTATTATTCCTTCACAAAAATTTTCATTATTCTAGTACAAATATTTCAAGAGATATTACGAGAAAAAAATTTGTATGGGAGGTGCCCATCCCTGACTTTTAATCAGATTAAAAATATGCCTGTAGCAAATTACCGGGTGAAAATACCTAGGTGTGCAAAGTTTCGTGAGGATCCGTTCAGCGGTTTTCTCGCCAATTGAGTTTAAACACAATTTCCATTTCACATTTATAATATAAGAAGAAGACATATACGCCGCCGATTGACTCCGCCCCCGCCGCGCCGATTACCTTCATAATCGGCCGCCGCCGCCATAATCCGTGAAATCGGCGTATCGGCGCGGCGGCGTGCGCTGGCGCGCCATACCCGTATGGAGCGAGATGTGTACATATTTTCCTAGTTTTTCTAACTGCTAAAGTTCTTCAAAATTAAAAAAAAAGGAACCAATCGACGTGTTTTGACCTCAGGAACACGAAGCTGAATGCGGAAATGTTTTGTTTTTTGCCGGTTAAAAGCTATTAACAAAAACTTTGGCTGTTCCCTACTTTACTAGCCTCAGTCCTAAAGAATTTAAGCTACTGGAAAATTTCAGTTCGTTGGCTTACATAATTTTTTCTCAGATACGGAACTTTTCTGGGATCTCTTCCATTTAGTCCTACTTCTCGAGGTCTGTTGCTAATTGTTCTACGCAAAACTGCACCATTTCAACCCTCCTTGATATCATTAGATGCCGAAAATGATCCCAAACATGCCTCCAGAATCGAAAACTCATAGTTTGAACGTAATAAAGTTGCTGTTTTTGAGTATCCCTCACAGTTGTCGAACCTCAGCCCTATAGGGAATATTAAAGAAGACGATGGGGGATCAAAAATGGAAAAATAAGCAAGAGTTATGGAAAAAAAATTAAAGAAGCTTGGTACTTAATACCAGTCGCAAATTGCGCTGATTTGGTCAACCCTATGCCACGAAGAAGTAAGGAAGTTATAAAAAATAAAGGAGCTTCAACTAAACATTAGTTTAAATCTAGCTGCAGCAGTAATATTGTAGTTTATTTGAAAAAAAACAATCGAATTTAAAGTTTGTCCCTATTATTATTTCCAACTTAAATTATACATTTCATTATTTTTATTCATAAAAATTAAATTATTATACAAAAAACCACCCCAGTCATTGAAGTATGTCCTCCCCGTGTAAGCATCAATATATGGTAATTATTATTTGGTCTTAAAATGAAATAAATGGAGAATTGCAAAATTTTTTCCCTATTATTTTTTCCAACACTGTATATACATATATTTATTTTAAAGTGCCTTATATATATATAAATATGTACATATGTAAATATATGTATGCATGTTTATTATCATACAAAATAAGCAAATGAATTTAAATTTACCCTTATATATGGATATGTGTATATTCTTTAATATTTATTTTCTTTATTTTATATTTTAGTTTATGTAACAATTGTTTTTTGCTGTTAATAAAAAAGTTTCAACAATTTAAGGTGGAAATTAATTTATTGATTCCATTCAGCCAGCGCTATTAAGGTAACTAAATAAATTTAATATTTGAATAATGCTAGCCATACACCTTGCAATTTTTTATACAACTTGAGCAAGTTGCGCTGGAAATCGCAACGATTTTGGGGCTGTTGTATGAAGTTGTGTATCGGTTGTACGAAAAATCAAAAAGTTTTGATTTTTTGGCAAGTTGTACAACTTGGTTGCATAGTTTGGGGGCATGTTGTTCAACATTTCATTTTATGAGAAAATCTTGAAGTGAACACATCAAATTAAAATAAGTAAAAATAAGCGAATTCAACACAAAAAACATAAATATTTGTAGAATAAATAACGCAAAATGGAAAGCTTGCAGGAACCACTTTTTTGTAATATTTTTTTCTTTTAATTATCGTACTTTTGCTGTACGTTCTTCTTCTTCCTACAAGCGCAATATTATCCTATTCCATGTTCACTCAAAGTAATTTTTTACAAAATGAGATTGTACAACATGGTTGTACAATAAATTGCACCGTATGTAGACAAACAGTGCAACTCGATCGCAACCGAGTTGGGTCAACGGTCACACCGTGTATGGCTACGGTAAGGATTGTGATTTGTAGATTTGGGGCAGGCGCCCCAGGCGCCGCACAGTGGGGAAGCTTCCATACATTCAGCGGAAAAAAATAGAAGGAGTTGTCGTAGGGCTTTGAAATTTTGCAGACAGGTTATATATGAGCTAGTTAAGAAAATTTCCAAAAATGGTTGAAATCGGTCAACTCCTAGGGGTACCTCCCTTGGACCTATAGTAAAAAATTAAAAAAAAACATTTAAATACAAATTTTAATTTCAGCCGAAAAAAGTAAGATATCTTCACGAAACTTTGCATATCAGTTACCCTCATAAAGGGCATTGACGGTACAAAAAATAATTGAAATCGGCCACTCCCTAGGGGTACCTCCCTTGGACCTATAGTAAAAAATTAAAAAAAAAATTTAAATACAAATTTTAATTTCAGCTCAAAAAAGTAAGATATCTTTACGAAACTTCGCATATCAATTACCCTCATAAAGGGCATTGACGGTACAAAAAATAATTGAAATCGGCCACTCCCTAGGGGTACCTCCCTTGGACCTATAGTAAAAAATAAAAATAATTTTTAATCCATACCTGTACTTAATTGTGAATAAAAGCGAAACGCGTTCATCGATTTTCTTGATTTATGTATCATTTTGTTCATAGGTTATGCGACTTTACGTGAAAATAATAGGACTTTGAACTTTTTTACCGTTTTCGATTTTTTATGAATTAAAAAAAAAAAAATTATTTTTAGGCAAAAAATATTTTTTTTTCTCCATACATTTATTTATAACTGGGAAACTGTTGCCTATCTAGCGAAGCGTTATATAAACAGATGAAAGTACTAGTAATTCTTGATTTTTATAAATTTGTTTAAACAAAATCCGACTAGTGGTTCTTGAGTTATGTTAAACAAAAGAGCCTTATCAGAATTGAGTCGCGAATCAATTAGCTGAAAAATGTTGTACTGTATAATACAATAAATTGAAAAGGGGCACCTGGGGGCACTTGAAATTGATTAAAAATGTAAAAACAGATATGAAACAATGTATTAGTAGTGATTTCCAACTGGAGGCAAGTGGCGCTAAAATTACAGGTCCAAATGTTTGGAGAAAAAAGGGATTTTTGTTATATGTTCATAAAAATAAACAAAAAAAAAAACTTAAGTCTCTGCAGAGTTTATTTTTTCAATTTTAGTAGACTGAAATATCCTACTTTAAATAAAAAATAAAAAGAAAAACGTTAGCTCACATAATAAAAGATTATTCGTTTTGAAATTCTTAGGTTTAAATTAAGTTGGTTCGGTAAAACATACAAGTACTGAGTTTGAGACGGCTATAAAAAAAAAACTAGCAGTCAGATCGGAGTAATTCTTTTTGATTTGGTTGTACCATTTAGTCTAAATTCCAAAATATCACTGCATATTGCATGAAGAGTATGTTGACAATTTGACTTTTTTCCGCAAAATCCCCAGTGTGCGCGGCCGCCGCCGAAATGTTTTTGGAATAGCGCCGCCGCCGCCGGAATCACTGTCGGCGTATATGTCTAATAAGAAGATATCAGGGTGCGAAGAACGCTCAAAATAAACTCACTCAAACGAATTATCACTCTATAATTCTGAGCTATGCCACGCTCTCATGAGCGCAAATACACAGTGACAACCAGTGTTGCCACTTTAGCTATTTTGTAGCTAGATTTAGCTATAACTTTTGGCATTTAGCTACAGATATTTGCGTTTAGCTATTAGCTATTTTTGTTAGCTTTTTTTTAATAGCTTAGCTATTTTTAGCTATTTTTCTTAATTTCTTTATTTTGCACATCAGTTTATCATTTTAAGCTAATGAGTCATCTGCGAGTTTATGAAAACTTGAAAGTGTATACTCATCCTTATGATTATCAAACTATACAAAAGTTGATAGTCTGGCATGCCTTCCTTATTTTATCGATTATTGGTGCATTCATATGCAAGGTTGATGCAATCAAGGCAGATCTAGGAAGGTAGGCTCGGTGGCGAATTCATAAATTTCCCATGTATTTTGTTATGGTAATTGGTAGAATGTAATGTCAAAATGATAATTCGCCTTAGTTAAAATCTGAATTCGCTTGAGACTCGCCCATTCCTATTGGTCATGATGTGAATTCGCTTTGATTTTGACATTACACTCTACCTTTGTAAATAAAAAAGTAGTTTCTGAATTCGCCACCGAGCCTACCTTCCTAGATCTGCCTTGGATGCAATAAGGTTTTCGCAGTGCGCAAAAGCAACTCTGCCATACATTTTGTTGTTGCCCATTTTGCTATTTGAATTCGCAAATGACCATTGGCATACGCGATATTTAAACCGTCCTTTTCACGGTGTATTCGTAAAATTTTTCAGAACTTTATTATCAAGTTAATTGAGCAACTCCGCCAACGCTTACCGCAGAATATTCAATCTTTAAAAAATATTGAATTTTTTTCTGTAAATAAGCCAAAAATATTTGACACTTTCAAGGATGAAAAGGATCACTTTAACACGGAGGAAATCACTATTTTAGAAATGCAATGGAAAAACTACACGCATACCCATGGAAGGGAACTACCTCTACAATAAAGTTTTGGGTAGACGTAAGAAAGCTTAGAAATGCTCTTAACGAAAATCCGTTTGAAGAACTACAATCTTTTGTGTTTAATTTTCTAATCCTACCGCTTAGTAATACAGAAATAGAACGTAGATTTTCTGTTATGAACGTAATAAAAACAAAGCAAAGAAATAGAATGCAATTATTTATGTTAAACTTTCTATTGACTGTTAGGTATGGTCCAAAAAGGCTTGAAAAATGTTGTAATAACTTTAATATTCCTAACGATATTATTAAAATAATGACTTCAATTAATAATAATTCAACCTGTGAATTAAATTAAGAAGATATGATTTTTGAAAAATTATTGAATCAAATTTTTAACTAAAGTTCAAATATTAACTAGTCGCTATTATAATTTATTTTAATACTGCAATTGAATGTACATACATACGTACATACATATGTAATGAATTGATTTTTTTCATTGTAATAATCTTATTATGCGACGTACATATATAAGTACATACAAACAAATATATGTATGGCTACAATATATAATATATGTATATATAAATATTCATATATGTGAAGTTGTTTTATGTCACGTCTTTTTAAATAAATCATTATTTGGCTATTTTTGAAAAAAAAATTTGGCTATTTATTTTAGCTATGAAAAAAATTATTTAGCTATTTTTAGCAATTATTTTTATTTAATTTAGCTTCAAAATATTCTGGCAACACTGGTGACAACGAACGCAAATGAACGCACGTCAACAGCGATCGATGGGTCTCTGCAGTGGCGATAAACTCTTACATAAATTCATTTTAAAACAGGGGTCTTCGTTTCATAGCACTGAGGTGCAACGCTCAACTCACACAGATTGTTATACTCTCTCGTTTTGTCGTAGTAAGAGCGCAAAAGTTAGGTCACCATCTACGACCGTGCGACGATTCAGTTGCTTGCGGGCAAGCAAAAAGATAACAACGTACACGCATACTTCGTTTTCATACGAACGTACACGCATACTTCGTTTTCATTGTGCGACGTGGTATAGCAGCGCATAAAAGCGAAAAATATATGCGTGCACGTTGTTGTCTTTTTGCTTGCCCGCAAGTTACTGAACGATGCGACGGTAGTAGCTGGGCACTCAACTAGTCGTTTTTCACTAATACTGCTGCAGTTAGAGTTTTGGGGATCTCTGTTTTAAAATGAGAGATCGTTTGAAAATTCATTTTTTGAAAATTCATTCTATGAGTTTATTTTATAATTTTTTGCGCTAGCGATCATTTTTTGAGTTTATCATTTTATGCGTTCACAAGGGTTTGTTGTGCAGCAGCTAATGGCATTGTGAAGGCGCAATTTTTGGATTATGGCGTGCGTTTATTAGACCATAAATATGATGTATGTATGTACATATGTACATACCCTGTAGGGAAAATCTCTAGTTCCGAACTAGGTCACTTCTAGTGCATTTTTCGATACTACTAGTGCGAGCTAAATCTCTTCTGCATGTTATCAACTGGCGAATTTAACACGGCGATGTCCTAGGCGGTGTCAATTGTCACTCTCTGCACTACATTATCGATAGTTCCGAACTAGTACTAAATTCTACAGTTTACACTAGTTCGTTTATTGGCACCATTTCGATAGTTCTGAACTAGCTACAAGTACCTACAAATTCTACAGTTTTACATCTGTCGCTTAAGTGCAGCCTTTGACATACTTCATGCAAGTGGCGCGATGGCCGACTGGCTAACGCATGTGCCTTTCAATCTGAGGGGCGCGGGTTCCAATCCTGTCGGTGTCAAGGTGGATGATATTTTTTTTTAAAAATTTTTTTTTTAACTAATATTTTTTTATTTATTTATTTATTAAAAATTTACAATAATATTTAAAAAGTAATAAAAAAAAAAAAAAAAAAAAAATAAGCCTGAGGGATCGGAAAAGCATAATTAGGGGAACATTTCATTTCATACAAGATGGAAATAGAAAACTCTATATAAAATGCTTCACTAAACATCTGAGAATTGCAGAAATATACAAAGCCGACGGCAATTGAACGAACGAAAAATTTTTATAGAATTTTTGTCACTTCGAAATTGCATACAAATCAAAGTGTGTCTTATAATGGTCACTCAATTCACTCCTTCTGAACTGGTGAGGGTCTAACTACAATTGATCTAGATCCCTTTTGACACCTTTTCGCTAGTTCGGAACTAGAAATTTTGCTCACTAGTTATTGAGTTCCCTGCAGGGTACATATTCATGCATGTGTGTACGTATATGGATATGGATGTACATACATATGTATGTACATATTTATAATATTTTAAAAAGCCTTAGCTCTCATAGCGATAGGTATGTATATGTATTTAGGTATATCGAGTTTAAATTTTATTAAGTATGTATTTATTCAAACTAATTAAATTATTCAATTTATTTAAATTAATATTTATAAAAATTTATATTTACATACCGATGTACCTACATATATATTTATGTACATTTGTAGTCTATATGTATGAGTTAAGGGTTCCCTGCAGTAAAAATCCGCAATGAATCCATAATGAATCACTGATGCAATTCACCTATGACGAGGAATCATCAGTGAATACTTTCATATAAAGACTGATGAATTTTTCATATAGGTAAATGGTTTGCTTTCCTCAGAAAAAACAAAACAAAAACAAATAAAAATATACTGAGTTATGACGACAGTGATGAATATTCAACAAAGAATCATCACCGATCCTTCAGCAGTGAAACAAATTTACTGCAGGGTTGTTAAATATTTTATTTAACATAAATACCTACATATATATGTATGTATGTATTTAATTCTTACTTGAAAACTAGAATACAACAATTGAGCATTAAAAAAATAAGTTCGCATTTTATTTATTTGTACACATGGTAGGTACTATGTATATACATTCGAAATGGAAAATATCATTACCCGCATTCCATTATTGAATAGACATACATATGTGCATGCATTAATATTATATACATACATACATACATATGTACAATTTAATAAAATCCGAACTTGTATTTTGAACGTACGCTCAGTTGCTCAATTCCAGTTTTAAAGTAAAATCTAAAGTTACCTATGTTAAATAAAATATTTATATACCTAGACTACATATCGACGGCTATTTCAAAAATTGTTTGAAAAACGTCTTATTTCAGAATTTTTTTCAATAACGTCCTATTTCATATGCATGTATTCGACTAAATCGATTGAGTCGCAAGTGTGTATATGCTCTTAAAGCTTTCACTCCGATTTGTCCTCATCACTCCGTTACTCTTTCTTTGAGTAAATCACTCCACTTTTTCATTTATGAAATAACCCTGCTAGCATTTGGAAGAGCGTTTTCTCGTCTATCTCAAATAAGTAACGTCTGGGGAACTTCTAGACGTTATTCGACAGATATTGTCTATTTTACAAAAACAAATTTCATTGCCATCGCGTATCTTACTTCTTGGTGTGCATGAAGAAGATACTTTGAGTATTGAAAAATAAAACAAAACCAAAACAATTTTTTTAAACAAACAAAAAAATTTATAAATTAAGCGAAATACAAATAAAAATAAAAGAAATCTTGAAGACGACAATGTTTTTGAAAATAATACTCGTGCTTATAGTACTTAATTTGGTTTTTTTCCATTTTTTTTTTTCAAATTGTTTGGTAAAAATGTTCTAGGACTTCATGGAACTTGAAAGTTTTGGTTTCTATCTCCTTTTTAGGCTCTCTTTAAAGGGAAAAGGAAGAAAATATATGGTACTACGAGTATCTACATATATGTATGTTCCTGAAGGAAAATATTTGATGTTACACTCCAGGAATGAGTTTTTTGGGAAACCTCGTTTTTGTCAAAAATGCCACTTACACAGTATTATACTTGGTCGATACGCGGTATTGGTCATAAAAAATAAAAAAGTAACAAAATATATATACATATTTGCATTTTTATTTAGGTTTTATATAAAGTGAGAAAATTGTAGGAGCAATTATTAAATGACGCTTTTGTGTCTCCCAGATGACAGAGTTACTTCCGGAAGTGTCTTATTAGTTTTTTTGTACGTAACGTTTTCATCTCTTCCAAACGACACTTAGAAGATACTTCCTGAAGTGTCGACTGTGACTCTCTATGGACGTAACGTTGACGGGGAGCACTTTTTCCCGAATGAAGATAGGAAAAAGTTGAGAAAGCGATATCTTCCGCGATTGATTTAAACTTCTTGAAGTTACTTTTTCCTCACTTCCACGATAGTAAATGTTGGCTGGGAAGCTTAGGGCCAGTTTCATAAAGACCGGTTAAATTATTCTTTATCGGCGATTTCTTAATCGCTGATTTCCTGAACTTACAATTTCGTTTTCACCAAAGTACGATTAGGTTATCGCCGATTAGAGCGATTATTGTGAATGAATTTTGAAAAAATTCACAAGTTGGATTGCGAATAGTCAAAAGCAGACTATCGAAGACCATCGATCCCTGCCAGCCAGGTAGCAGCTATTTATATGGATATTTAGCAGCTACTCATGTAGCTATAAAACTAGCTATTTTTGTTCAGGCGGCGTGACGATATTGACAAGTAATCCAATGGTTAAGATGTGGTTAACATTATTATGTTAATGTTGTGGTTATTATGTAGCTAGTGCTACCAATACAAATTTCTCTTTGTTTGGTTAATTTAGTAGCTAAGATGTGGTTAGCAAAAATAAGCTAATCTTATGGTTGTTTTGTAGCTAATTTTAGCTACTGCTATAACAAAAAACATTGAAATCAATGAAAGTTTTTTATTCTTTATATTATATTTATAATTAGAGCTTACGATTTCTCGAGTTCGAGCAAGACGAGATTTCTCGCGAGACTCGAGTTCTCGCGAGATTCTCGAAAATCTCGAAAGGCTTGCGAGCTTCTCGACATTCAACTACATCGCAGAAATAGCGGTATAAGCATACTATGCTGTTTCGTAGCTTGTTCTGCTTGTATGTACTTACATGTGTATGAATATGTGCCATTTACGCCATTCCCAGGTTTATTTCACAAAATTCCGAGTGAAATACAATTAAAATTTCATAATATAAAATTTCTTCTTTCTACATACGAGAAATTTTTGATATTCATATTTTTTTGACACAATACACAAAATATGTTATCGAGAAATCCGAGACTCGGCTTCTCGATTAAATCTCGTTGTATTCTAGTTTTCAAGTAAGAATTAAATACATACATACATATATATGTAGGTATTTATGTTAAATAAAATATTTAACAACCCTGCAGTAAATTTGTTTCACTGCTGAAGGATCGGTGATGATTCTTTGTTGAATATTCATCACTGTCGTCATAACTCAGTATATTTTTATTTGTTTTTGTTTTGTTTTTTCTGAGGAAAGCAAACCATTTACCTATATGAAAAATTCATCAGTCTTTATATGAAAGTATTCACTGATGATTCCTCGTCATAGGTGAATTGCATCAGTGATTCATTATGGATTCATTGCGGATTTTTACTGCAGGGAACCCTTAACTCATACATATAGACTACAAATGTACATAAATATATATGTAGGTACATCGGTATGTAAATATAAATTTTTATAAATATTAATTTAAATAAATTGAATAATTTAATTAGTTTGAATAAATACATTTATATATTCGTATGTAGATAATTTTTTTTATTAAGAAAATATTTATCTACTACTTATGTATGTACTATGTATATAAAAACGAAATGGGATAGGGATAAGGATAAGGTAGCTTAAGCTTTTTCATGTGGGATTAGTTATCTGTAGTTATAAATAAAACTATTTTGTTTTTCATAAGAAAATATGTTGTATGTATGTAATTGATGTAATAACAACGAAATAATATAACAATTTTTTTTTAGCAATAAGAGAATGTTTAGTTTTAAAATTTAAATATATTATGGGACATTCTCTTCTAAAACTTACTGATTTTGGCAAACAGAAAATTACAGTTCAAACGTCTTTCAAATCAAAAATTACAGGGAAATAATCGCGCCCCAAAAATGCTGTTGTATAGTTAAATTTGAAGCAGAGAAAAAAATAAAAAATTAGGGGATTATAAAAAAAATATGCATATTTCATAAGTGTAAGGATTAAAAAATAATGTCCCTTACATTTCTGCTTTACTCATCACTTGAGTTTATGTTATCCAATGCATTTAAATCTATGTTACTATGCAAAAAAATAATTTGATTTACACTGACTGGGCTTTTTCCGAGCAATGACCTTTTTTCGGATAACAAATGTCGAGCATTTGAAAATAGCCTCTCTGATGCAGCGGAGCTAGCTAATACAAAACAGCTTAACTTGAAAAGCAAAGGGAATTCACTTTTATGGGCTTTCCACCATTCCAATGGCTTAAATACTTTGTGGTATAAAATTGTCTGGCTTTCATATCTAAAGATTTCATTTTGCACTTGTTCACCATATTCGGGTGCAAATACAGCTTGTACGAAATCGTTAAAAGGATCATCGTCAGAATTTACAGATTCCATTGTGGTATCAATGCATCGATTTCATTTCAATTTATTCTACAGGTTCTTTATACATACATATGTCTAATAAAAACAAGGTAGGTAGTTGTTTTCTTGGTATTGTTATGGCATAGTGGCTAGCGTGTTTGCTCCTCATGCAAGAGGTCCAGGTACGATCCCGGGTCCAGATAACAACAAAAAGTTTTCATAATAGCGTTCACTCTTCAAAAGTGTCCCGCAACCCTCCAAAAAAGCTTATCCTATCAAATTCATCTGCCTTGGTAAATGCGGGCATAAAACTCGTTAGATTTATATCGCGCCAGTACCGAATAAGTATTTCCTTATGTGTTAACCTAAGCTATTATAATGATCTTAAACTACATATGTATGTACATACCTGTGTTCATATGGAACAGTAGCTTAAGTGTACTTAAGGAAAAAATTAGTTAGCTTCCAAAAAGTTGAAATAATGCATCTCAGAGAGTACATTCTGCAGGGTTTGTTAAACTCCTTCTCGGGCTTTCAACCGGATTCAGTCTCAATGATTTTACTTAATAATCCTGTGCGGGGAACTGCTGGAAAATTACACAAATTTACGAGTATTTTGAAAATTTGCCTTTTGGCATAAGCTACTGTTCGATGTGAACACAGATATGTACTAGATTATGTTTAAGGAACAATATTGTTTTTTTTTTCATCTTTTTGATCCCGCGAAACACCACCGAAAAAGATTTTTTATTGTAACTTTGTTAATTGACCTCTAAAAAAGGATAATTTGTGGACGTACAACTTAGATAGCAGACCCAGCTATGTATGTGAAAACGACTTCAGAATTCAAAAGAACATTAGAAGGAAATATAGAGCTTCATAGGACCAAAATAATGATATATCAATTTTAAAAAGTTACAAAAAAACACAAATTCGGTGGTTTTTCGCGGGATCAAAAAAAAAAAAAATGTTGTCCGGAGACCTCCTTAACATTAGCTTCATATTTAGTGACGGACTTTTAAAGATTTTTCATGTCTAGTCTAGTGTACATGTGAATTTGTCTCTTCTGGACTATGTATCTATACATACATAGGTACATAATTATTATAATTCTTCTTTGTTGAGACCAGATTCATATTCAGCGCATCTTCCACTTGCAAAATTTGATTTAATTTCGCTCACAATGCTAATTTTTACGGAATTGTAATATAAATAATAATGCTGCCACAATATGTCGCAAGTGTCGCAAGTGTCGCATGTGTCGCACTTGTCGCATGTATTGAAAAATTGTTTTTATATGTTCATGCATGCCAAACAATTATAAAAAAAATGTATAGGTTTGATTTGAATTTATTCGATAGTGTCTTTGTATGTCGTTGTTAAACATGTATGAGCAACATGGCAAGGCAAGACATTTGCATGATGTGGCAAATGTGGCATGTTAAATAGTTCAACAATTGCAGGCCTTTAATGTACATCCATATCCATATACGTACACACATGCATGAATATGTACCCTGCAGGGAACTCAATAACTAGTGAGCAAAATTTCTAGTTCCGAACTAGCGAAAAGGTGTCAAAAGGGAACTAGATCAATTGTATTTAGACCCTCACCAGTTCAGAAGGAGTGAATTGAGTGACCATTATAAGACACACTTTGATTTGTATGCAATTTCGAAGAGACAAAAATTCTATAAAAATTTTTGTATGTACTTACATGTGTATGAATATGTGCCATTTACGCCATTCCCAGGTTTATTTCACAAAATTCCGAGTTTATATTACAATTAAAATTTCATAATATAAAATTTCTTCTTTCTACATACGAGAAATTTTTGATATTCATATTTTTTTGACACAATACACAAAATATGTTATCGAGAAATCCGAGAAACGAGATTTAATCGAGAACCCGAGTCTCGGATTTCTCGATCTTCGAATTTCTCGACACTACTCGGGATCGAATCGTAAGCCCTATTTATAATACTGATACTCCATCACGTTGGTCTCCTTGTCGTTGGGGATGGGGCTTAAATGGGGACCAGGGTGTAGTCCCCGCGAGGGACTTGCCCTGTCTCTCCATGAACTAAGAGGGAAGCTCCGTATGGTACCCTTGGGCGCATCCTGCTTGTCGAGGCAAGCAGGCTGTATCCCAGGTGTCCTATGCGGAGATCACCGCACCAACACACACACAAAAACCCCTAATCCAGGGTGTCATGCGTTTCCGTGCCCATTGGATGGTTTGCAGTCAGGGGTAACCGACTGTATTCTTACGGAGCCTCCCGGATACCGGTCCACCTCCGGGAGTAACGGTGGACTTGCTGCGGTAAGGGGCTCTGCCGTAGTCGACCGTTCCCTTTCCCCCTTTCCTTACTTCAGGTCGCCGAAAGGTCTCGTCTCAGTAGGCGACCGCACAAAACAGATGAATAAGCACAAAAACCAAATAGCCTCGGATCCCTGCACGGGTAACGATGCCGCCGTTGGACTTGGCGATAAAAAAGTAACCAACCCCTCGGGTACCGCTATGACGGCGCCGAGCGGGCCTTCACGGCCCACATCCCAAATTCGACCACCTACGCAAGCAGGCAGGAAGACTAAACCCCTTGAGGGTAAGCCGACTACTGCCGTCAAAGCTGGTACAGCTAAGCCCCTTGAGGGTAAGCAACCACCAGCTGAGCTGGCACGGGTGGTCACCCCAGCCCCTCAATCGGGCACCTCTAAACGGCAGGCAGTGGATAGCGGCACCAAGTCCTCAACGGGCGAAGTGCAAGCCCCTGCTCCTGCCGGGGATGCTCTTACCAAGCCCGCTGAACACCCCGAGTGTTCTAAGGCTAGTAAGAGGATTCCGATGTCGGTGCGCAGCCAGCGAAATGTTCGCAACGCCGCCAAGATCGTAGAGAGGACTAGCAATCTTCCCTACGACAAATTGACGGCGGAGCAGAAGGGTTCGTTGGCCTGGGCAAAGAAGATTCTCGCTGCCAAACAGGCTAAGGCGACTTCCGGTCCGACAACCACCCCCCAGTCTGGTCCCTCTACTTCAAACCAGGCACTGGCCTCAAAGAGACCCCGATCTCTAGAGAACGCTTCGAACGTTCCAAAGAGGCACAGGCCGTCAAACACACCTCCTGCCCTGACCAAAACGTTCAGCGAGGCGGCGAAAGCCACCTTAACGCTGGCCGTTATGGACCGCGGCCACCCGGATGGGAACCTGTCCCCGGAAAAGTGGAAGATGATCCTCATAGGTCTCCTCAGGAACTATGAGGAGCTTCTGGACCGTTTTCCGGGGCCTCCTCCTGATATCCGGGATGGCGGATGGCATCAGGGCAGAATAAAGCTCGTGACATGCGCCGATGAGCGCTCGTACGAGCTTTACAAATTAGCTATGTCCGAGGTGGGTGAGCTGTGGCCCGGGTCTGACTTGGTTGCGGTCAGTAAGGAAGAAATTCCGAACAGACCGAGAGCCTGGGTCTGGGTCCCGGCTGAGCCATCTGATCCGGACAAAATTCTGAGGATCATCTCTCGATCTAACGCGGAAATGCCCACAAGCGATTGGAGGGTAGTACGTGTTGGTGACGTGAGGGAGATGCAACGCCAGGTTGGGATGGTCATCAGCGAGGCGTCTCTCCCGTGGATTGAGAAGCGAGGTGGTACAATCGGCTACGGCCTTTTTACCATCACGCCGAAAATCCGAAGGGATGATCCCCAGAAGGAGGATGAATTGGTAGCCGACGAGGACAACCCTGGTCTTCCGAGCCTTGGGGCTGAGGGCAGCGCCTTGAGCGCACCCGATCCGCAGGGCTCTGGGGATGGGGGGTGTTCTACGAAAGCATCCGATTCCAATTCTGTGGAGGTAGGGGGCAACGCCATGAGCGAACCCACTACCCCCTTAACTACTGACGTCCGGGCTCCATGCAACACCTTGAGTGGACATGGGGCCGCTAACGAACGGGCAGACAGCACTCTGGACTCCGAGAGCGATACGTTATCGGTGTCTGAGTTGGTAGGCCCGTTCTGCAACATGCTCGACGAATGCACGCTGCTGGATTCGGATCCGGAGGAGGCCGACTTTGACTCCACAGTCATTGAGGTCTCCGAAGGAGCGGGTACAGTAGCGGCGGACGTCGAGATGCATTCCGACGACCAAAATGATGCAGGTACTGCAAATTAACCTGCATCACTCCAAAGCAGCTTCGGCTGCACTACTCTTACGTCTCAGCAAGACTGCTGAGGCGATCGTTCTGGTCCAGGAGCCTTGGGTCGTTGGATCCAGGGTCTGTGGCCTCAAATCTGGAGACTACCATGTGGTGGCAGCACCTGCGACAGGTAGGACCAGATCATGTATTCTAATACACAAAACTCTTTCCTACTTTATGGTGTCTCTTTTCAGCGACGAAGATATGGTCTGCATCAGCCTCGAGCTGAAAGGCAAATCGATATTGATCGCCTCTGCCTTTTTGGGGTATGACCGCCCCATTTCTGGGCAAGATCGGCTACTTGGTGCGGTTAGGGAAGCTGAACGCTTAGGGCTCCAACTGCTGATAGGGGCCGATGCCAATGCCCATCACACAACATGGGGCTCATCGGACGTAAACGCGAGGGGTGAGTCTCTTTTTGATTTCATTATTTCTAATAATTTATCTATATGTAATTCTGGAGGCAAACCTACTTTTGTCACCGCAAACAGGAGTGAGGTACTTGATATCACTCTGGTCACAGGCCCGCTCTCTGACTATGTCAAGGAATGGCAGGTGTCCGGAGAAAACTCCTTCTCTGATCATATGTATATAACTTTTAATCTACTCTTGAGACCTCCACTTAGAGCGGGATACAGGAACAGGAGGCGTACGGATTGGGCTCTGTTTAGTCAGAAATTGTCTGCTACGCTCCTTGAGCACGCTTCTCTTGGTACGTCAAGCCTACCGTTAACAACTGATGAAGCGCCTATCTCCAATAACAGGTCTGTTTCTCTCGGTGTGCTGGACACATCGTCAAAAATCGATGAAGCAGTTGACTTTGTTACAAAATCCTGTAACGCTGCTTTCAAGAGTGCCTGCCCGGAGGTCAAAGTTCGGGGTAAAAAGAAACCTTATTGGTGGAACCCGGAGATCTCCAAGCTTCGGCTTAACAGCAGAAAACTCTTCAACCAGGCGAAAACAACTGGCAACTGGCAAGCCTACAAGGATGCCTTAAAAATTTTCAAGAAGTCGATCCAAAGAGCTAAAAGAGACTCATGGAAAAACTTCGCTAGCGACATAGAAGAAATCTCTGAGGCCAATCGTCTACGAAAGGTCCTCTCTACTAACCCAGTTCCCCCAAGCTGTATCCGAATGCAAAATGGGGACTGGGCCACATCTAGTACTGATATTCTGAACACCCTGGTCACCACACACTTCCCAGGGTGCACCTCGGAACCTTATAGCTAACCCCAGGACATTTAATGACTTGGAGCACATAATTACTAATACAAGGGTAAAATGGGCAATTAAATCCTTCAAACCCTTCAAATCTCCGGGAATAGATGGGATCTTTCCCGCTGAATTACAGGCAGCAAGTGATACTCTAATCCCTCTTCTTGTTCCTATCTATAAAGCCTGCCTCAACCTGTCGTACATTCCTCTGGAATGGACCAAGGCGAAGGTGATCTTTATTCCTAAAGGGGGCAAAGCCTCCTACAGCAGCCCAAAGGATTTCAGGCCGATAAGCCTGACCTCTTTTCTACTCAAAGTTCTTGAAAGATTGCTGGATGTCTATATCAGGCTCCGTGCGAATACTCTATCTCCTTTTCAACACGCTTATTCCAAAGGCAAGTCCGTAGAGACTGCTCTACACGCTATCACTTCCAAGATAGAAAAGGGGCTAGCCTTTAAGGAATTCACACTGGGCATCTTTCTCGACATAGAAGGAGCTTTCAACAATGTTCTCCCGGGAGCCGTTACCACCGCCCTACGGGACTTGGAGGTAGAGGAGGCTCTCGTGAGGTTTGTTGAACTTCTTCTTAGTAGAAGAGCCATTATTTCTGAAATGGGTAATTCATCGATAACTAGGTATGCCAACAGGGGAACACCCCAGGGTGGAGTTCTGTCTCCTCTGCTTTGGAACCTAACGGTGAACACCCTGCTCTCTAAACTTCAGCACACGGGCTGCCAGGTCATTGCGTACGCCGATGACATCACCCTGACAGCGACTGGCAAGCATATACCGGTGCTGAGCGATCTTTTGCAAAATGCACTCAATATTGTAAAAACCTGAAGCGAGTTTCTGTAAAAAAATCGCGAACATTTTCGATCAAAATGACGTCACATTAATACGTTCCACACTTTGTCACCACCTAAAAAGCAAGTGAGAATCTATCGATTGACGTCATTATGACGTCACTCGGTCGAAACTATTGATAGAGTTCAGTTACAGAAACTCAGTACTGGTCTCTGAAATGCGGGCTGAGTGTCAGCTCTGAGAAAACGGAAATGGTTCTGTTTACCCGCAAACATAAGATACCTGAATTCAAACCTCCGTCCATAAATGGGAAGGAGATTAAACTCTCTACCGAGGTTAAATACCTTGGTGTTATTCTAGACAGAAAATTAAACTGGAAACGGAACGTAGAAGTACGATCCCAAAAAGCCATGCTAGCACTTTACGCATGTAAATCAGCGATAGGCAAGAGATGGGGACTTAACCCCCAAATCGTCCATTGGCTGTACACAGCGGTAGTGCGTCCTATTCTCTTCTATGCAGTCAACATATGGTGGCCAGCACTGGAACTCGAAACCAATAAGAGCCAATTAACTAGAGTGCAGCGAATGGCTTCCATGCTTATTAGCGGAGCCCTTCCCTCCACCCCAACTAAAGCTCTCGAAACCATCCTATTTCTTCTCCCCACGGATATACAGGGGAAACTCATTGCCAGCTGCAACGCGGCAAGGCTCAATGCAACCGAACCCTGGAGGGACACCAGATTCGGGCACGCTCAAATTCTTAGTAACGTCCCTGCCAATTTTCTAAAGCTGGACTATGCAATACCAGCCTTCTGTTGGGATAACAAATTCTCCACAAGAATCCCGGAGAGGAGCGAGTGGAAGAACTTGGGGGATCCCGACCCTAATACACTGCACCTTTACACGGACGGCTCTAAATTGAACAATAGAGTTGGAAGTGGGTTTTTCTGCGAAAAGCTTCATCTGAAAGTAAGTTTGCGCCTACCTGATCACTGCAGCGTCTATCAGGCTGAGCTCATAGCCATATGGGAAGCAGCTCGTCGCCTGACAGATCTGCCAGACATAAATTCTATCAAAATCTTCTCTGACAGCCAAGCTGCCATAAAATCCTTACAGAGTAACAATGCTACATCTATAGTTGCAATGAAATGTAGGGAGTCTTTGAACAAACTAGCCGAAAGGTGCGACCTGAACGTCATTTGGGTTCCAGGCCATAGCAACGTTCGGGGCAACTGCATTGCAGGTGAGTTGGCAAGGGAGGGCACAAGCTTGCAGGATATCACATCTGCGACATGGGTTGGCCCCCCGCTTAACTCATGCAAGCACTGGTTGAGATATCCCTCCATTGAACAGGCTAACGCTAGATGGGCCAGGGAGTCAACTTGTGTGATTTCTAGGCAAATCTGGCCTAGACTGGATGAGGCTAGGTCTGTATCGGTGCTGCATCTGAATCGGCTCTCTATAGGTCCGCTGGTGGGACTTCTAACAGGCCATTGTCTTATGGGCACTCACGCCTCTCGCATGGGCCTATATAAAAACGACTTCTGCCGCAGCTGCAGGGACGTGGAGGAAATAGAGAGTGTTGAGCACTATCTATGCCACTGCCCCGCACTGTCGCAATCCAGGTACCGCTTTCTCCATAAACACTTTTTCGAGTGCCTGGCGGAGATGGAAAATGCAAGGATACTAGATTTTCTGCGCTTCATGAAACAAACGCGCTGGTTTAGCTTAACGGGCATCTAATCTTATCATACTTTCGAATCTAATTTTTCCGGAAAGGTTTGTAAACAGGGATAAGGAAGCTAGGGCTCCCGTGTGGTATCACAATGGGCCACCTCGGCCTAAGTGTGTCCCCGCTTTCATGAATTGCGGAGACAGCCACCTCAACCTAACCTAACCTATAATACTGATTTTTTTGTTTATGTATATAAAACTAAATTTGAATAAAAATTCTTAGAATCTATATACATACATAGGAAAAATTTGGCTAACTTTAATACGATCCATTGTACTTTTGGGCCGGCTTTCCATTAAGGAAGCACGCTCCGAGAAAATTACTTTTTCAAGGATGTAGAGGGGCTCTCACAGATTTCATAATTGGAATCGAAACTTGTCGGAGCCACGAGATATTTGTTGTTGAAGTTGTGAAATTTGCCAACCAAAACTGCGCCAATTCCGAGGAAAATCACATATAAAAACACGCACATATGCATATATGTACGTACATGTGTGTAGAACATCTTTTTGCGTTGATGGCCTTCGCCCGTGGTAATATCTATGGACCCATCCAAGTTTTGATTTTAGTTTTGAGATCTGTGAAAGCCTCTCTACTCTAGTGATGAGCGATATATCGCAAACGGTGATTTTTCACTGTGAATAAAAAATCGCAAATCGCAATTGCGATCACTTTTTCAAAATAGCAGTTCAATTTATCTTATTGGGAACTGCTATCGATGTACCAAGTAAGCAGTTCACCTATGTGAATCAAATCGCAAAAGCATTATAAATTTCTTTTTGTTTATACTTTTGAGCAGACCACATACGTATATAGAAATATAAGAAAAAAAAATTATTGAATTTACAATTTATCTTTGAAAAATGTTTACAAACAGCGAAATTACTGCGAAATACGTTGTTATTGCTATCATTTTGTAACCATAAAATGAAGACAGGTTATATCGCTCAGAAAACGCAAAATTAATCTCTACCGGTAACTGATGATTTTATAGCAGTCCATGCAATCGCAATAGCAGTTTAAAATCGCAGTGATTTAAAAATAGCAATCACCGAAATCACAGATATCGAAAAATCGCAGTTTCTCTCATCTCTACTCTACTCCCCTAAAAGTAATTCTTCTTAATGGAAATCCGACACGTATACAGGGGCGGATTTACCTCTAGAAGCGCCCTGGGCAAACAAATCAAGCCGCGCCCCAATATTTACAAAAAAAAACCGTACTTGCCTTCATGTGGTGACATTTCATTACTGATATATTTTACGGATTGAAAAAATTTGATTCGATTCTTATATAGGTACCACATTTTTTCAATTTTCTAACCTTCAAAATCAGGGCTTCTCACCTCATAGGCACTAGACATATACGCCGACAGTGATTCCGGCGGCGGCGGCGCTATTCCAAAAACATTTCGGCGCCGGCGCGCCTGCCTCAAATCTACAAATCACAATCCTTATTCAAATATTAAATTTATTTAGTTACCTTAATAGCGCTGGCTGAATGGAATCAATAAACTAATTTCCACCTTAAATTGTTGAAACTTTTTTATTAACAGCAAAAAACAATTGTTACATAAACTAAAATATAAAATATAGAAAATAAATATTAAAGAATATACACATTTCCATATGTAAGGGTAAATTTAAATTCATTTGCTTATTTTGTATGATAATAAACATGCATACATATATTTACATATGTACATATTTATATATATATAAGGCACCTTAAAATAAATATATGTATATACAGTGTTGGAAAAAATAATAGGGACAAAATTTTGCAATTCTCCATTTATTTCATTTTAAGACCAAATAATAATTACCATATATTAATGCTTACACTGGGAGGACATACTTCAATGACTGGGGTGGTTTTTGTATAATAATTTAATTTTTATGAATAAAAATAATGAAATGTATAATTTAAGTTGGAAATAATAATAGGGACAAACTTTAAATTCGATTGTTTTTTCAAATAAACTACAATATTACTGCTGCAGCTAGATTTAAACTAATGTTTAGTTGAATCTCCTTTATTTTTTATAACTTCCTTACTTCTTCGTGGCATAGGGTTGACCAAATCAGCGCAATTTGCGACTGGTATTAAGTACCAAGCTTCTTTAATTTTTTTTCCATAACTCTTGCTTATTTTTCCATTTTTGATCCCCCATCGTCTTCTTTAATATTCCCTATAGGGCTGAGGTTCGACAACTGTGAGGGATACTCAAAAACAGCAACTTTCTTACGTTCAAACTATGAGTTTTCGATTCTGGAGGCATGTTTGGGCTCATTTTCGGCATCTAATGATATCAAGGAGGGTTGAAATGGTGCAGTTTTGCGTAGAACAATTAGCAACAGACCTCGAGAAGTAGGACTAAATGGAAGAGATCCCAGAAAAGTTCCGTATCTGAGAAAAAATTATGTAAGCCAACGAACTGAAATTTTCCAGTAGCTTAAATTCTTTAGGACTGAGGCTAGTAAAGTAGGGAACAGCCAAAGTTTTTGTTAATAGCTTTTAACCGGCAAAAAACAAAACATTTCCGCATTCAGCTTCGTGTTCCTGAGGTCAAAACACGTCGATTGGTTCTTTTTTTTTAATTTTGAAGAACTTTAGCAGTTAGAAAAACTAGGAAAATATGTACACATCTCGCTCCATACGGGTATGGCGCGCCAGCGCACGCCGCCGCGCCGATACGCCGATTTCACGGATTATGGCGGCGGCGGCCGATTATGAAGGTAATCGGCGCGGCGGGGGCGGCGTCAATCGGCGGCGTATATGTCTAATAGGCACTCAAAGCACAATTGTTTTTGTTTTGTTCCGAATCATAGGCACAGATACATATTTTCAATTCAAATATGAAAATAAAATTTTCTTTGCACTTCCATAAGCACTCAGATATAAAAAAATTTTATATGTATGTGCCTATTGCTAGAGACACACATCGTAGTATAGTAGAAATATTGCGATCTATACCACATATGTATGTGTCACTCTCATATTGTAGTTTAATTGAAAATTTTCATAGTAAAGCCAAATCATAGTATTGATATTATAATATTTCTACCACATGTGTGTCTGAGGCATATGATTCATATTGAATGTGCAGAGCAAAAGCACTTTGTATAGGAGCTCGAGCACTGCCGTAAGAAATCGAAATTTACAATAACAAATGTGTAATGAAAAAAATTCAAAAAATGAAAGCACTGTAAAAAATTTGTATTCAAAAAATTTTCATATAAAATAAAAAACAAGTAAGGAAGCCTAAGTTCGAGTGGAATCGAACATTAGATACTCAGCGGTATGCTTTCATTCTTTGTTTACGTTTGATGGAAACACGGATTATTTTATATAAAGCGAGTGCCGCATAAAGTGGGCGTAGCCACGCCCATTTTCAACATTTTTATCAGTCATCCAACTAAGCATATGTATATTATTATTTGTGCAAAATTTCGTTCCTTTATGACTTCTAGGTACAAAGATGTCACGTTACAAATTCCCAAAGGGTGTTCCAGAAATATCTTTGTTAAAAAGTAGGCGTGGTCATAAACCGATTTCAATAAATTTTTGCGTGTCTATTAACACAAGTTATAAAAGTGTATAAACCAAGTTCAATTATTTGTCGAGTTATATGCTCAGAAATCTCGTATATTCCTTTGTCTAAAAAGAGGCGGTGCCACGCCCATTTTCCAAAATTTTTGTGTTTTTCGTTTTACGTCCGCAGTCGGACTCCTGCTATAAAATTTCAAGGATATATCTTTATATTTGACAGAGATGTCGCTTAAAATGTTTTTATTAGGTCACTTTATAAGACCCATATATAAAAGTGGGCGTGGCCGTCAACCGATTTTAACCATTTTCCGTCAAAACGTTTGCCTAAGTATGTAAATCATGCGTGCCAAATTTCATTGATATATCTTCAACGGTTTCTGAGTTATGACATATAAAACTTTTAATGTTTGACTCTTAATAAGTGGGCGTGGCACCGCCCATTTTCCAAAATTTTCTCAATTTCTTCCTAGGGGCCTGAGCTCAACACGTGGGTAAAATTTCATCGCTCCAGCTATATTAGTGGCTGAGATACCAAATTTCCGATTTTTTATATATAGGAAAAGTGGGCGTGGTCATGGTCCGATTTCGCCCATTTTCAATACCAACCGTCCCAGTCTCGATACCAACATGCATTCCAAATTTCATCAAAATATCTCAATTTTTGCGCGAGTTAGAGTGTTTACAGACGGACGGACAGACGGACGGACATGGCTCAATCGATTTCTCTTTTCACCCTGATCATTTTGATATATATTAGTCTATATCTATCTCGATTATTT
This sequence comes from Urophora cardui, assembly GCA_960531455.1. NCBI lineage: Eukaryota > Metazoa > Arthropoda > Insecta > Diptera > Tephritidae > Urophora > Urophora cardui. The sequence goes on along the minus strand of OY482673.1, from coordinate 95,335,544 downwards.
CATTCTGTTACAATCCACCGTTATGTGATTAAAACTATAATACTCTGTGTACTAGTACAGCTGAGTATAAAAAAAATTTATGTATGTGATACTACCATTTGAAAATAAATTCTAAAATAGATACTTAATATTTTATTGGAATTCATAAAAAAATTTAAATGAGCGAAAAAATTTTTCAGTGCATGTACAATATTTGTAGATGTATTGAGTTTTGTACTTTCAATACGAGAGCGTTGAGCAGGCCTGTTCAAAATGATCTTAAACCTTCATTATTAGGTGGCACAGATTTCGCAATATCATTAAATTGCAGTTCATCATATGAATCTGAAAAACAATTTTATAGTGAAAATGTTTCGTACTGAAGCTAAACTCACAATTTTTGACAGTAGGGTGCCTCCCAGGCACGAAATCTGGCTTTCTGGTCCAGAATCTACCTGGGCTAACCTAGCTGTCGATCAATTCACTTATGCATTTTTACCTTTTTGGTTATGATCAACAACGGAGTCATTTTCTTTTCGAGGAGTTTGAAAAAAAACAATCAAGTTTAGGGGTTTTCGACAGTAAATCTTTGTCTTTGTGCACTTTCTCGGCTGCACGTTTTTTGTTTGCTGCGCCGCTTAACTTTTTCATATTTGCACTCATCCTTCTATTTTTCAAAAAAACATTAATTCACTGACACTTTTTTGATGTTTTTAACTCGCAACGACTTTTAAGATTACATAAAACGTACGCAGCGCACTGTATAGAGGCGCGAACTATAAAATTAACCAGAAACATAAAATATTCAGATCTTAGTTTCCTTTGAAAAAGTGAGCTCGCGCATTTCCCCGAAAAAATACTTCAATGCCTACTTGATTTTTAAATTTGAAATTTCAATTAAATTTGAATCTTTCACGTCATTTACTGCACACAAGCTGCTAAAACTTAGTGTTTACATATCGCTCATTTGCTGCAAGACCGGCATAAATCAAAAAAGTTAATGCTGCAGAATAGTTAGTTACATCATACTTCATTTGAGTAAAAAATTCTTTATGATTTGTTGAAAACTAAGCGCTTCAGATACAAACCAAATGTTGCATTTACTTGCCCACCATATGGCGGCTAAATCTCAAATTGCCCTTGCAGAAAAGTTGTGTATTTTGAAAAGTACAAATGCAGCAAATGAGCGATATGTAAGTCCCACTGGGGCGAAGGTTAAGAACTGTACCAATGTTCTGAAATGTACTTTGATTATTTTTTTTTCTCTGTAAAAAATTTAAAAAATCTTTCATTCTTGTTGTAATATTCAAAAAAAAACTTTTTTTGATAAATAAAAAAAATTGTTTATTTCTCTTAGTTTTGGCGCCCCTATTGAAACGGCGCCCTGGGCAGCTGCCCATGTTGCCCCTATGTAAATCCGCTCCTGCACGTATAACGTTTGAATCAGAGACCAACTTTAACAGTTAACACTTATTTTCATTCCATTTCAGTCTGACGGAAACACAAAAATGGTGAGCGCTAAGTGTTTTCCACTGACTGAAACAGAAAACTCTTTCACTCAAAGTGTTTCTCACCGTGGGCAACCTCTCTCAACGATATTTTTTCTGTTGCCATTTAAGAGTTATTTTTCAACACTCAAAAATATCCCTCAGCAAGTGACGGTTTCAATGAGACTTTTATTTTTTTCCGTCCTTTGATAACAGTTAAAAACAGAGGGATAAAGAAAAGTGTTGCTGAAAAATATGTTTGCATATGTAGATATGCATGTACGTTCGTGCGCATACGCATGTGTACAAATGGAAGAAAATTTGTGTTCGTAGTATGACTGTAGTTAAGATAACCAATTTTGTAACTAAGCAGGTATGGACAGGAATTTTATTTTGAATTATTTAGTTAATACATAATATGTATATGTATTAAAATATACTTTGATATTAGATTCGTTACTTACATATTTATGTACATATTAATATAGGTATTTAATTATAAAGGCATGTATCTGAATTTTTTTACATACTCTGCAGGAAGTTAATAAGTAACTAGAGAACAGAATTTCTTTCGGCTTTGCATATTTCTGCAATTCTTATACATGCATACATATGAACATATTATGTATGTTCTTACATACATATTAACATATCATAGTTAATCTTAGAAGTACGCAGGTACATACCTATGTCCATAACTATTTTATATTATTATTTTTAATACTTAGAGTTCGGCTTTATTAAAAATAAGGAATTTATTGTTTTGGTATTAAGATTGTACAGCCTCTCACTTAAAATTAAATAAAAGCCGACTACCTAATCTATAAAAAGAAGTCGTTACATGTGTACATATGTATATGCAAAAAAATGTTAAACAAAAGATTCAATAATGTATAATAAACATGGAAAATTGCAATACCTGCTTTCCATTCCACCAGATCGCAGGCATACCGGCGTACCATTTAGTATAATTACAAACATACATGCATATGTATGTATGTACATATGCATTTCATATGTTCATCCTCAACGGAGTGGCACATGTACGTGCGCACGACACATACATGCACAAAAGACTTTTATTTTTTCTCTGCCCGAAATATCCGTCCTTTCGCGACAGAAATTTTTCTCTGCTCAACGATAACCGTCACTGTCCAACAGTGACGGAAAAAAATTGAAAATAAAGGTTTCCCACTGACGGAAACAGCTAGTCTGTAAACAATAACTGTTATCGGCGTTGCTCAACTGTTATGCTTTTGTGTTTACATGAAACTGTTATTTTAGGACACTTAGAAAAACTTAACAGTTATGTTGGTCTCTGGTTTGAATCTATCCGTTCATAATTATTTGGCTGCGTCGTGTTATAAGGATTGAGGTGGATTGATTTCAAATGCTGGAAGCGATACCTCGCCAATGGTTGGCATTAACTAACTGCAAAGAAAATAATAATGTTTGTAAATATTTGTAAAAGTGTACCGAGTATGTAAATTTATGGAAAATTAAATTAATTATCTCACAGATTTTCACCCAATTCAATTGACCAATTGTTTAGAGCCTATACACACTTGCGATTCAATCGATTTATACCATGTTTACATATAACGAGATTATCAGTAAATCTCGATTCGCCAATCTACCCGTTTACATATAACATGAAATCTAGATTTGCTGGGAGAGGGATTGTCAACTGTCAATTTTCCTTACCTGCATGACCCAATAATAATATGGTCGTAGCAGTCAAAAGAGAATAGGCAACTACCGTTCGACGGCTGTTTTCACGAATGTAAAAAAGCAGATATTTTGTTATTATTTAACTTGAAAAACGCTAGCAAACACACAAGCTTTTGCACGATTAACACGTTAAAGAAAGTATAATTAAAAAAAGACGATCATTTCATAACCTATAAAACAGAAAGAAGAAGAGCGACTTACTATTGCGATACGATTCTTGTTGGGCCATACTTACTGGCGTCCATTTTGTTTACTTTTCGTTTTGACGTTTTTCCCAAATTCGCCACAAAAACTATCGATAACACGAAGAACACAGGGTTGCATTGAGAAAACTATCGTGATAATCTCGAGATTAGTTTTAAATCGCGAATTTTTGGTAGCTGATTTTTGTACGGCAAACCTCGAATTTCAATCGAAGATTTTGTGTCAACCTCGAAAAAAGTAGATAATCTCGTATATGTAAATGGCCTATTAGTCGAATTGGGCTGTTGTATGCAAATCAAACTGTTTCAGTTGTTCGACTAATTGAATGTAGTGTGAATGCTTCCATACATTCCCATGCAAATCAAAGCCCGACTAAATCGATTGAGTCGCAAGTGTGTATAGGCTCTTAAAAATAACCGTAAATTGATCGATTATGCACATTATCGGTGTATCGGATTGTAAGGTATCGAATTTTTCGATAGATCTGGTTAGCGCTGGCTGGCAGGGTAGGATCTTAAGGTTCAGACATTGGTGACTTATAAGTATTTCTGTATCGTAAACCTTATTGTAACTTTATCGCTATCCATGTGAGCTGTTAGTGGTGCCGTAAATCTGCAAACAGCTGACACATGTCGAGGCAGATCTTGGAAGTTAGGCGCATAGGTGAATTCAGAAATTTCCCATGTATTTTGTTATTGTAATTGGTAGATTGTAATGTCAAAATAATATTTCTACTCTTAAAATCTGAATTCGCTTGGGACTTGGCCATTACTATTGGCCATGATGTGAATTCGCTTTGATTTTGATATAATAATCTACCTTTGAAAATAAAAAAAGAAGTTTCTGAATTCGCTTATGCGCCTACTGTCCTATGTCTGCTTTCACAAGTGTCAGCTGTTTACGGATTTAGGGTTGCTAACCAAAATCCAATAGGTCTGTAAGGCACTCTGCACACGAGGCGTATCGTCATAGACGCGTACCAGACATTTCATGTAGCGTCGATTTCTCTACGCCTCAAGATCTGCACACGAAGCGACATGAAACTTCGCTGCACAAAACAAACAAACAAATTAATAATACGTTACTTGATTTAAATTTCGAAGCTTTAAATAGAAAAGATGAAAAATTTTATGGAATCTTCCATTTTCTTTAATTATACACTCATTTTTTCCGATTTTTTACACAAATTTTACTGCTTTGATAAATTCTACCAAGTGGAAAAATGTAAACAAACATCTTCTTCTTCCTGTTTTCTAAGCGTAGTACGCCTAGCTACCAGCACTGCTTTACGCCAAGCGACATGTAGCCAGCATACTTTGGCGCATGCATGAAGCTGACGACTCGTGTGCAGCTCTCAGTTGAAATATACGTGCGCGACATCAAAGCGTACAGCTTTCGTCTGTAGTATCTAATACGCGTCTAAAGCAGTACGCTCCGTGTGCAGAGTGCCTAAGTTAACGATACAGCTACAGAATTACGATAAGGCACCAATGACTAGTAACACAGCTAGTCGTAAGGTTGGTTGAATCAGCTGTTTTATAAGGTTACAGATAAGTCACCAATATCTGCACTTTTACTCTGTCACTGTGTAACCTAAATCAAACGCAAGTCGTCAATTTAACGCACGCACGCAAATTTTTCATATGCGTTGAACCGAAATTGACTTGCGTGCGTGTTCAGATAAAGAAATAGAAAAATACAGAAAATCAGAGAAAATCTTGTTATTTTGAGGAATATGTACCTAACAGACACGATATCAAAAGCAAGTGTCAATTTTTTTGCAAACAATCACCCACAATGCTTAATTTCAACTGTCACGCAAAACAAAAATTGGGCGTCGAATTTGCTTTTTACGCACGCCGTTCAATTTCGGTTACTCCCATACAAGTTGTATGGGCATGAGAAATTTTTGACAGTAAATTGACGGCGTGCGTTTGATTTAGGTTACACACTCAGCGATAAAACCATTGTCAAAATGTACAAATCCAACAGCTCATCGAAAATCGATAAAAAAAAAAGTCGATATGTTATCGGCAAATGTCAAAATCGGGGGCAGATTGGTATGGCGGCGACTTCCGGGGGTACACATTGGTATGGCGGCCGGATGTGGTTGTTGTAAGAAAAGGGACCATAATGACATGGTCATAGCAATCAAGACAGAAACGCAATTCCGGAATTGGGAATTGAAAAAACCAATTCATAATTCCGAAAAGAAATTAAGGCTGAGTTCCTAAAACGGTATTCCCGGAGAGAGCGTAAACGCCAGCTATTCCACGAATAACATGTGCAAGAATGTAAAATCAACCACGTAAAAAACAGAAAGAAGAAGAGCAACTTATGCCGTTTTCTTTTCTCGAAAAAATGTTGCCCTGTTTGATTTTCTTAGCCATTTTGTAAGCTTGTGTGGTGATTTCAACGAATGTTGTCCTCTGACTAAGTAAGAGGGCACCATTAACTACGAATTCAGCCATTTTATAGAAAGTCATGTTACGTACTTCGATAATTGAGATATTAGAGGGCAACATTTTTTGTCAGAAAAGAAAACGCCATTATATTGCATTCACGATCGGCATTGGGCCATAACAACAACTTCAAAATCAGCTGAGCACAGCTGTTCGACCTCTTTGACACCCAGAGTCAACTCACTGTTCTCCATACACAATGGATAAAACCTTAGAGATAAGAGAAGCTTTAAAAAAAATCGAATATTCATCTCATTGAGGGATGCCATATCTTATGATTTTATAAACATTTAAAGCCCGTCTCCACATAACTTGTTTCACCAACAAAACATCTAGCAAAACATCTCGCTAAATAACCCGTCTCCACGTGGTTGATCGTGATTCAGTTTAACATTTCTCTTTCTTGCTCTTCTTAAATGTTTGTATGTTTGCTTATATTTTGCGTTTTTGTTTTGGGCTGTGTGAGATTTCGATAGATTTTCGATACAAAATTAGAGAAGACATCGATATCATCGAGGTTGGCAAGATGATTCAGAATGAAACAGTAGCCGTTTTTCACATACGGTGATCCTAACCCAGATAAAATTTTTTGCATGTAAATGCAACAACAAAGATTTCAGCTCGATTAAACCAGATAAATTGCTGGTTCAATTTCTGATCCGCCCTGTTCGATTTGTTTTTTCCGTGCTGATTTGGCAGCACAGTGCTATTTTGATTTGGCAGAACTGAAAAGTGACATTTGTGTATGTATACATATATATACATATACCCAGTAAATTTGTTTCACTGCTAAATGATCATTGATCATTCTTTGTTAAATATTCATCACTACCCGTCCAGCATCAATGTCCAAAAGATATCTTAATGTTATCTAAATAGGTTATCTTTTAGAACTCATAAAATGTTAACTTTTTGAGAACATTTTGTAGAGGTCAATTCAAAAGATATCTTAATGTTATCTAAAATATGTTGTCTTTTAGAACTCAGAAAAATGTTAACTTTTTGAGAACATTTTGTAGAGGTAGTTTCAATGAGATCTGAAAGATAGCCAAAATTTTGCAAGCAAATGCAACAATAATTAATTTTGTGATCCTGATATTTATCTGGATCAATTTCGGATCCGTAGAAATTGTTATAATTTTAGCAAGGCAGATTTACAAAGGTAGGCTCGGTGGGGAATTCATGGCCAATAGGAATGCGCGAGTTCCAAGCGAATTCAGATTTTAACAGGGCAAAATATCATTTTGATATTACACTCTACCAATTACAATAACAAAATACTTGGGAAATTTCTGAATTCGCCACCGAGCCTACCTGGTAAATCTGCCTTGATTTTTAATGCTGCAAAAACATCGATTTTTGCTAGAATCGATTTCTTCGATATTTTTGAATACACTTGTATTCATCGATATCATCGGGGTTGGATTGAGGATTGAAAATGAACCATGTGTTTCTTTCTTCACTCGCTCTCAGAAATTTGTATGGAAATCAGCGGGTTTTGACACTGGTTTCGAGGTCGAACGACGATTGAGAGAGCGAATGCAGAGCGTAAAAGAGCGAAACACGTTATGTGGAGACATGGTATTATATGTACCTGAAATGAAATAAAATATTTCTACTAAAAGATAAAGTTTATTTGAAGGAAATGATTTGGGTTGAATTAATTAATTAATGACTTATGCGGCTTTTAAACGGGTAGATTTTTGTCGACTGGGAAATCGACTGAGAAATCGATCCATGTATAGACCGCATTACGCAACTTGCGCTCGATATTATATCGATATATTATATCGATATAATTTCCACCACTAGTTTTTCACAGCGTTGGATACATACATATTAACCGTGTTTCACATACGGTGATCTTAACCCAGATAAAAATTTTTGCATGTAAATGCAACAACAAAGATTTCAGCTCGATTAAACCAGATAAATTGCTGGTTCAATTTCTGATCCGCCCTGTTCGATTTGTTTTTTGTCCTGATTTGGCAGCACAGTGCTTTTTTGATTTGGCAGAACTGAAAAGTGACATTTGTGTATGTATACATATACCCTACAGTAAATTTGTTTCACTGCTAAATGATCATTGATGATTCTTTGTTGAATATTCATCACTATCGTTTTGCGTTGGTGCAGCCGAGCAAGATATATTGAAAAAAAAAACGAAATACCAACAAAATACAATCTAGGCGGTTAAAAACCAACGAGCCAGCTTGTATTTCGGTAGGGTTTTTGACATTCGGCAGCTTTTCTGACAAATTTTTCAATTTGACAACTATAAAATAAATTATATTTAAAATAAAAAATATGCATATGGAAATACAAATTTTAAATTTGCCTCTTGTAAGCTTCTGCTTTGGCCGTAAGGGGAAAGAAGAAGTCCGGAAGAAAAATTATACTGCGCACTGGCTTCTCCTTATAACATGGAATACATAGCTATCCCGCCATTTGAGTTTCATAATTTATTTCAGTGGCCGCTGTGGTGCAGTGGGTAGAGTGCTCGCCTGCTATGCCAGAGGTCTCGGGTTCAAACCACGGTCCGAGCAAAACACCAAAACAGGTTTTCTAATCAGTAAAAATCCAATTATTGGGTTTAAGAGCAGCGGTCAACTCTCGGCAGTGGGCGGCATAACCTCCGAGAGTATTTCTGCCATGAAAAAGCTTCTCACAAAAAATGCATTCGCTGTTCGGAGCCGGCATAAAACTGTAGGTCCACCCAATTAGTAGGAAAAACAAAAAGGAGCACACCTCGAATTGGGAGAGAAGCTCGGCCATAAAACCCGTCATAGTTATAATAGCGCCATTGTATTATATTATATATATTATAATTTGTTTCAGTAATTTAAATTCAAATTTCCAAAAAACAATTTTTGAAATAGTTATTTTCATTTAGTTTAAAGTTTAATGTCAATCAAATTGTTTTTGAGGGAGTATTTGTCTCTTTTTAACGTACAGAAGAATTGTTTTTGCGCTATTATAATTTTGACGAGTTTTATGGCCGAGCTTCTCTCCCAATTCCAGGTGTGCTCCTTTTGTTTTTCCTACCATTGCACAGTTTTATGCCGGCTCCGAACGGTGTCATATAGGCATGAGGAAAGCAAACCATTTATTTGAAAAAATTCAGCAGCCTTTATATGAAAGCATTCACTGATGCCTCCTCATGATGAATTTCCTCAGTGATTCATAAAGGATTCATTTCAGATTTTTACTGCTGGGTATATGTTGTATATGTTTCCTCTCCTTTTTAGTTCTTTTCAAGTGCAGCCAATTTTCATTATGAGCCGGATTGTTTCAGTAAAAATTTATCTTAACCCAGACCCAGATGTAATAACTGAAATGCCCCTAGTGTTTCAATTTTCACTCGCTCTCAGAAATTTGTGTTGAAATTGGCGAGTTTCGGTACTGGTTTCCGTGTCGAAACAAGATTGAGAGAGAAAATGCAGAAAAAAAGAGCGAAACACGTTATGTGGAGACATGGTATTACCTCTTGCATACTTGCGTATGCAACTTTTATTAGAATTTGTAAGAATAAATTATAAAAGTACGTTATTTCTGATTGGTCAACATCGACTTGATTTGGAGAAAGAGGAAGTGTCGAAGTGACGGGTATAAAAGTGAAGTGAAATACTTCGATCGAAGTGAAAATGACAACACTGCTTATTACAGTCCTATTCTGAGCGTTACTGGAAAATTTCTTTACTGGTATGTTATGCTGTCGAAATTTGTTACCAACTTTTCAATTGGTATTCTGGCACAAATTGTAACGCTGTCAAAGCATTTCCACACGAACGCAATGGAATCGGGCTGAAAATGGTAACAATATGTTACCACATATTGAGGTGGTAACACAATTTTCCTGCTGCCAGAATACGAAAAGGGTGTTTAAAGTACCAGATTCTTCATTTCACCAGTAAAAAAATTATGTTACCACGCCGGAATTACAATAGCGCTGGGGCTGTGGCAGCGACTGTTTTTCGAAATCAGCTGATTTTTAGAAACTACGGTTTGTGATGAAGCGGCACATAATACAGCAGAGGCAGCTGGCAGCACCGCTCCGTTTAGCCCAAATTCTAAACTCGCCGCCGCTGCCTTGAATCGCAGCCAACTTCAAAGTGTTGATGTGAACTTATGTCTGTTTCCGTACTATCAAATGTAATATATTATTTACTAATTTTGTGTTTCCGTACTTTGATGCCAGCAAGCGGGAGAGAATTTAATATTTACTTAATTAATTTCCACTAGCAAATATTGCTGGCGGGATGCAAAAGCAAAGAAGAAGAAAGAGCAGAGGAAAAAATGAAACAAGATTGATTATTTTAATTGAAAAAAGTGGACATGAAAATGGTAAGTAAATTTATGTCACCATGTGTCCAAGGTAAAAGGAAACAGAGCTAATATATAAAGAAGTCACTGCCAAATACTGCGAACGCGCTATTGTGTTTGGTCTGGCAGTCACTGCTCATATTAGACGCATCAGCTGATTCCGAAAACCGTCGCTGCCCGCTGCCACATCGCTGATGTAATTTGGGCTCACACTTTTTTCAATTAAAATAATCAATATTGTTTCATTTTTTCCTCTACTCTATCTTCTTCTTTGCTTTTTCATCCCGCCAGCAATATTTGCTAGTGAAAATCAATTAAGTAAAAATTAAATTCAAAGTACGGAAACACAAAATTAGTAAAAAATATATTACATTGGATAGTACGGAAACAGACGTAAGTTCACATCAACACTTTGAAGTTGGCTGCGATTCAAGGCAGCGGCAGCGAATTTAGAATTTGGGCTAAACGGAGCGGTGCTGCCAGCTGCCTCTGCTGTATTATGTGCCGCTTCATTGCAAACCGTAGTTTCTAAAAATCAGCTGATTTCGAAAAACAGTCGCTGCCACAGCCACAGCGCTATTGTAATTCCGGCTTTTAAGCGTTGGCAGTGGCTGCTTTATTTGACATTTGACTGATATGTATGTATGTATATAAATATGGCATTTTTTCTTATCTTTTTAGCTGGCGGGAATATAAACCATTTAAACGAATTTTAAAATAAGTATATTAAAAGGCTGCTTTAAGTAATGAAGAAATCGTGATTTTCGATTTGGGAATATTGTACTACGAGTACAAAAATTATAGGAGCCCAAGGATTTGGACCAGGGAAATATACACAGACGAAGAGCGGCACTCGCATGGATTTTTTGGGCAGGCGTATAAAATCATAAAAACAAATGACGATGGTGAGTTCCACAAGACGACACGAATGAACGTTGAGGTGTTCAATATGTTGTGCTCGTTGTTGGAAAAAAAATTGACAAGAACTTCGCGTAGGAAGCCTATCGAACCGGAGTGCCGGCTGGTTTTGACATTGATGTAGGTTTTGGTGGATTTGATTCATAATGTTAATGATGGGAATGTTCTCTACATATACATACATATAATTTCTAAAAAATTGTTTGTGTTTGTATATTCTTTCGATAGGTATCTAGCCCAAGGTGCGAAATGGCAAACGATTGCATGGACCTTTCGGATGGGCCTAACGACTGTCCGCAATATCGTGTATGAAACTTGCGAAGCCATTTGGGATGAATTGTGGATTATATATTTGCCTCCACCCAATGAAAACGAATATAAAATCATAGCGGATCAATTTGAGAAAATTTGATGGCAAACACATACGCATTCGATGTCCACCACGCTGTGGATCACTCTACTTTAACTATAAAAAATATCATAGCATAGTTTTGCTTGCTGCTTGTGACCATAATTATTGTTTCACTGCTGTTGATATAGGGGCGTATGGAAGCCAGAGTGATGGTGGAGTATTGCGAGCCAGCTCTTTTGGCAGCAGAACTATAAACAACACGATAAACTTGCCAAAAAGTGCAATATTACCTGGCTCTAGTATATCAATGCCCTACTTCTTCGTTGGTGATGCTGCTTTTCCGCTTCGCAAAAATTTAATGAGACCATACCCAGGCAGATATCTCGCACAAGATAAAAGTCGTTTCAACGAGATCCTTTCGAAAACAAGATGCAAGATAGAGAATACTTTTGGGATAATGACAATGCGGTGGCGTCTTTTATGCGACGGTATGTTATGCCATCCAGATAATGCAGAAAAAATTGTGAAGGCTGTAGTGGTTCTCCATAATTTCGTAAAACAAAATGATTTCGAATATTGTCCAACTACGTTAGTAGACCACTATGATGGTGATGTGGAAGTACAAGGTCAATGGCGCAACGAAGTGGCAGCGCTGCCACAAACAAGGTTATTTACTCGCTTTAATGCTCCAAAAGACGCTTTCAAAATGCGTGATATCCTAAAGGATTACATTAATACATAATTTGTTCTTTCCTTATAATAAGCGTTTGTTTATTATTGTTTTGTTCTTTATGGCAAATAGCTATTAAACTGCTAAAAATTATTAAACAATGTTCCTAATGTTTTTATTTATGCAACAAGTGGACAATTGTAGGTATGACAGAAAGAAAGAAAAAATAAGAAATTATAAGATACTTTTTGGTTGCTTGTTTTTCCGACAGGGTATAAGTAATTTAAAAATACTCAAAAACTCCAATTCGCATATATGTACATCAGTCAATAGTAAAATTGTATCCCGAAAAAAAGTTCACCAATATCAAAACGGGTTAATGTCCAAAAATTACTACACCTCATACGGAATATATGTATAATGTCCATGTTTGCCTAAATTACCCGTAACAATGAAAAAAAGGCAGAAGCGACCACCCCATTATCGAAACACATTAAAAGCCATCAAAATACAATAAGTGCCATAAAAAGAATATATCGACGCTTCCAAACAATACTGTACTAAGTCGACTTAGTACATTTTCCCGTTTTTGGCGTTTTCAAGTAGAGCGGTTCTTAATTTAGATGCTGCCTAATTTTGGTATCAATCGGACAATCCAATCAAAAGTTATAAGCAAAAGTGTACATATAATACAACTCGAGATTTTTACAGAATAAAAATTTCGAGAGCTTGCCATGAAAAACCACGTAGCAAATTTTTATTTTTTCTTACGGTTTTAATAAAGCATACCCTGACTTTGATATTGTCGAGTTTTGGTGTTGATCGTTCAATCCAAACAGAAGTTATAAGTGAAAATATACTTAGCATACAACCGAAGTTTCATATCGAGTTTAAACTTTGAGAGCTTCTCCTGCAAAACACAGTTTTCAGACTTAGTACAGTTTTGTTTGGAAGCGTCGATATATCCACAGTACTACAGATTCCATTGGATGAAATTTAAACACTTAAACTCAGTTATGTTATAAACAGTTGGTTTAATAAAAACTTTTAAAAGAAACAAAACAAAGGTAACAAACAATTCATAAATTACCTAAATAGATTGTATTGGATTTATCCATTACAACCAATCTCAAAACAAAGGTAACGAACAATTCATAAATTACATAAATAAATTGTGTTGGATTTATCCATTACAAACAATTTCCAAATAAACATTTTTATATAACTAGTTCAGATACACAGTACCTATACTTACATATCAACTAATTTTTGTTCATAACTTTTTTAAAAGTAGAGTAATGCAAAAGTTTAACGCAAATCTACTTTGAGCCAGTCGATATTTACACTGGTCGATTTTTATTGTACGAGGCCGCATTAATTTAATATAACTTTAAAAAATATAAAATTGAAATAAAAGCGTCCTTCTGTTTACTTAAAAGTTATATTAAACAGAATCCAGTTGAGGTAATGTACATATGTACTATGCACTTATAAATAGAGTAAGTCTTTCTCTTCTCAAAATCTTTTTGATTAAGTTTTATGATTAATTACATATACATACATACATATAGTGGCGGACGAAATTCTACATACATTAAAACTCCTCTTTTTTCCTACGACAAGTTCTTTTCAATTTTTTCCCAACAACGAGCACAAAATATTGAACACCTCAACGTTCATTCGTGTCGTCTTGCGGAACTCACCATCGTCATTTGTTTTTATGGTTTTATACGCCTGCCCAAAAAATCCATGCGAGTGCCGCTCTTCGTCTGTGTATATTTCCCTGGCCAAATCCTTGGGCTCCTATAATTTTTGTACTCGTAGTACAATATTCCCAAATCCAAAATCACGATTTCTTCATTACTTAAAGCAGCCATTTAATATACTTATTTTAAAATTCGTTTAAATGGTTAAAATTCCCGCTCGTGACTATGGCCTCAAATGCGACGGCGCACGAGTTGTAGTCCTTTTGTTTTGATGTGGAGTTGATGAGAAGGAAATGAAAAATCAGGAAACATACATATGCATATGTATAATGTAATTTAAATATGTATGTACATTCATACATATGTATACACATATGTACGTATGTATACCCATATGTACATATGTATACTCCCATTATCATTGTTTAAAGCAGTTTGTGGATAACAATCCTGTTTTTGCATTTCCTTTTCATCAACTACACATCAAAACAAACAAGCGAAATTTATAGTTTATCAACTAGTCGCAGCACAGTCAGAAATTCAAACCCTGCCTTTAACTTCATGACCGCCTAAGTGAAACGTTCATAACCGCCATTGAGATTTGGCAACCTTAACTCCTAGTGCCAAGCTCTATCGATCTATACCATAAATTTGGTGTTTGAAAAGCTCGTATATTTCCTTCTAAATAAATTTGAATTTTTGGCACAAATGCCGATTAGGCGGTTATGAAAGTCTCACTTATAGAATTGACAGACGGCAGCGATAATCCGGACTATCTAGTTAATTCGGAGTTAACTTGGCAATTAAGTGGAGGTAGTCCTCAAAATTTTAGCGGAGTAGGGCATTTGGTAATAACATCTATATCCAAAAATCTCTATCGTGAATGAAAAGTGAAAAAAAAAACAGAAAATAGCAATCGGAATTTAAGTGCGAACAAGTAATAAGGGAATAATTTATCAATGTTTTTGAAATTATTAAATATATTTTTATATATTAAGACGAAATAGACAATGGTAATAATGGTTTATGTTGCTGTCTGCCAGGGTAAAGTTTGAATTGGATTAAGTATTGCGATAATCCGGTTTATCGCTGCCGTCTGTAAGTCCCACAATGCGGTTATGAAGTTTAAACGGCGCTATATCTCCCTGGTCCAAATTCTTTAAGACCTATAATTTTTGAATCAAAAAAAATGATCATAAAACTGAAATGAGGATAAAAGGTGGACCACGTCCACTAACTTTTTTTCTAGCTTAATGGGTCGTATTCTGCACTTATGCCAAAAGTTTTAATGTATGTAAAAACTTTCGTCCGCCACTGTATATACAAAGTATTTCTCGTTTCTAATTCACTAAATGATTTTTTGATAAAATAATATGAATATATATGAATATATGTGATTGCATGTACCTACATACATATATAAATAATATTGTCTCCTGTCAGAAACATTAATGTGAAATTTTTTTTTAGAGCCTATACACACTTGCGACTCAATCAATTTAGTCGGGCTTTGATTTGCATGGGAATGTATGGAAGCATTCACACTACATTCAATTAGTCGAACAACTGAAACAGTTGGATTTGCATACACCAGCCCAATCCGACTAAATCGATTGTCGCAAGTGTGTATAGGCTCTAAGTGCGATATCTGCTCTTTATCGGGTAAATTTATATTGATATAATAGCAACTGATATTTGCATATATGTTCATGTATATATGTACATATAAGTATTACATACATATTATGTATGTAGGGTCGGCTTTCCAATAATGCCGCACGCCCCCAAAAAAATGACTTTTACTGGATGGTGGGGGAGGGGAAGTAGGTTCTGAATTTGTTAAATTTGGGCGCCGGACGTACCTGGTTTTCCCGGAATTTGTTAAAGTTGTTAAATTTTTACCTATTTTACACACACACACACAACTGACATATGTACAAGGTAAGTATTTGTACAATTTTGCGAGTTGAAATGGCCGCAAAAGTACTGTAGACCGGGCCATAGATATTACGCTGAAGGGTGTACTACGCAGAAGGACATCACCGTGGCGGTAGCCACGGTTAGGTTGTATATCCGGACTTTGGTGGCGTAGCCCAGTGTTATTATTTTAAATAAGCGCGGCCGAAGGCCGCCAACGCAGAAAAGTGTTCTGCGCAAAAGCACTGTGTTTTTTCTTTATCTATCGAATTTATATGGAGTTACTAAACTTTAACCATAAATTCCTCGAAAACGAGGTACGTCCGGCGCCTAAATTTTACGGATTCAGAACACCCTTCCCCTCCCCTAACCCTGGGTACAAGTCGTTTTTTTGGGGGCGTGCGGCATTATTGGAAAATTTCCCCTGTATGTATGTTTACACAAGCACATGTTAAAATATATAGCATTATTACACTAATATACATACATATGTACGTATGTATATCAAATAAAGATCAGACATCGCACTTAAAAAAAATGTCCACTTTCTTGTTTCTGGCAGAGACTGACGATATGTAAATATATATGCGTATACACCCACGGTCAGTGAAATATAAATGAAAAAAAAGTAATATTGCTTAGAGTTCAACTCATTCAAAACCTAGTTGCATATCTTAAAAGTTAGTGTACTGCATCGGTGTGTGATATGTATACATATTTAATTAAGTGTTAATTTCATTTTGGACTATTTGTAGTATACCCATTTGTAAACGCGATATCTGCGAAACATCACAATTGGCTTCCTCGACGCTGAGAGCGATACTGTCCAAAAATAGCCGAAAAGCAGACTTTCGTTCAATAGATTCTCTAACTGTTTTCATGGTATTTAGCAGCTCACACTCCACCGCATTGCTCTTTCTTTTCTTATTTGGTTCAGGACTAGTTATTGGTGCTTGTACGCCGCTTAAATCCATAAAATGCGGTGTTTCAAGATCGTAGGGTATTTCCTCATCTGGCTCGAAATTTCCAGTTGTCCTGTTAAAAGATGTATAAGTAATAATATTAAATAAATAAATAAATAAAAAAATACGTAATTATTAAACTCAAGGATTAAATATTGTGTTAAATTCAAATATGACAAATTCATATGACACCTCAAATTTAAAAATCAAGCAAACTATAGCGTAAAACTGAGTTTTATATAAGTGCCTTTCCTCGGTATTCGTACGTAGTTTTGGGGTTTTGTTTGTTAAATTTTACAACT
This sequence comes from Urophora cardui, assembly GCA_960531455.1. Lineage (NCBI taxonomy): Eukaryota > Metazoa > Arthropoda > Insecta > Diptera > Tephritidae > Urophora > Urophora cardui. Next base: position 95,318,531 of record OY482673.1, on the reverse strand, counting down.
TACAAACATCTCCGTTCGACGGACTTTTAGATTTAGAATCAGGAGGACCTCCTCTACAACCCCGATAACTTTTTTTTTTTCAACGCGTGGTAGACTAATGGAAAATTTTCCCTACATCTTTATTTACGTGCCAACTTACTTGTCGTTTGATGAGTCGACGTCCATCAAAAATAACAGGCTATCGGTATATTTATATTGTTTGGTGTCTGGCGATATCGAGCCACTACCAGATGCCGCCTCCTTATTTTTTGTTTTTTGAACGCGATAGAAGCGGTCCCGGATCGATTTCCATCTTTTCTTTAATGTATCAACTGAAAATGAGAATGAATTAAATTAATAAAAATTATAACACTTCCTTCGGCCAAGTGAATAAAAATGTTCTTACAGCAGTTTGATCAAAAATACGAACGAATTTAAAACTTTTACTTGGATTCAATTAAAACAAAATCTGAAATGGGCTGATGTACAGCAGACATACCAATTTAATTGGTGCAGATGCCTACAGCTGCTATGACTTTAAAAGAAGATAGTTTGTTCGACGAAGTAAGTTACGTGGCAAATTATGTGAATAACGAAGTCTTAAAGAAATGGGAGGAGATGAAGAGCAGTGCAGAACAACGATGGATAGAGGTGTTCAAAAATTTCAAAGACAGTGGAATACAATTCCAGAATTACCTAGCCATCATCCAGTACCTTCTTTGTTTGCCAGGAACAAACGCTCCTACGGAACGTGTGTTTTCCTTAATGAATAGCTTATGGACATCCGAAAAGTCGTCACTAAAAGTAGAAACATTACGTGCAATGCTAATTATAAAATTTAATGTGGGCAGCTGTGAAAACTTTTTGGACATTCTAAGCCAAAACCCAGAACTAGTAAAAAAATTTCACTCATGTGAGAAATATGACTTTAAAAATAAATGTTAATTGAATAGTAGTGTTGTTTGTTTCTAAATCAGTAAATTGTAGAGATTGAATATTTCAATTAATATTTTAAAAATGTTTAAAAACAAAAGGTTCGTTTCTTATTAACTACACCATTTCCAGATGGATTTTAGAAAGCGTTAACTGGATTTTAGAAAGGGGAAATTGGATTTTAGAAATGTCAATTGGATTTTAGAAAGGGGAAATTGGATTTTAGAAATGTCAATTGGATTTTAGAAAGCGTTAAAAGGATTTTAGAAAACAAAATTGGATTTTTGAAAGCGTGAATTGGATTTCAGAATGTGCGTTTATAATAAATTTTACACAGAATTTTTCGAATAGAAATTCTTTATTGCGTATGAAAGTATAAATTAATAATTATATAAATTTTCGAAAATCCAATTTACAGTTTCTAAAGTCCAATTTCCCTTTTCTAAAATCAAATCGACATTTCTAAAATCCAATTTCCCCTTTCTAAAATCCAGTTGACGCTTTCTAAAATCCATCTGGAAATGGTGTAGTTATAGACAAGAATTATCTAACTAAGGATATTTACTTCCGTTTTCATATGTTTCTTGATATTGTTGTTCTCTTCAAATGTCATTAATCGCATTTTAAAATAGAAATAATGAAAATGAAATTTCATGAAAATTATTAATGGCTGATTTTTACTATTTTTCCGTTTCTTGTACTTCTGTTCGTTTCGCCTTTATGAGCGTAATTCCTTCCGTTTTTCTCTTTTCATTTACTTGACAGCTAGTTGCTAGTTTAATAAGAAACAAAGCCAAACAATGTATGCACTTTTTGTTTATTTTATTGTTTTTTATTTATTAATCAAGTTGACAGCTGACAAGAAAGTGCTTTCATGTAAGAATGCAGATAAACTTTAACAATTTAATACTTCATCACTTTATATGAAGACCACTAATGTAAAATTTGCTGAGTAAAATGTGAACATTGGCAACACTATGTCATTGTCAATCGCACGACTATTTAGTCTCAAGTGTGAATAGCTGCCACCGATTCGACTAAATAGTTGGAGTAGTGTGAATACAACAGTCCAATTCGACCAAATCGATTGAGTCGCAAGTGTGTATAGGCTCTAAGTCTTTCTCTTCTCAAAATCTTTTTGATTAAGTTTTATGATTAATTACATATACATACATACATATAGTGGCGGACGAAATTCTACATACATTAAAACTCCTGTTTTTTCCTACGACAAGTTCTTGTCAATTTTTTCCCAACAACGAGCATAAAATATTGAACACCTCAACGTTCATTCGTGTCGTCTTGTGGAACTCACCATCGTCATTTGTTTTTATGATTTTATACGCCTGCCCAAAAAATCCATGCGAGTGCCGCTCTTCGTCTGTGTATATTTCCCTGGTCCAAATCCTTGGGCTCCTATAATTTTTGTACTCGTAGTACAATATTCCCAAATCGAAAATCACGATTTCTTCATTACTTAAAGCAGCCTTTTAATATACTTATTTTAAAATTCGTTTAAATGGTTTATATTCCCGCCAGCTAAAAAGATAAGAAAAAATGCCATATTTATATACATACATACATATCAGTCAAATGTCAAATAAAGCAGCCACTGCCAACGCTTAAAAGCCGGAATTACAATAGCGCTGTGGCTGTGGCAGCGACTGTTTTTCGAAATCAGCTGATTTTTAGAAACTACGGTTTGCAATGAAGCGGCACATAATACAGCAGAGGCAGCTGGCAGCACCGCTCCGTTTAGCCCAAATTCTAAATTCGCTGCCGCTGCCTTGAATCGCAGCCAACTTCAAAGTGTTGATGTGAACTTATGTCTGTTTCCGTACTATCCAATGTAATATATTTTTACTAATTTTGTGTTTCCGTGTTAAACTATGTTCGAATCAGTGTTAGATAGCGTTTATGCGAAATAATATGTATTATTTGACAGCACATTTGTATTTTTGACAGCAAATTTATATTTTCAGTAAGTTTTAGATTAAATTTTCAGAAAGAATATATTAAATCGTTAAAAAATGGATTCCATTGCTTCAGCAGCTTATTTAGTGGAAAAATAAATGGAAGAACAAAGGAATTTGGACATTAATTTTAATTAAATTTTTTTAAATATTGCTTTCTATTATAAATAAAAAAAAAGTGCCAACATATATGAAAACGGCATTTATAGAATGCTGCCACCAAGTTTCATGCGATAATATCTTGTAATTCGGAAATTAACACCGGCTAAGCTTGGATAGAATGAACCAATTTTATTTATTTACAAACTACTGCGAATTTTTCAGTGAAACTTTCAGGAAATATTCTTTGGATGATAATTCATCTACCTTCAACGCTTTCAACTATTATTAAATTGTAATATTAAGGTTCTCCAAAAGGAGAATTCTGCCGGCTGAGGATTTTTTAAAGCGCGCCTAAAGGCCGGTGACACAAAGAAGTCTTCTACACACACATAAGTAAGCCGTAAGTCACCAATGACTGAACCTTTAAGAGCCCGTGCACAATTGGCTTTGTCTGCTCCAACTTTGATAGAAAAAACCTTAAAGCAAAGCGAAATTCCAGATGCTTGCTACAATTAACACTTTGACAATTTCCACTTCACTTCTTTACTTTAATTTATAAATCTGATTTTTAATTAATTTTATTTGGCGAAAAGCGACCAAGTTCAAGACTACGTATTACCAGCGATGGTAGAAATAAGTCTAAGTTCCGTTCCCGGCTTGATCCCGAAAAGAAATCTGATGATGAAGAATTAGTTCATTTCGAAATAGCTATCATTTCTACCATCGCTGGTAATACGTAGCTTTGAACTTGTTCGCTTTTCGCCAAATAAAATTAATTAAAAATCTTCTGTGTACCTACACAATAATTCAACAATTAAATCTGATTTTTGGTAAAATATTTGGGGAATTTGCTTTTTTCTGCTTATTCGAATATTATTTTTTACTTTTCTCTGTTTTCGCTTCTCACGAAATTGCGCGAAATCGCTATAATAAGTGTAGATATACAAACATACACACACACACGCAAGGGGAGATGTTTGTCAAAGTGTAAAAAAGTTGAGAAATGGCTAACTTTATACTTTGCTTTACTCGCTTCACCTCAAATGTGAACATATCCGTTTGAGAAGCACATGCTGAACAGAACTGTCAAAGCTGAACAGAACTGTGAAGCAAAGCGAGGTAGATGTCAATTGTGCACGGGCTCTAAGAGCCTATACACACTTGCGACTCAATCGATTTAGTCGAATGTTGATTTGCATGGGAATGTATGGAAGCATTCACACTACATTCAATTAGTTGTACAACTGAAACAGTTGGATTTGCAGCCCAATTTCATTCCAACTGAAACAGTTGTACAACTGCTTGATCAGCAAGGCGCCCTTCTACGTATTCACACTTGAGACAATTTAGTCGAACGACTACAACAACAACAGTGATATTCGTAGTGGAAAGAGTTGCCATGCTGACAGCACTACTTTTATTTCACTTTTGGTAAATTGTAGAGATTGAATATTTCAATTAATATTTTCAAAATGTTTAAAAACAAAAGGTTCGTTTCTTATTAACTACACCATTTCCAGATGGATTTTAGAAAGCGTTAACTGGATTTTAGAAAGGGGAAATTGGATTTTAGAAATGTCAATTGGATTTTAGAAAGTGGAAATTGGATTTTAGAAATGTCAATTGGATTTTAGAAAGCGTTAAAAGGATTTTAGAAAACAAAATTGGATTTTTGAAAGCTTGAATTGGATTTCAGAATGTGCGTTTAAAATAAATTTTACACAGAATTTTTCGAATAGAAATTCTTTATTGCATATGAAAGTATAAATTAATAATTATATAAATTTTCGAAAATCCAATTTACAGTTTCTAAAGTCCAATTTCCCTTTTCTAAAATCAAATCGACATTTCTAAAATCCAATTTTCCCTTTCTAAAATCCATTTGGCTATTCTAAAATCTAATTTCCCCTTTCTAAAATCCAATTGACATTTCTAAAATCTAATTTCCCCTTTCTAAAATCCAATTGACATTTCTAATCCAATTTCCCCTTTCTAAAATCCAATTGACATTTCTAAGATCCAATTTCCCCTTTCTAAAATCCAGTTGACGCTTTCTAAAATCCATCTGGAAATGGTGTAGTTATAGACAAGAATTATCTAACTAAGGATATTTACTTCCGTTTTCATATGTTTCTTGATATTGTTGTTCTCTTCAAATGTCATTAATCACATTTTAAAATAGAAATAATGAAAATGAAATTTCATGAAAATTATTAATGGCTGATTTTTACTATTTTTCCGTTTCTTGTACTTCTGTTCGTTTCGCCTTTATGAGCATAATTCCTTCCGTTTTTCTCTTTTCATTTACTTGACAGCTAGTTGCTAGTTTAATAAGAAACAAAGCCAAACAATGTATGCACTTTTTGTTTATTTTATTGTTTTTTATTTATTAATCAAGTTGACAGCTGACAAGAAGGTGCTTTCATGTAAGAATGCAGATAAACTTTAACAATTTAATACTTCATCACTTTATATGAAGACCACTAATGTAAAATTTGCTGAGTAAAATGTGAACATTGGCAACACTATGTCATTGTCAATCGCACGACTATTTAGTCTCAAGTGTGAATAGCTGCCACCGATTCGACTAAATAGTTGGAGTAGTGTGAATACAACAGTCCAATTCGACCAAATCGATTGAGTCGCAAGTGTGTATAGGCTCTAATACCCATGGTATAAAAAATACAGGTATGTGCATTGTCATTTTGACGCTGTCTTTTTGATTAAAAAGCAGATTTTTGAAGTTTGATCTTATGTCAGTTTTGGAGTATAGCGATGCCAGACTTTATTTTTTGAATGCGTAGATTTTTCTTTGAAAGTTTGGGTATTTCAGGAATCAAAGGACAGAAAGAGAAAGCAGATTTATGGAACTTCCGGTAGCTCCTCTTCGCTCACCCCACAAATCTTCATCCACTCTCCGCGAATAAAGGTATCGTCGGAAATTGGAAAAATTTTATATCACCGTCTTTGCAGCCATATTTGGTATTATTGCACGGCGGAAATAAGCAACTCATATTGTTAAAATCTAGGGTACATATTTTTTTGTAATTGGATTGGACATATGTACATACATACATATATAGACTGAAATGCTCACTTGGTATGATGGTGTACATACATATCGTCGTTTAAAGTGCAAAACCGCGTAACATTTTCGCCAAAAATGAGATTTCATCAAAAATACATTCCTGGCGTCCGTCCCCATCCATTTTGAGATTCACACAACGCAATTCCAAATAATGACACAGTTTCAAAACCGCTTTTTTTAAGGAAATTTTTCGAACCAATACCGCGAATAATAGGTGTTATAGCTTTATAACTGTACTGTAATGTACTAAAGTTGATTATAATTTCATAAACACGAAATGGATTATAACTTTGCTTTATTGAAGAAAAGTTTTTACGTACGCCTGCAAAACCGCCTATACGTCACTATTGAACAAAATAAAAGACGCAAAACCGCTTATAAATACATAAGTAAGCTAATAACTGCACATTTAACTGTTTTTCGCCAAAATGATATTTGGATTAAGAATATAATCCAAAAATCTACCTTGGTTTGGATGTGGGTTTGCAAAATTCCGAACCGTTTTGAATTAAAACAGTTTTTACTGCCTCCTGTAAAATTTGGGTGGTAGCGGATACGCGGTATTGCACTTTATGCGACGATATGGAGTTATAATAAATCAATCTCTAAAACCTCCCCAAAATATATACCAGAGTGACCACAAAGCCTAAATTAAAAGTGATCGTAACTACTAAACTAAATTAAAAACTCACTGAGAATACCGAAAAGGGGCTACTTTGTAGTACGGCCAAACTGATATTCCGCGAAGTAAAAATCCGAAATGAATCTTTTATGAATCACTGATGAAATTCATCTATGACTGAGGAGGCATCAGTGAGTACTTTCAAATAAAGACTGCTGAATTTTTCATATAAATGGTTTGCTTTTTTCAAAAAAAAAAAAAATAATAATAATAATAAAAATTGTACTCAGAAGAATCATCAATGATCATTCAGCAGTGAAACAAATTTACTGCAGGATGTGTAATTTTTTCAAATTGAAAAAAGTTCTTTCAATTCAAATTGAAAAAATTCGTTACTATGAATACCATGGTTACAATTTATTTTTAAAACAAAGCAGTGAAAAATACTATTAATGGAGGATTTTTATCATTGAGTATGGCAGCACGAAATGTCATAATCTGCTTAATTGTCAGGTGGTTAATATGGCGACGAAAACTTGACGTTTGTTTTACCTGGTATACTTAGAGCCTATACACACTTGCGACTCAATCGATTTGGTCGAATTGGACTGTTGTATTCACACTACTCCAACTATTTAGTCGAATCGGTGGCAGCTATTCACACTTGAGACTAAATAGTCGTGCGATTGACAATGACATAGTGTTGCCAATGTTCACATTTTACTCAGCAAATTTTACATTAGTGGTCTTCATATAAAGTGATGAAGTATTAAATTGTTAAAGTTTATCTGCATTCTTACATGAAAGCACCTTCTTGTCAGCTGTCAACTTGATTAATAAATAAAAAAAAATAAAATAAACAAAAAGTGCATACATTGTTTGGCTTTGTTTCTTATTAAACTAGCAACTAGCTGTCAAGTAAATGAAAAGAGAAAAACGGAAGGAATTACGCTCATAAAGGCGAAACGAACAGAAGTACAAGAAACGGAAAAATAGTAAAAATCAGCCATTAATAATTTTCATGAAATTTCATTTTCATTATTTCTATTTTAAAATGCGATTAATGACATTTGAAGAGAACAACAACATCAAGAAACATATGAAAACGGAAGTAAATATCCTTAGTTAGATAATTCTTGTCTATAACTACACCATTTCCAGATGGATTTTAGAAAGCGTCAACTGGATTTTAGAAAGGGGAAATTGGATCTTAGAAATGTCAATTGGATTTTAGAAAGGGGAAATTGGATTTTAGAAATGTCAATTGGATTTTAGAAAGGGGAAATTAGATTTAAGAAATGTCAATTGGATTTTAGAAAGGGGAAATTAGATTTTAAAATAGCCAAATGGATTTTAGAAAGGGAAAATTGGATTTTAGAAATGTCGATTTGATTTTAGAAAAGGGAAATTGGACTTTAGAAACTGTAAATTGGACTTTCGAAAATTTATATAATTATTTATTTATACTTTCGTACGCAATAAAGAATTTCTATTCGAAAAATTCTGTGTAAAATTTATTTTAAACGCACATTCTGAAATCCAATTCACGCTTCCAAAAATCCAATTTTGTTTTCTAAAATCATTTTAACGCTTTCTAAAATCCAATTGACATTTCTAAAATCCAATTTCCCCTTTCTAAAATCCAATTGACATTTCTAAAATCCAATTTCCCCTTTCTAAAATCCAGTTAACGCTTTCTAAAATCCATCTGGAAATGGTGTAGTTAATAAGAAACGAACCTTTTGTTTTTAAACATTTTGAAATTATTAATTGAAATATTCAATCTCTACAATTTACCAAAAGTGAAATAAAAGTAGTGCTGTCAGCATGGCAACTCTTTCCACTACGAATATCACTGTTGTTGTTGTAGTCGTTCGACTAAATTGTCTCAAGTGTGAATACGTAGAAGGGCGCCTTGCTGATCAAGCAGTTGTACAACTGTTTCAGTTGGAATGAAATTGGGCTGCAAATCCAACTGTTTCAGTTGTACAACTAATTGAATGTAGTGTGAATGCTTCCATACACTCCCATGCAAATCAACATTCGACTAAATCGATTGAGTCGCAAGTGTGTATAGGCTCTTATACCATGCTAATACCCGCACTGCCATCCCTAGGCATATTGTAAGTTGATTGTGAGGATTAGAAATTTTGTAAAGATATGAGTGTGTTTTTGGATGAGAACAATGCTTGTGGGCAAAGTTTACTACGGATCGTATCAGTAGGAAATTCGGTAATCGCGGAAATACTACGACTAAAAGACTACATTCCAGACATTTATCGGTAAGAAAACGAAGGCATACACGTTCATACATACATATGCCTAATGTATTGAACTATTTAGCTTAGATAAAAAAGGTGACCAAGAGAAATATGAGGATATTATTTTGGATTTTAGCTACCTCAAAATCGCAGAAGACCACGAGAAAAAAATAGAAGGAAATGCGGTAAGTGGCAAATTAAGCTTGGAGAAAATTTAGGGGGATATGTGCAGAAAAGACAGGTCCATTGTGTATTAGTGCTGCAAGCAATATCGATATAATATCGATTCATCGATGTTTTTGAACTTTTTCGATATATCGATATTTTCTTTCCGATATTCGATATATCGACGGTCATGGATCCATCACTGATAAACGCGGAAAGAAGCTAGTAAAAGGCAGCATTGCCGTTTTGTGGGTAATTCCCCAAATTTGGAGATTTTTTTTTAAATTTGATTCCTATGTAGAAACTCCTGTGTTTAAAAGTAATGTAAATACGAACATTTTTTTTTAAATGTTGATTGTAGAATTGCAAAATCAAGAAAAAACATTTTAAATTTAAAAATTTTTGTTTCTATTTTAAGCACTATGAGATTTTGAACCAAAAACTTATGTTTTTTTCCATTCATTATTATTTTTAATTCAAACATTTTCTTTTTAAATCCCAAATACATTTTAATTCCAAAAATTTCATTTTTAATTTAAAAAATTTCATTTTTAAAATAAAATGACTTGGTTGAAAACGTGCATTATAAAGATAAAAATTTTATTTTTGATTTATTTTCTCTGAGTGTAAAAGGTATTTAGAATGCGTTATTAATTTGTCTATTTCAAACCTTTTAGTCTTTAACATGGTTTTTTAAATAACTTAAATGCGAAATATTTCAGTGAACCACTGTAATTGATACCTACTCTTTCTGGCTGGAACAGAATTTACCTTTTTTGTATTTTTTTTTTTTGATTATTGAATTCCCTTTTCAAAAAAGATTTCTGTTGATAATAAATTGAAATATTTAGTTTAAATGTTTATTTAGTTAATTTTTAGAGTAATATAAATGACTAAAACTCTCGTTCAATTCAGGGCACAATAATGAATGCAGACATTTAGAAAAAAATAAAGCTGTTATATATAGATATGTTAAATTAAGGTTTATATAAAGTAGAGCTCTCGATTTCTTTTGAACATTTTCGAGTAGCCCGAACAAATGCTGTTCAAATTCTCTAACACTTGTTTGTTTGTTTATTACCCGTATGTTTGCACGGGCATTTGAAGTTTGTATTTTTCGTTTTTTTTATTTTTTTTTTTTGTTGTCTTCATATGTATTTTTTTAATTTTGTTTTCCTGATACAAATTTTTTTGTCTGTAAGCTTGAATGCTCGAATGTTTGTACGGGCATTTGAACAACAAACGAGCCTCAGACAAATTCGTTCTTTTCGAATTCTGGAGTTCTAATATAAAGGTCGATATATCGATAATATCGATTTTTTTTCTCAAAAATATCGATACTCGTAAACATCGATGTTTTTCCAGCACTATTGTGTATGGAGTAGAGCTGCAAAACTATCGATGGTACTATCGATAGTTTTTTTTCTGGCGATATATCGATTTTTTTTGCGATAGTCGATAGTTTCGATAGTGTCAGTGCTTTGAAAATTTGTGATCTTTATAATGATAACTGACGTATACGTCATACGTATACGTAGCCATGGGTAATGGCGCAATTTTTTTGGCGCTGATACAATAACTCCAGCGCCAATCGTGGCGCCATCTCACGGTACTGGCGCAATAACAACTTTAGCGCAATTGTCATGGAATAATCGATAAATAACATTTTTTCGCTTGTTACTGTTTACCATCCCCGTTTTTGGCGCAATTCTGCTTACATATACGAGGGCACAATTAATTTTAATTTTCATAATCATTTGGAAACATATTCCGTATATTTGTGAAAATATGCTGGAAATTAGAGTCACTTAGATCACTATCAAGCATACATAATTGTGACGGTGTCATACGTATACATATACTATGGTGGTGTTATTGGCGTTGTGGTGGTGCCATTTTACACTAGCGCTATATTGGTGCTGATGTTAGCGCACGAAATTGAGTCGGTTTTATATTGCAAAATTGAGTTGGCGCAATATTGAGTTGGCGCTATACGCTATATAGAGTTGGCGCATTTTCCAAATCGGAGTTAGCGCAATAACGCCAGGGTTGGTGTTAGCGCAATTGCGCCGCGCAGCGCAGTGTTACCCATGCCTAAACTGACGCTGTGATCTGAGGTTATGTATTTTTTTAACACGCTTTTATTAGCTTCACCTGTATGTATGTATGTATGTATGTATGTAACTTCATCCCATCCTAAAAGTTGTAACATTTAACTAAATTATTATATCTTTCAAACATTCACTTTTATTGTGTTCTCTCTATTATTTCTATTCTCCTCCGGATTCAAAACATGACATCAACAACCCAACGGCATCATATAGTAGGACATTCAACATTATACTTCATGCTTCATTGCGGCTTTTAGGTTACCTTTCCTCAAAATAACCTCTATGAATTTCAATTCACTCCCGTATATAAGCCAATAAGTAACAAGCTTTCAGGCAAAGATAACTAGATGCGAAACTCTCAAATTTATCTGCTCTCACGGGGGCCTGAACTGTGTTTTTCAGTTTCAAACACTGACGAATCAGGGAAAACAGCTGACAGCAAAATCAACTGATACCAACAACCAGATCAAATCCACCATAAATAATAAACAAATGAGGGATTTTTGATATTTGCCACCATTTCATGAAATGTCTTTATTACTTATTATATTAATCGAGAAGTGAATTAAAAATGTATAATAAAGTTTGAAAAGGGGTGAGAATGGAATTATTTGCATATTTACGTTTTTTAATGAAAAATATGTAACAAATATCTAGATATGGGAAGTAGGATATACTATAAATATAAAATATTTGCATTAAAATTAATGCTATATTAATTGATTTCTCAACGAAAACACAATATCAGTTTCCTTTTTAGCAGGGGAAACAAAATTTGAATGAAATACTTGCGTGCATTTTATTAATTGGTTTACTAACATATAAACCATTTTACATGATCTTAAATCCTCAAGATTATTTTTAGATCAAATCTAAAGTATTATTGCGAAGTCACTGTCATATTTTGCAGCAAAAATTACGTAATATTATTCATTTGCAAGAAATAAGGAAATACCCCCAAAATTTTATTTTAAAATACCCACATTCACTTTTTTACGCAGTGGCACCAATGGAAAATGTTATAAAAAATGCGCATTTTTCAGCGCTCTCACGAAACAAAGAGTTTCGTATCTAGTTATCTATGCTTTCAGGGTACGGAAAAACTCACTCACGAACGCTCAAAAATACATTCTTCTCAAATCACAAACAAATGTTCAAAGAAAAACGTATAACCACTCAAATAGCGAGCGAACGAACGCACAACAGCCAGCGATCACTCATAGCGATGGCGATAAACTCAATGCATAAATTCACTCAAAAATGAAGCTTAAAGCTTTCTGTTTTGGGTTTGTTGTATTTGCAATGAAATCAGCCGCATGTACATACATATGTATGCAAAGCAAGAACTGGTTTTGTTTGTAATTCATTTAATAGTAAGTGCTGAATCAACGAAAAGGAACCCTAATTCTATAATTGCATTTCACGTTTGGAAAGCAATTTTTATACAATGTTTTGTAAACGTGAGGTGAAAAAAATTTCTCTAAAAATAAAAAAAAAAATAAAAAAAAAAAAATAAAAAATGCGCCACTCGGGAGTCGAACCTGAGCTCCTTGGTCCGTAGGCAGCATACCTCACCATTACGCTACAAACGTATTCGGAACTTTGTTGTCTAAATTCGAATTTATTCAATCAGGTTTTTTTTTTTTTGTTCTTTTCAAATGCTTCACCTCAACTTCTCTTCACTTTCTGATTGTAAAATATAACAAAACGTTTGGGAAATTTTGTATTTCCAAACTATATATTGCATAATAAGCTAGTTTACTTCACTGCATATTGGGATTTTTGGTAGAAGTTATAAATACATATGTATGTAGATCTATTTCGGAGAACACCACATCCCATCAGACTTCTTTTTACTTTTATTCTTGCATCCGCATAAAACATCCTTTAATGAAAAAATTCACTAAAAAGTTAAAAATAAATAATAGCTTAAAAAAACTAAAAAACACGCTTTAATCTTAAAAATCGTACTAAAATTGAGAAATAAATTAATTAGAAACAAAATGATGAACGCAAATATAAGTATTTAAGGAAAAGCGTGGGGGTGCTCAATAATATTTGAACATGAAAATATTCGATTCGTACAACTAGTACAAAAATATACCTGCTTGCGAAATTAAAGAGTACGATATATGAAATATCAAAAAAGTCAAAATAAAATTATTAGTAAAAAAACACCGATTTTAAATATTTTTTGACGTACTGAGCACCCCACGCTTTTCCTTAAATACTTATATTTTCGTTCATCATTTTGTTTCTAATTAAATTATTTCTCAATTTTTAGTACGATTTTTAAGATTAAAGCGTGCTTTTTAGTTTTTTAAGCTATTATTTATTTAGAATTTAACGCTGAAAATGCAATATTTGTACTTTTTTATTTATTTAGGCACATATGTATATAAATTATTGATACTGAAGTTTCTGCGTCTGGAAGAGTTTTGTCTGGGCTGATCAAATACAATGAGTAAGTATTATTTCGCATAAAAGGTGCATGTATGCGAATAAATAACACAAGTGTCTTTGATCCTTGTTATTTTATGCAAATATGTATGTATATATTAAGCACATTTTGTTGAGTAGAAGTTCCTCTACATTTAAAATACGATAGTATACGATAGTTTCGGAACTATCGATAGTATTTTTCGAGCTATCGAAAATATCGAATGGCGTCACTATCGATAGTTTTGCAGCTCTAGTATGGAGAACAGTGATTTATAGCCCAGTTAGTCGAGAACGTGTGGTCCGCTCGCTGACGCAAACGCCCGTATGCAATTTTTAGCATTTTTTGAGCCCGTAGCAATCAGCTGTTTTACTCACACATATTTACATATATATAAAGTTTGTTTACATTTTGGCAGGGTTGCCATTTAGTCTTTTTTGAGCAAACAAGATTTTTACTAATCTTCAAAGTGTTATGCGGATTACTCTTCAATACACAACTGTGCATTATTTGCCAAATGACTAGAAAATACTAATTTAATCGTTTTTAAAGTTGTCGTTGACGACTTTTTTATTAATTTAGTTACTTTTTTACTGCTTAGTTGGTAATTAAAACACATTTTTCTTGTAATTTTGTTGCTGCCCAATATATTTCCATCACACCTTGGTGATAGTTATCAAGGGCTAAAACATAAAATAACAAAAAACACAGTCAGAACATTAAATTTACAATTGAAAATCCATAATAAAAATTATATTGGGAAGCAACAAGATTCTCACAAAAATCTGTGTTTAATTAAGAAATCTGTACTGAGTTTCTCTAACTTATATCTTTTCTTGTATAATTAGGTGGTGACAAAATGTGGATCGTATTAGTGTGACATCACTTTAATTGATTTTGTTACAGATACTCAGATTTATTGTGGCAATTTATAACTTTTTAATGTAGAAAAATTGCAGAAGAAGACCACCAAGAGTTATCAATTAAGAAAATACCGCCACCATTGTGGATAAATAAAATTTTGCTTTAATTTTCAGTAATATCTTCATTTATTAGGAGTGTTCAATATCTCAAAATTTTTACATATTTTTACGAATAGTTACGAATTTATGTTCAATAACCCAAAAAATTCGCAAAAGGGAGCCAAATTGAGAGAGTAAGACCTCGAGAGAGTTGATAAACGCTGCAAGTAAAATTTTCACTTGCAACTACTAGCAGCTTTAAAAAAAATAGAAGTGTCAAAAATATATGATCACAAAAATTTCAATTGGAAATATACAAACATTTTAAACGCAAATTTCTAATTGTGTACTAAATAAGTTAGCGCAAAAACGAATCTTGATGATGTTGTGGAATAGCCAAAGTAGAATTTTGTTTTCCTAATTCAGTTATTTCCATTCATTTCCAATTTCAAAAATTTCAATTACAACCTAACCTAAAAATCAAATTGTCAAAACAGCGTATCAGACATACTATTTTTTCCATGTGAACACATATATGTATATTCGATAACATTTTACAATCTTGTTGAGTTAGTTGTATAATGCTGTGAAAATTACTGTTTAAATATTTAATAACTAAAAATGTTCAACTGGCAACCCTTCTACCTTGCAACCATGCGAGCTATCAGCTGCCACGTTTTTACGTAAAAAATCAAAATGATTTTGATTTCTGCGGTACGGGCTTCTGCGTCGTACGTCGTTGAATAATCGGTTACATACAAATCCCATTAAATAGGTTGGATCAGCTGACACGGTACACGGGTTTACGTTCTCGACTAACTGGGCTATTAACTCTGGGATGTGTGTCAAAAAGGTCGAACAGCTGTGCTCAGCTGATTTTGAAGTTGTTGTTATGGCCCAATGACGATCGTGAATGCAATATAAGTTGCTCTTCTTCTTTCTGTTTTGTAGGTTGTTGATTTTACATTCTTACACATGTTATTCGTGAAATGGCTGGCGTTTACGCCCTCTCCGGGAATTGCGTTTTGGCAACTCGGCCTTAATTTCTTTTCGGAATTATGAATTGGTTTTTTCAATTCCCAATTCCAGAATTGCGTTTCTGTCCTGCTTGCTACGACCATGTCATTATGGTCCCTTTTCATACAACAACCGCATCCGGCCGCCATGCTGAACTACACTTCAAAAATCGCCGCCATGCTGGTCTGCCCATCATTTTGACATTTGGCGATGGCACATCGACCATATATCGACTTTTTTTTAATCGATTTTTCGATGAGCTGGCTCACTAGAAATTTTACACAATGGACAGGTCATTGTGAGTTTCTAATGGGCTAAACAGAATCAGAACTTCTCCGTCATGACGGACGAGGAAGAAACTTACAGCTGAGTAGACTGTGTATAGTTATGTTCGGCACGCTGATAATTTGTACAAATTTTCCTGAAATTTTGTCGAATCCTGTTCGGCACTCCACAAACTTTGCAAGCTGAGAGCGGATTTTGACATTTCATTTGGAGAGAAAGTTACAAGTTTTTACGGAGTCTTTTGGACTGAGTAAAGATTTGCAAGTTGAAAACAGCTGATCTTGACAAAGAATTCTCAGTCTGGAAAACAATTTTAAATTTTTGTAAAACTTCATTATTTTTTGAATATTTGTATGAAATTTCGATATAATGCACCGACCTCGGAATTTTTTGATTTTTTGGGTGTTAGGGGGTTCATATGGATCACTAAAATGGAAACCAAATCTTGTTGAAACTTATAATTTATTAATAATACAGTATTTTAGCGTAGTCCACTCTTATGCATTGGTGGCCTTCGGCCGCGCTTTAAGAAAATAACCCTCAGCCGTGGAGCGGTCTACAGTATTTTTGCGTAGTCCGGAGTGTTAAAATTAGTAAAATTAACATCTACAATAAATACAGCGGGCGCATTATACCGAAGCCGACCCAATATGTTTTAAACTACATATGTTTTACATAACATATGTTTTGCTTGCAAATGTTGACAAAGTCATTTTCGGCGGAAAATTTGTACGTTTCAGCTTTAGAGAGAGTTTGACATAATTATCTCTTTGCTTATGTTGCTTGCAAATTTTTGTGCCGAACAGACTATCACAGATATTCTACAATCCCTCGGAACTCCGATCGCGGCGACGTCGACTGCTACGACAAAACGAAAATTGGTATTCTGGTTTACGACGTTTCGAACATAAGTGTTGTTAAGTGTTAAACTATGTTCGAATCAGTGTTAGGTAGCGTTTATGCGAAATAATATGTATTATTTGACAGCACATTTGTATTTTTGACAGCAAATTTATATTTTCAGTAAGTTTTAGATTAAATTTTCAGAAAGAATATATTAAATGGTTAAAAAATGGATTCCATTGCTGCAACAGCTTATATAGTGGAAAAATAAAAGGAAGAACAAAGGAATTTGGACATTAATTTTAATTCAATTTTTTAAAATATTGCTTTCTATTATAAAAAAAAATTGACAACATATATGAAAACGGCATTTATAGAATACTGTCACCAAGTTTCATGCGATAATACCTTGTAATTCGGAAATTAACACCGGCTAAGCTTGGATAGAATGAACCAATTTTATTTATTTACAAACTACTGCGAATTTTTCAGTGAAACTTTCAGGAAATATTCTTTGGATGATAATTCATCTACCTTCAACGCTTTCAACTATTATTAAATTGTAATATTAAGGTTCTCCAAAAGGAGAATTCTGCCGGCTGAGGATTTTTTAAAGCGCGCCCAAAGGCCGGTGACACAAAGAAGTCTTCTACACACACATTGCTTTAACAAGGAATATCTCTTGCGCTATAATCGTCCGCGGGAGCGACTTTTATGATCTGTGATAGGATCGTGGTTCATTATATACAAATTTTCCCTTAACACCAGTGGTACATTATTGCGATTCCCACTTTAACTATTAGTAATTTAAAAATAATGAAAAAAACTGGACTCCATGAACTCAAGGGCAATGAAAATGCCAACTTTAGTGAAAATAACATTTGCAGCTTATTCCAACAAAGTTTCATGCGAAAACCTCTTGCAGTTGGTTTGTTTTACACTATGTATTTATAGTAATATGTTATATTGATGCAATCCATGGATGACGCTCCACACTGGTCGCATATCAACAAGTTTTTATGGATCGCAAAACATAAAAGCAAATTTGAGATCCAGGTTGCGATCAATCAAGTCATGAATATGTACATATCGTGTGGCAGGAATTTTGTGACTCGCCAGGACGCGTTGAGCATGAACGGATATAGAAAGTGAGCACGTTTCTTCGATTTGTTAGTTTCTCGTGCAAATGTTTGTAAATCATGTTGCAAGGCGATATTTTAAATCTTTAAAAAGACACAGTCAGGCAAAAATGCTTAAAGGAGTACATCTTGGCACAGAAATTATGCCCGACTTGCGCTACCCACTCATATTACATGATCGTAGTAATAATACACAATTAAAATTATTTTCAGAAGCTTTTATTAAACAATAATATACATATAAATATTGCTAAAAAGGATAATAAATTTTATTATTAAATAAAAGTTCAATACGTTGCGACTCCTTGTACTTATTTTCCTCTATTCAGTCTATTGTACTAAAGCAGATTCCTTTTGTTCACTTATTTTGCAAAGAAAAGGCCAGTAGCATAGCTAAACCAAGCCCGTTTTGTATAATAATGTTGCATAAATTTAAAAATCATAGTTTAATTACATTAAATTGGTAATATTTCCAAAAATAATCAAAATTTCTATTGCCTCCGACACACAAAAGCTGACGGAAAGAATCGCTCCGATAAACTGTCAAAAATCCGATCCATCGTGAACCAGAATGCCGATTTCCGAACTTCGAAAAAATCTGACGTTCATCGGACGTCAATCGAAATGCAGAATGCCATTTGATCCGATTCACCTCCGATGAAAGTGGATCGTAAACCGGAATAGATGTGTATATTTCCTCGTGCAACGCTACATTGGCAACGTACAGCGATGCCGCTGTCACTCCAATTGGAAAATTTCACTCCGATTTTAGCCTCCCCACTCCGCCACTCCCTCTTGGACTAATAGCGTTTTCGATTCTGAACCAAAATGCTGCATTATTACAAGGCAACATTATCAACATGCGCCCTGAGCCCTAAGAAAATGTTGCACTTTTCATGTGATGTATGAAACAAAAATAATGCAACCCCTTGGTCATATTAAGGGCAAAAAATGCTGCCCTGTGGTCGGGCAGAGGGCGACATTTTTGTCAATAGAACAAGCAACCCTGAAAAAATGTGTGGAATCTATGTGGAATAGAACAAACAAATTTGACAGCCTGATAAAAATGCAGAATAAGTGCGACATTTTTGCCAGAATCGAAAGCGCCATAAATCACTCGCACTTTTTCATTTATGAAATAATTCAGAAATTTTGAATCAACTTTCACACAGCTATTCTACAATCCCTCGGAACTCCGTAAGCGGCGACGCCGACTGCTACGACAAAACGAAAATTGGTATTCTGGTTTACGACGTTTCGAACATAAGTGTTGTTAAGTGTTAAACTATGTTCGAATCAGTGTTAGGTAGCGTTTATGCGAAATAATATGTATTATTTGACAGCACATTTGTATTTTTGACAGCAAATTTACATTTTCAGTAAGTTTTAGATTAAATTTTCAGAAAGAATATATTAAATGGTTAAAAAATGGATTCCATTGCTGCAACAGCTTATTTAGTGGAAAAATAAATGGAAGAACAAAGGAATTTGGACATTAATTTTAATTCAATTTTTTAAAATATTGCTTTCTATTATAAAAAAAAAGTGACAACATATATGAAAACGGCATTTATAGAATACTGTCACCAAGTTTCATGCGATAATACCTTGTAATTCGGAAATTAACACCGGCTAAGCTTGGATAGAATGAACCAATTTTATTTATTTACAAACTACTGCGAATTTTGCAGTGAAACTTTCAGGAAATATTCTTTGGATGATAATTCATCTACCTTTAACGCTTTCAACTATTATTAAATTATAATATTAAAGTTCTCCAAAAGGAGAATTCTGCCGGCTGAGGTTTTTTTAAAGCGCGCCCAAAGGCCGGTGACACAAAGAAGTCTTCTACACACACATTGCTTTAACAAGGAATATCTCTTGCGCTATAATCGTCCGCGAGAGCGACTTTTTTATGATCTGCGATAGGATCGTGGTTCATTATATACAAATTTTCCCTTAACACCAGTGGTACATTATTGCGATTCCCACTTTAACTACTAGTAATTTAAAAATAATGAAAAAAACTGCACTCCATGAACTCAAGGGCAATGAAAATGCCAACATTAGTGAAAATAACATTTACAGCTTATTCCAACAAAGTTTCATGCGAAAACCTCTTGTAGTTGGTTTGTTTTACACTATTTATAGTGATATGTTATATTGATGCAATGCATGGATGACGCTCCACACTGGTCGCATATCAACAAGTTTTTATGGATCGCAAAACATAAAAGCAAATTTGAGATCCAGGTTGCGATCAATCAAATCATGAATATGTACATATCGTGTAGCAGGAATTTTGTGACTCGCCAGGACGCGTTGAGCATGAACGGATATAGAAAGTGAGCACGTTTCTTCGATTTGTTAGTTTCCCGTGCAAATGTTTGTAAATCATTTTGCAAGGCGATATTTTAAATCCTTAAAAAGACAAAGTCAGGCAAAAATGCTTAAAGGAGTACATCTTGGCACAGAAATTAGGCCCGAGTTCCGCTACCCACTCATATTATATGATCGTAGTAATAATACACAATTAAAATTATTTTCAGAAGCTTTTATTAAACAATAATATATAAATATTGCTAAAAAGGATAATAAATTTTATTATTAAATAAAAGTTCAATACGTTGAAACTCCTTGTACTTATTTCCCTCTATTCAGTCTATTGTACTAAAGCAGATTCCTTTTGTTCACTTATTTTGCAAAGAAAAGGCCAGTAGCATAGCTAAACCAAGCCCGTTTTGTATAATAATGTTGCATAAATTTAAAAATCATAGTTTAATTACATTAAATTGGTAATATTTCCAAAAATAATCAAAATTTCTATTGCCTCCGACACACAAAAGCTGACGGAAAGAATCGCTCCGATAAACTGTCAAAAATCCGATCCATCGTGAACCAGAATGCCGATTTCCGAACTTCGAAAAAATCTGACGTTCATCGGACGTCAATCGAATTGCAGAATGCCATTTGATCCGATTCACCTCTGATGAAAGTGGATCGTAAACCGGAATAGATGTGTCAATTTTTTATGTATAAAATTACAATCTGCCAGCGTTATTGTTTACGTCTTATAATTCTGCCGCAGTGGCAACACTATCGACTATCTAAAGCATTGGCAACTTTTCACTGATCTTTGTTTTGTGCGCGCTTCCATGGAAAATTTCAAATCGATTGCGCTAAAATGAATAGATGAGTTAAAATTTATAAAAACACATTGGGTCATATTAATAAAAGCCAAGCCTTTGCTTTTGCTTAAGATTTCAGTACTTTTACTCAAATTTTGAAATTTGGTTCATACAAAATAATGTAAATTTTTCGAAATCTTGAGTAAAAGCATTTGCCTGGTTTTTATTAATACGACCCATTGACTGGTTTTTACACTTTTTTGTTTTCATCAGAAAAGTTTGCCCTGGACCAAATGCAAAAAAAAGGTACATTGACAGGTAAGTTATATTTCTAAAGGATACTTTTCCATATTTCATAACCTCATATTCTCTTTCCAGCTATTTTATCAAAGAAGAAAATTCCCCTGCTGCTACAACACAGAAATGGGCCTATGATGTAGCTGTTGCAAATGACCATACTTATGTATACGATTTGGATCCTGTGGCTGCTGCCATCTGTGCGAGTGACTTCGATGCTGCTATTTCTGCTATAGTTTCCGATGATTGTAGTGCTGCTGCTATGAATGATTTGCACACCACAGACGGTGACTTCGATGCTGCTATAGTTTCGGGTGATTGTAGTGCTGCTGCTATGCATTATTTCCACACCAAAGACAGTGAAAATAAAGCCATTCAAACAAAAATTCATCGATAAATGGAAGATGAAATTTACACATCTATTCCGGTTTACGATCCACTTTCATCGGAGGTGAATCGGATCAAATGGCATTCTGCAATTCGATTGACGTCCGATGAACGTCAGATTTTTTCGAAGTTCGGAAATCGGCATTCAGGTTCACGATGGATCGGATTTTTGACAGTTTATCGGAGCGATTCTTTCCGTCAGCTTTTGTGTGTCGGAGGCAATAGAAATTTTGATTATTTTTGGAAATATTACCAATTTAATGTAATTAAACTATGATTTTTAAGTTTATGCAACATTATTATACAAAACGGGCTTGGTTTAGCTATGCTACTGGCCTTTTCTTTGCAAAATAAGTGAACAAAAGGAATCTGCTTTAGTACAATAGACTGAATAGAGGAAAATAAGTACAAGGAGTTTCAATGTATTGAACTTTTATTTAATAATAAAATTTATTATCCTTTTTAGCAATATTTATATATTATTGTTTAATAAAAGCTTCTGAAAATAATTTTAATTGTGTATTATTACTACGATGATGTAATATGAGTGGGTAGCGCAACTCGGGCATAATTTCTGTGCCAAGATGTACTCCTTTAAGCATTTTTGCCTGACTGTGTCTTTTTAAAGATTTGAAATATCGCCATGCGACATGATTTATAAACATTTGCACGAGAAACTAAGAAATCGAAGAAACGTGCTCACTTTCTATATCCGTTCATGCTCAACGCGTCCTGTCGAGTCACAAAATTGCTGCTACACGATATGTACATATTCATGATTTGATTGATCGCAACCTGGATCCCAAATTTGCTTTTATATTTTGCGATCCATAAAAACTTGTTGATATGCGAACAGTGTATAGCGTCATCCATAGATTGCATCAGTATAACATATTATGTACTATAAATAGTGTAAAACAAACTGCAAGATATTTTCGCATGAACTTTGTGGGAATAAGCTGTAAATGTTATTTTTACTAAAGTTGGCATTTTCATTGCCATTGAGTTCATGGGGTCCAGTTTTTTCATAATTTAAAATTACTAATAGTTAAGGTGGGAATCGCAATAATGTACCACTGGTGTTAAAGGAAAATTTGTATATAATGAACCACGATCCTATCACAGATCATAAAAAAGTCGCTCTCGCCAGACGATTATAGTGCAAGAGATATTCCTTGTTAAAGCAATGTGTATGTAGAAGACTGTTTTGTGTCACCGGCCTTCGGCCGCCTTCAAAAAAACCTCAGCCGGCAGAATTCTCCTTTTGGAAAACTTTAATATTATAATTTAATAATAGTTGAAAGCGTTAAAGGTAGATGAATTATCATCCAAAGAATATTTCCTGAAAGTTTCACTGAAAAATTTTTAATAGTTTGTAAATAAATAAAATTGGTTCATTCTACCCAAGCTTAGCCGGTGTTAATTTCCGAATTACAAGGTATTCTTGCATGAAACTTGGTGACAGTATTCTATAAATGCCGTTTTCATATATGTTGGCACTTGTTTTTTATAATAGAAAGCAATATTTTAAAAAATTGAATTAAAATTAATGTCTAAATTCCTTTGTTCTTCCATTTATTTTTCCACTAAAAAAGCTGCTGCAGCAATGGAATCCATTTTTTAACCATTTAATATATTCTTTCTGAAAATTTAATCTAAAATTTACTGAAAATATAAATTTGTTGTCAAAAATAAAAATGTGCTGTCAAAAAATACATATTATTTCGCATAAACGCTATCTAACACTGATTCGAACATAGTTTAACACTTAACAACACTTATGTTCGAAACGTCGTAAACCAGAATACCAATTTTCGTTTTGTCGTAGCAGTCGGCGTTGCCGCGATCGGAGTTCCGAGGGATTGTAGAATAGCTGTGTTAGTTGGTTAGAAAACAAAGATGAGAAAAGCTTCTGTAAAATTTGTGTAAAATTGTTGGGAAATAATATTTCTAGAAAGAGTTTTTAGTGCTTAGCACGAAATTTTTATTTTTAATTCAATTTTTAATTGTTGGGGTAAGTGGAAAAAAATTCAACAACTATCTACAGCGAAGGTTGAGTGTATAGCTATTTCACGAAAAACCATTTTCGATCATCAGCACTCTTTTCGGAAGTGGATGCACCGGGGATTGAACCCGAGTCCATTCCAACTTCAGCCGCAATGACCCAACGGATAAACACACTCGGCCATTGAGACTCTGTGCAAGCTGTTGGATTTTCCCCACTTTTGCCTTTTTCATTTTCAACATTAACGTTAGTGTGTATATGCTTTTGCATATATTCTCCACAAACGTGCTGAATTTTTGTTGTAGGCAGTTCGCAATGAACATTGTTGTTGGTATTTATTTTATGTATATACCAAACAACGTTAACAATTTTACTTGAAAGAGTTTTTAGTGCTTAGCACGAAATTTTTATTTTTAATTCAATTTTTAATTGTTGGGGTAAGTGGAAAAAAATTCAACAACTATTTACAGCGAAGGTTGAGTGTATAGCTATTTCACGAAAAACCATTTTCGATCAGCAGCACTCTTTTCGGAAGTGGATGCACCGGGGATTGAACCCGAGTCCATTCCAACTTCAGCCGCAATGACCCAACGGATAAACACACTCGGCCATTGAGACTCTGTGCAAGCTGTTGGATTTTCCCCACTTTTGCCTTTTTCATTTTCAACATTAACGTTAGTGTGTATATGCTTTTGCATATATTCTCCACAAACGTGCTGAATTTTTGTTGTAGGCAGTTCGCAATGAACATTGTTGTTGGTATTTATTTTATGTATATACCAAACAACGTTAACAATTTTACTTGAAAGAGTTTTTAGTGCTTAGCACGAAATTTTTATTTTTAATTCAATTTTTAATTGTTGGGGTAAGTGGAAAAAAATTCAACAACTATTTACAGCGAAGGTTGAGTGTATAGCTATTTCACGAAAAACCATTTTCGATCATCAGCACTCTTTTCGGAAGTGGATGCACCGGGGATTGAACCCGAGTCCATTCCAACTTCAGCCGCAATGACCCAACGGATAAACACACTCGGCCATTGAGACTCTGTGCAAGCTGTTGGATTTTCCCCACTTTTGCCTTTTTCATTTTCAACATTAACGTTAGTGTGTATATGCTTTTGCATATATTCTCCACAAACGTGCTGAATTTTTGTTGTAGGCAGTTCGCAATGAACATTGTTGTTGGTATTTATTTTATGTATATACCAAACAACGTTAACAATTTTACTTGAAAGAGTTTTTAGTGCTTAGCACGAAATTTTTATTTTTAATTCAATTTTTAATTGTTGGGGTAAGTGGAAAAAAATTCAACAACTATTTACAGCGAAGGTTGAGTGTATAGCTATTTCACGAAAAACCATTTTCGATCATCAGCACTCTTTTCGGAAGTGGATGCACCGGGGATTGAACCCGAGTCCATTCCAACTTCAGCCGCAATGACCCAACGGATAAACACACTCGGCCATTGAGACTCTGTGCAAGCTGTTGGATTTTCCCCACTTTTGCCTTTTTCATTTTCAACATTAACGTTAGTGTGTATATGCTTTTGCATATATTCTCCACAAACGTGCTGAATTTTTGTTGTAGGCAGTTCGCAATGAACATTGTTGTTGGTATTTATTTTATGTATATACCAAACAACGTTAACAATTTTACTTGAAAGAGTTTTTAGTGCTTAGCACGAAATTTTTATTTTTAATTCAATTTTTAATTGTTGGGGTAAGTGGAAAAAAATTCAACAACTATTTACAGCGAAGGTTGAGTGTATAGCTATTTCACGAAAAACCATTTTCGATCATCAGCACTCTTTTCGGAAGTGGATGCACCGGGGATTGAACCCGAGTCCATTCCAACTTCAGCCGCAATGACCCAACGGATAAACACACTCGGCCATTGAGACTCTGTGCAAGCTGTTGGATTTTCCCCACTTTTGCCTTTTTCATTTTCAACATTAACGTTAGTGTGTATATCGTTGGCTTCGTGAGCAAATGTGCTAAGTCCAATTTTTATTAAAACTGAGATTTTAATGCAGTAAGATAGTACAACTAAAAATACATCGTCTGCCAAAAAGAAGTTACCATAATGTCTGTTTTTCATGGTGTAATGCAGTGTTATGCAAATGTGCTAAGTCCATAAAAAATTTTTTTTTTCAAAAATCTACGTGCTAAGTCCAGGTGAAAATGAGAAATTGTTGTTTTTTTTTTAATTTGTTTTGTAGAATGATATAGCATTATTACTACATTGCTTTAATAAGTATGGCTTGGGACTGTAAATGTTAATAATTTGCGGGAGTGTCTAGCTTTCCCACGAATTTGATATGCAAACTAGTTTGCGGTACTTCTTACATTTTTATTATAATTGTACGCGTTTGATCGAAAGGCGGTGCACCTATTTTATATAGAGAGGGTACAGCATAATGTGGGCGTGGCCACACCCATTATCAACAGTTTTATTTCTCATCAGACCAAGCCTAAAATATTCTTGTTAGTGCAAAATGTCATCCTTTATGACTTTTAGTTACAAAGATGCCACGTCACAAGTTTCCAAAGGGAGTTTTACAATTTTTTTTAAGTAGGCGTGGTTACAAACCGATTTTGCTAAAATTTTACTACAAGTAATAAAAGTACATATGTACCTACACCAAGTTCCGCCGTAAGATCTCAATTATTTGTCGAGTTATGGGCTCCGAAATGTCTTAGATTCACGATGCCACGCCCATTTTCAAAAATATTTATGGTTTCTGTTTTTCTCCATATTTGGACTCATGCCATAAAATTCCAACGAATAATCTCTATGTTTGACAAAGACGTCGCTTAAAATGTTTTTATTAGTTCCATTTATAGATCCCATATATAAAAGTGGGCGTGGTCGTCTACCGATTTGGACAATTTTTCGTCCAAACCTTTGCCTAGCAAGTAAATTACGCCTTCCACATTTCATCTATATTTCTTCTACGGTTTCTGAGTTATTTATCACTTATAAAACTTTTAGAATTTATCTTTTCATAAGTGGGTGTGGCACCGCCCATTTCCGAGAATTTCAATTTATTTCTTTATAACGGCGTAGGCTCATTGCATGGATGAAATTTCATCCATTATCACTTTTTCGTGTTTTTCGATATATACTATATAGGGAAAGTGGGCGTGGTTATCATCCAATTTCGTCTATTTTCAATACCAACCTTCCCTGTCTAGTTAGGAGCCTCTGTACCAAATTTCATCAAAATATTTCAATTTTACTACGCACAGTTGAGTATAATAACTTGTGAGCAAATGTGCTAAGTCCACCTAAAAAACACAACATCATAGAAAGCAAATGTGCTAAGTCCTAATGAAGCTCATAACTTTGTACAAGCTTTATATTAAAATGTGCCGATAACTGGTATTTTAGCATGACCATCTGAGGAAGAAAACTGCATTTTCAGATTTTTAAAATAGTAACAACAAAAAAAGTTAGGACGTTTTTTGCCTCTCCTGAAAAGTTACCATAAATGGACTTAGCACATTTGCTCACGAAGCCAACGATATGCTTTTGCATATATTCTCCACAAACGTGCTGAATTTTTGTTGTAGGCAGTTCGCAATGAACATTGTTGTTGGTATTTATTTTATGTATATACCAAACAACGTTAACAATTTTACTTGAAAGAGTTTTTAGTGCTTAGCACGAAATTTTTATTTTTAATTCAATTTTTAATTGTTGGGGTAAGTGGAAAAAAATTCAACAACTATTTACAGCGAAGGTTGAGTGTATAGCTATTTCACGAAAAACCATTTTCGATCATCAGCACTCTTTTCGGAAGTGGATGCACCGGGGATTGAACCCGAGTCCATTCCAACTTCAGCCGCAATGACCCAACGCATAAACACACTCGGCCATTGAGACTCTGTGCAAGCTGTTGGATTTTCCCCACTTTTGCCTTTTTCATTTTCAACATTAACGTTAGTGTGTATATGCTTTTGCATATATTCTCCACAAACGTGCTGAATTTTTGTTGTAGGCAGTTCGTTTGGTATATACATAAAATAAATACCAACAACAATGTTCATTGCGAACTGCCTACAACAAAAATTCAGCACGTTTGGGGAGAATATATGCAAAAGCATATACACACTAACGTTAATGTTGAAAATGAAAAAGGCAAAAGTGGGGAAAATCCAACAGCTTGCACAGAGTCTCAATGGCCGAGTGTGTTTATCCGTTGGGTCATTGCGGCTGAAGTTGGAATGGACTCGGGTTCAATCCCCGGTGCATCCACTTCCGAAAAGAGTGCTGATGATCGAAAATGGTTTTTCGTGAAATAGCTATACACTCAACCTTCGCTGTAAATAGTTGTTGAATTTTTTTCCACTTACCCCAACAATTAAAAATTGAATTAAAAATAAAAATTTCGTGCTAAGCACTAAAAACTCTTTCAAGTAAAATTGTTAACGTTGTTTGGTATATACATAAAATAAATACCAACA
Organism: Urophora cardui; assembly: GCA_960531455.1. Lineage (NCBI taxonomy): Eukaryota > Metazoa > Arthropoda > Insecta > Diptera > Tephritidae > Urophora > Urophora cardui. Next base: position 95,290,326 of record OY482673.1, on the reverse strand, counting down.
ACAATGTTCATTGCGAACTGCCTACAACAAAAATTCAGCACGTTTGTGGAGAATATATGCAAAAGCATATACACACTAACGTTAATGTTGAAAATGAAAAAGGCAAAAGTGGGGAAAATCCAACAGCTTGCACAGAGTCTCAATGGCCGAGTGTTTTTATCCGTTGGGTCATTGCGGCTGAAGTTGGAATGGACTCGGGTTCAATCCCCGGTGCATCCACTTCCGAAAAGAGTGCTGATGATCGAAAATGGTTTTTCGTGAAATAGCTATACACTCAACCTTCGCTGTAAATAGTTGTTGAATTTTTTTCCACTTACCCCAACAATTAAAAATTGAATTAAAAATAAAAATTTCGTGCTAAGCACTAAAACTCTTTCAAGTAAAATTGTTAACGTTGTTTGGTATATACATAAAATAAATACCAACAACAATGTTCATTGCGAACTGCCTACAACAAAAATTCAGCACGTTTGTGGAGAATATATGCAAAAGCATATACACACTAACGTTAATGTTGAAAATGAAAAAGGCAAAAGTGGGGAAAATCCAACAGCTTGCACAGAGTCTCAATGGCCGAGTGTGTTTATCCGTTGGGTCATTGCGGCTGAAGTTGGAATGGACTCGGGTTCAATCCCCGGTGCATCCACTTCCGAAAAGAGTGCTGATGATCGAAAATGGTTTTTCGTGCAATAGCTATACACTCAACCTTCGCTGTAAATAGTTGTTGAATTTTTTTCCACTCACCCCAACAATTAAAAATTGAATTAAAAATAAAAATTTCGTGCTAAGCACTAAAAACTCTTTCAAGTAAAATTGTTAACGTTGTTTGGTATATACATAAAATAAATACCAACAACAATGTTCATTGCGAACTGCCTACAACAAAAATTCAGCACGTTTGTGGAGAATATATGCAAAAGCATATACACACTAACGTTAATGTTGAAAATGAAAAAGGCAAAAGTGGGGAAAATCCAACAGCTTGCACAGAGTCTCAATGGCCGAGTGTGTTTATCCGTTGGGTCATTGCGGCTGAAGTTGGAATGGACTCGGGTTCAATCCCCGGTGCATCCACTTCCGAAAAGAGTGCTGCTGATCGAAAATGGTTTTTCGTGAAATAGCTATACACTCAACCTTCGCTGTAAATAGTTGTTGAATTTTTTTCCACTTACCCCAACAATTAAAAATTGAATTAAAAATAAAAATTTCGTGCTAAGCACTAAAAACTCTTTCAAGTAAAATTGTTAACGTTGTTTGGTATATACATAAAATAAATACCAACAACAATGTTCATTGCGAACTGCCTACAACAAAAATTCAGCACGTTTGTGGAGAATATATGCAAAAGCATATACACACTAACGTTAATGTTGAAAATGAAAAAGGCAAAAGTGGGGAAAATCCAACAGCTTGCACAGAGTCTCAATGGCCGAGTGTGTTTATCCGTTGGGTCATTGCGGCTGAAGTTGGAATGGACTCGGGTTCAATCCCCGGTGCATCCACTTCCGAAAAGAGTGCTGATGATCGAAAATGGTTTTTCGTGAAATAGCTATACACTCAACCTTCGCTGTAATTAGTTGTTGAATTTTTTTCCACTTACCCCAACAATAATATTTCTAATTTGGAAAGGCATGGCAATTCTGATGGTCATAAAAGGGCAGAATTGTCTTTACAAAAACACAAAATACATAATTTATTTAAAAACAAGTAAAAGCCCGGCTGTCTTCGGCCGTACCGAAGACTTCATACATTTCATGAGTGCCCAGCCAGCAAGGTACCGTCCATTTTACGAACATTGTGATTTACGAGCTTTTTTTTTTTTACAATGGCGCTATTATAACTCTGACGAGTTTTATGGCCGAGCTTCTCTCCCAATTCGAGGTGTGCTCCTTTTTGTTTTTCCTACTAATTGGGTGGACCTACAGTTTTATGCCGGCTCCGAACGACGAATGCATTTTTTGAGAGAAGCTTTTTCATGGCAGAAATACACTCGGAGGGTATGCCGCCCACTGCCGAGAGGTGACCGCTGCTCTTAAAAAATCCAATAATTGGATTTTTACTAATTAGAAAAATTTTTTGGTGTTTTTCTCGGACCGTGGTTTGAACCCGAGACCTCTGGCATAGCAGGCGAGCACTCTACCCACTGCACCACAGCGGCCACGATTTACGAGCTATTCTCGAATAAAAAAACAATAACAAAAGAAGCTTTTTTCTATCATGTAAAAAAAAAAAAAGAAAACGAAAAATTCCAAACTCAATATTTTAAAAGTAAGTATGTATGTTTGTAAAATTTCTACATTTACGATAAAAAAAACGGACGTAAAAAGATTCATATACGAGTGCTTTTTCGATACATTTACGACACTCGTAGGCAATGAACATTTTAAAGCGAAACAGTATTCGTAGGCGAATCGTAAAAGGATTTCGTAAACGATATTTTATTAGAGTTTTCTTCGAGAAAACATCAGTTTACGAGCTCGTTTACGATGATTTTGCTGTCTGGGTGGGGAAATGAAAAGTTACCTATGTATGTACATAGCCGGATTAAGTTTAATTTATAATTTTAATTCTGTGGGTTATTTATGGAAAGATTTATTAGAAAAAATAGTGTCCTGGCTATTTAAATGGAGGAGTTATACACCAAAATGCCCATATCTGAACAATCGGTTGTATGGGAGCTATATGTTATAATGGTCCGATGTTGACAATTTTCGGTAACCCCGTTTGGGCCCATATGGGTACAAATACTTCAAAATTTCACGCCGTTAGCTGTTAAAATGGAGGAGTTATACACCAAAATGTCCATATCTGAACAATCGGTTGTAGGGGAGCTATAGGTTATAGTGGTCCGATCTTAACAATTTTCGGTAATCTCGTTTAGGCCCATATGGGTACAAATACTTCAAAATTTCACGCCGTTAGCTGTTAAAATGGAGGAGTTATACACCAAAATGTCCATATCTGAACAATCGGCCGAGCTTCTCTCCCAATTCGAGGTGTGCTCCTTTTTTGTTTTTCCTACTAATTGGGTGGACCTACAGTTTTATGCCGGCTCCGAACGGCGAATGCATTTTTTGTGAGAAGATTTTTCATGGCAGAAATACACTCGGAGGGTATGCCGCCCACTGCCGAGAGGTGACCGCTGCCCAATAATTGGATTTTTACTAATTAGAAAAATTTTTTGGTGTTTTTCTCGGACCGTGGTTTGAACCCGAGACCTCTGGCATAGCAGGCGAGCACTCTACCAACTGCACCACAGCGGCCACGATTTACGAGCTATTCTCGAATAAAAAAACAATAACAAAAGAAGCTTTTTTCTATCATGTAAAAAAAAAAAGAAAACGAAAAATTTCAAACTCAATATTTTAAAAGTAAGTATGTATGTTTGTAAAATTTCTACATTTACGATAAAAAAAACGGACGTAAAAAGATTCATATACGAGTGCTTTTTCGATACATTTACGACACTCGTAGGCAATGAACATTTTAAAGCGAAACAGTATTCGTAGGCGAATCGTAAAAGGATTTCGTAAACGATATTTTATTAGAGTTTTCTTCGAGAAAACATCAGTTTACGAGCTCGTTTACGATGATTTTGCTGTCTGGGTGGGGAAATGAAAAGTTACCTATGTATGTACATAGCCGGATTAAGTTTAATTTATAATTTTAATTCTGTGGGTTATTTATGGAAAGATTTATTAGAAAAAATAGTGTCCTGGCTATTTAAATGGAGGAGTTATACACCAAAATGCCCATATCTGAACAATCGGTTGTATGGGAGCTATATGTTATAATGGTCCGATGTTGACAATTTTCGGTAACCCCGTTTGGGCCCATATGGGTACAAATACTTCAAAATTTCACGCCGTTAGCTGTTAAAATGGAGGAGTTATACACCAAAATGTCCATATCTGAACAATCGGTTGTAGGGGAGCTATATGTTATAGTGGTCCGATTTTGACAATTTTCGGTAACCCTGTTTGGGCCCATATGCGTACAAATACTTCAAAATTTCACGGCGTTAGCTGTTAAAATGGAGGAGTTATACACCAAAATGTGTATATCTGAATAATCGGATGTTGTGGAACTATATGTTATGGTGGTCCGATCTTGACAATTTTCGGTAACCTTGTTTGGGCCAAAATGGGTACGTCTACTTCAAAGTTTCATGTCCTTAGCTGTTTAAATGGGGAAGTTATGCACAAATTACATCCAAAAATTTCATGTATATCTGAATAATCGGTTGTTTTCTATATGTTATAGTGGTCCGATTCTGACAAATGATCAGCTGCATATGACAACATACCTGTATTCCGAATTTCATTCAGATATCTCAAAAACTGAGGGACTAGTTTGCGTTCACACAGACGGACAGACGGACATGGCTTAATCGACTCAGCTCGTGATTCTGATCATATTGGTATATATTTTGGTGGGTCCCCCACGCTTCCACTGATACTTTCGACAAAAATTTTTTGGCACTAAGTTATAATACCATTTCATTCTCATGAAAGGTATAAAAAATTATCCTACTTATATGTACATACTTGTACCTTTATATCTAAGACATTTATCTAATGCATAACATGCACTAATTTATGTATACAAAAGTTTATACACAAATGTGCTATGAATAAAAACACAAATTTTAATTTAATTAAATTCATTTCTAATAAATACATATGTTCTTTAATTCGAAAACAAAATTTTGCGTTTGCTTTCCGATATATACGTTTCTTTGTTGATTTCCTTATATTTGACATCACTCCTCAATTTCACTCCGATCTTTCGTCCGTCACTCCGAAACACTCCGCTATATGTCACTCCGCTCATAAATTTTGGAACGGCATCGATGGCAACGTATCAGTCGCCGGATCCGGCATACTTTCCCAATTTTCTATTTTGCCGTACGTCAGTAATATCAGATGTATTCGGTGAACGCATTAGAGTACTATAGTGCAGAAAATTGCGTTCGATAACTCGTTTTTGAGGTCGACTTTCCATTATTCCAGCACGCCCTGAGAAAAATGACTTATGCAGGGCGGTAGAGGGGCTCTCACAGATCTCAAAACTGTAAACCAAACTTGCCGGAGGCTTATAGTTCCCGAGATATTCCTTCTTAAAGTTGTGAAAATACTACGCAGAAGGACATCACCGTGGCGGTAGCCACGGTTGGGGCACACGCCCGGACGGATGGCGTAGCCCAGGGTTATTTTGGTAATTATCTAGTTTACGGTACATCGACTAAAACTGCTCCAATTTTTACAAATGGGGTACCAATAGACGCGTTTCGATCTCAGAAACACAAATCCGAAAACGGAGCTTCACTTTTTTATTTTAATAAAAAATTATTAACAAAAAACGATCTAACTTTTTGCTTGGTCCTTACACACATAAATTCAACTGATTTATTTATCATAGTATCACACATACCTTATATTTACTAAATAACACACAAAAATTTGCAATATTTTAGAATTCAATACTATATTTTAATAAAATCGAAGTAAACAATTTGCCTTTTTAATTTAATTTACAGCGCCTTCACACTTAGGCATTTAAAGTTGCAAATAATATGCTTTTGTGCAGAACATTTTTCTGCGTTGGCGGCCTTCGGCCGCGCTTATAAAAAATAACCCTGGGCTACGCCATCCGTCCGGACGTGTGCCCCAACCGTGGCTACCGCCACGGTGATGTCCTTCTGCGTAGTACACCCTTCGACGATTTTTCATTCCAAATTTTCTTTTTTTTAATAATGGACTAATATCCAGAAAAAAGCGCCGCAGGTATATACAGTGGCGAGCATTAATGGATGAAGGTTTCCCACTTCTGTGCTTATGTGTTCATAAAACCTAATCCAAGCACCTAATTTCAACCAATTTTTTTTTATTAATTAGCATATATATTATTTTAATAGAAAACATACAAAGAAATTTAATTCCATCTTGATAACCACGTTTTTTAGGACGAAAAACTCAAACATCCACATTCATCCAATTTTGCTCGTGAGGAAAAAAATTATTTGGTATGGAGTAATATTATTTCCTCCGTAGCCCCTTATATTTTGGGGCTGTTTTAATGTGCGTTGGCATGCTTTCCTTTAGTTCTGCTATGGTTACCCTTGGTTTCTTGGCCCATTCGTCCTCAACTCGCGGGACCTTTTTCGTACACAGCCATCCTTTTTTTTAAAAATCCCAAAGATTTTCGATGGGATTAGGATCTGGGCTTTGGGCAGCCCACTTTATCACACCAAATCATTGGCTAGATAACCAGTTTCGCATGATTTTCGCCTATTTTTGGGGTTACCGCCTTGCTAAAATAGCACCTCGTCTTCGGAATATGCGCTTATTTCGGCGAACTCAGTCAAATCTATTCTTAAAATATGGAGATAATCTTCCTTTTTCATAGCTCCACCTATTTTTATTAACGGATCAAGTTTCCATCAGGTGAAACCGCCCCAACCCCTATAATTTCCTCCACAGTTTTCTTCGCTTGGTGCCTTTGGAGTGTTTCATGTGGCCAGTGCCAAAAGTATTGTTTTCCATCCGACTGGAAGCAATTTATTTTTGTTTCGTCTGACCATATAACTAGGCTGACCATCCGTTCTGTTTTTTGAGGGACCGTTCTGTTTTTCAGACATCTGTCCCTCGTATTTTTGTTTTTTCGGAAAACCTCAAAATGTTCTGTTTTTTTCCTAGTGTCCCTCATTTGTCCCTCATTTATTTATTTTGGGGCATATTCATAGTCTTGATAAAAGCTGATTTTAAGTTAGTTAAAATCAATATTTTATTTTGACTATGAATATTCCCCTTTTTGTTTAAAATCTGGTTTATATTAAAAAGGTTGAGGTGGCAGCCCTTTTTCTCATCAGAATTTAAGTAGTTATCGATAATAACTACCATCCTCATTGACTATATGTTTGTTGGAATGTAATTTTTGTGGCTGCTGTGTGGCAAATTAATTTGAAAGAAATTGGTAAATCGTATTAAAATTGATTTGTGGACATTAAACTAAGTTACCAAATTCTTTTTTATCGTAGCATTATGCTTGCTTTATTGTAGATACCTATAATTAAACTTACAAATTTGTTTATTTTTGTTAAAAAGAGTCTGAAGAGAATCTGAATTACATATGCCTATTATTTGATGAATAAATATGTTTTACGATTTCAAGTTTCATAAATATATGTTCGTACTTATAAAATTTGAAATTTTGTCCCTCATTTTCGATTCCTATTTATGGTCAGCCTACATATAACTCTTCTCCAGTCTGATAGCAAACAATACTTCTGGCACTGGCAACATGAAACACTCCAAAAAGACCAATTAAAGAAAACTGTAAAGCATGGAGAGGGCAATTTTATGGTTTGGGGCTGTTTAACCTCATGGAAACTCGATCCATTAATAAAAATAAGTGGAGCTATGAAAAAGGAAGATTATCTTCATATTTTAAGAATAGATTTGCCTGAGTTCGCCGGAATAAGCGCATATTCCGAAGACGAGGTGCTATTTTAGCAAGGCGGTAACCCCAAAAATAGGCGAAAATCATGCGAAACTGGTTATCTAGCCAATGATTTGGTGTGATAAAGTGGGCTGCCCAAAGCCCAGATCCTAATCCCATCGAAAATCTTTGGGATTTTTAAAAAAGAGGATGGCTGTGTACGAAAAAGTTCCCACAAATTTTAATCAACTTTGGCCGCGAGTTGAGGACGAATGGGCCAAGAAACCAAGGGTAACCATAGCAGAACTAAAGGAAAGCATGCCAACGCACATTAAAACAGCCCCAAAATATAAGGGGCTACGGAGGAAATAATATTACTCCATACCAAATATTTTTTTTCCTCACGAGCAAAATTGGATGAATGTGGATGTTTGAGTTTTTCGCCCTGAAAAACGTGGTAATCAAGATGGAATTAAATTTCTTTGTATGTTTTCTATTAAAATAACACATATGCTAATTAATAAAAAAAAAAATTGGTTGAAATTAGGCGCTTGGATTAGGTTTTATGAACACATAAGCACAGAAGTGGGAAACATTCATCCATTAATGCTCGCCACTGTACACTTTATAAAACTTTATATATTTGATTATATTGAGTTAGAATTTGCTCATTACAACTAACCTCAAAGCTGGTATAGATATTGTGATATATCGGAAACTCACCTCTTTTCACCATTCATATAAAAAGAGCTTAGTGTGAAGGCAGGTTAATATTGATTAGTAGTAAATTTTGGTGGCAACACTACGCGCGACAGTCCTAAAATTAGCGCCTTTTGTTTACTTTGGTTTTTACTAAAATATAGTATTTAATGATAAAATATTGCACCTTTTTGTGTGTTATTTAGTAAATATAAGGCATGTGTTATCCCACGATAAATATATAAGTTGAATTTATGTGTTCCTGTGTGTGTACTAAGCGAGCAAAAAAGCTGCATTGTACAAACAGTTTTTTGTTCATAACTTTTTATTGAAATAAAAAAGTGAAGCTCCGCCTTCGGATTTGTGTTCCTGAGATCGAAACGCGTCGATTGGTACCCCATTTGTAAAAATTGGAGCAGTTTTAGTCGATACACCGTAAACTAGATAATTACCGTTATTTTTTATAAGCGCGTCCGAAGGCCGCCAATGCAGAAGTGTATTCTTTTTCGAAATTTTCGCTAAACTGCATGTGTGGTGAAATTTGTATGGGAAAATTGGGAACTTTAACAGCGAATATCTCGGGAACTATAAGCCTCCGGTAGGTGGGGTCTGCAGTTTTGTGATCTGGGGGTTCCCCCCTATCCCCCCTAAAAAACAGTTTTTTTTTCTAGGCGTGGGGGACTCGTCTAAAATTTTACCTATCTCGGAAACCATAAGCCTCCGGCAAGTTTGGTTTTCAGATTTGGGATTTGTGAGAGCTCCTCTACACCCCTGTATAAGTCATTTTTCTCGGGGCGTGCTGGAATAATGGAAAAAATTCCCTTAATACATATTCCATGTGATTTTGCTCTTAGCGGTTCGTTAATTTTCGTTTTTTGACGCCTTTATATAAAACTTCTGTGACAAATGTCTGATATTGTTCACCCTATACTTTAAGTGCATTCACCGAACACATATTTTATGTGCCAATCTTTCCGCTACGTACGTCCTGTCAGTCGAAAACGACGTACGTCATGACGGAGAAGTACTGATTCTGCTTAGCGCTTTAGACAGAGCTGTTGTGCTACTGTTGAGTGTATGTCTTATGCCGCCCATTAACCATACAATTTATCGTACTACACTGTCGTACGATAAATCGCTTGCTTCGCCACCAACGCTCCAACTTCAACGTCGATTTATCGTCAAACATTTTTACCAACGCTTTGAAGAGTAAACAACAAGCCAATGCATACGGATTGTACACGTAATAATTAAAAAAAAAACTAATTTTTGTGTTATAAAAATATATAAGTTAACTGTTTACATTTTTCGCACTTAATATTGCACATGTTGGCAATATTTTTGTAGTAATTTATTAAATTTTGCCACTTTTATTTCTTATTTTCAAAGTGATGCGCGCGATGCTTTCACTTCAGCGAGAAAAAAATAATGAAGTTTGTCAAACATATCCACTAACCTTCCAATTTGTTGTACAACGCGACGAAATATCAAATCCGTTTTAGGGCCCATTAACCATCCAATTTATCGTACGACTTGGGTTCGTTCAGTGCTCGTTGTACAACAAATCGCCACGTTAGTGCATAAATTCACTCAAAAATGAAGCTTAAAGCTTTCTGTTTTGGGTTTGTTGTATTTGCAATGAAATCAGTCGCATGTACATACATACGTATGCAAAGCAAGAACTGGTTTTGTTTGTAATTCATTTAATAGTAAGTGCTGAATCAACGAAAAGGAACCCTAATTCTATAATTGCATTTCACGTTTGGAAAGCAATTTTTATACAATGTTTTGTAAACGTGAGGTGAAAAAAATTTCTCTAAAAATAAAAAAAAATAAAAAATGCGCCACTCGGGAGTCGAACCTGAGCTCCTTGGTCCGTAGGCAGCATACCTCACCATTACGCTACAAACGTATTCGGAACTTTGTTGTCTAAATTCGAATTTATTCAATCAGGTTTCTTTTTTTTTGTTCTTTTCAAATGCTTCACCTCAACTTCTCTTCACTTTCTGATTGTAAAATATAACAAAACGTTTGGGAAATTTTGTATTTCCAAACTATATATAGCATAATAAGCTAGTTTACTTCACTGCATATTGGGATTTTTGGTAGAAGTTATAAATACATATGTATGTAGATCTATTTCGGAGAACACCACATCCCATCAGACTTCTTTTTACTTTTATTCTTGCGTCCGCATAAAACATCCTTTAATGAAAAATTTCACTAAAAAGTTAAAAATAAATAATAGCTTAAAAAAACTAAAAAACACGCTTTAATCTTAAAAATCGTACTAAAAATTGAGAAATAAATTAATTAGAAACAAAATGAACGAAAATATAAGTATTTAAGGAAAAGCGTGGGGGTGCTCAATAATATTTGAACATGAAAATATTCGATTCGTACAACTAGTACAAAAATATACCTAGTTGCGAAATTAAAGAGTACGATATATGAAATCTCAAAAAAGTCAAAATAAAATTATTAGTAAAAAAACACCGATTTTAAATATTTTTTGACGTACTGAGCACTCCACGCTTTTCCTTAAATACTTATATTTTCGTTCATCATTTTGTTTCTAATTAATTTATTTCTCAATTTTTAGTACGATTTTTAAGATTAAAGCGTGTTTTTTAGTTTTTTTAAGCTATTATTTATTTTTCAATTAAATCACACGGTAGGCTGGGTTATTTAATGCGCTTTCCAGAAATGTATAGCTATTAATAATATTTGGATGAGTTCATCAAGTTTAAGTGAAGTAGACTTGGGTATAAAAGGGTAACATACCTTAAAATTTCCTAAATTTTTTTTACAATTTTGCTCTTGAAGACGGTTTTTGGGTTATTAGTGATTGTTTTATTTGGTTGCATAACTCCACAAATGTAAAAAAAAAATTCGGAAGATCGAGACCGTGGATAGCGGAAAAAACCATGGACCCGGATGGCCCCAAAATATTATTGGGCAATATTGGTATCAAATTAAAGCTCTTAACTAGGTCGCGCATATGGAACTCATTACATGTCAATTTCTTAGCCAATTTCCGATATACTGGGGAATAAGTGGTCCAGGATGACTACAGAATATTTTAAAGGATATCGGCGACATTTGAGTCTAAATTTTGATTTATATATGTCGAAACGGTAGACACAGCAAAATGGATTGGCTTTACATTGAAGTCCTAGGTAAAATCTTTATTTTGATACCCATATTACTTAAACTTAATGAACTCATCCAAATATTATTCGATTTTTAATAGCTATACATTTCTGGAAAGCGCATTAAATAACACAGCCTACCGTGTGATTTAATTGAAAAACAAGTAAGGAAGCCTAAGTTCGAGTGGAATCGAACATTAGATACTCAGCTGTATGCTCTCATTGTTTGTTTGCGTTTGTTCGATATAGGGTGTATTTTATATGAAACGAGTGCTGCATAAACAGGGCGCAGCCACGCCCATTTTCAAAATTTGTATCAATCATCGAAATAAGCATATAAATATTATTGTTAGTGCAAAATTGCATCCCTCTATGACTTTTAGTTACAAAGACTTCACGTTACAAATTCCAAAAGGGTGTTCCAGAAATATCTTTGTTAAAAAGTAGGCGTGGTCATAAACCGATTTCAATACATTTTTGCGTGTCTATTAACACAAGTTATAAAAGTGTATAAACCAAGTTTCGTCATAATATCTCAGTTATTTGTCGAGTAATAGGCTCGTAGATTTCTTTGTATAAAAAGAGGCGGTGCCACGCCCATTTTCCATTTTTTTTTTTTATTTTTTGTTTCCGGTCTATTGTAGAACTCATGTCACAAAATTTCAATGAATTATCTTTATATTTCACAGAGATATCGCTAAAAATGATTTTATTAGGTAACTTTATAATACCCATATATAAAAGTGGGCGTAGTCGTCAACCGATTTTGGTAATTTTTCGTCCACACATTTGGGTAAGTAGATATATCACGCGTACCAAATTTCATCGATATATCTTTAACGGTTTATGAGTTATGGCTTATAAAACTTTCAATATTTGCCCCTTAATAAGTGGGCGTGGCACCGCCCATTTTCAAAAATTTTTGTATTTTTTGTTTTATGTCCGTAGTTGGACTCCTGCCACAAAATTTCAGTGATAGATCTTTATATTTGACAGAGATATCGCTTAAAATGTTTTTATTAGGCCCCTTTATAGTTCCCATATATAAAAGTGGGCGTGGCCGTCAACCGATTTTGATTATTTTTCGCCAAAACATTTATCTAAGTAAGCAAATTACGCATACCAAATTTCATCGATATATCTTCAACGGTTTCTGAGTTATGACATATAAAACTTTCAATGTTTGCCCCTTAATAAGTGGGCGTGGCACCGCCCATTTTCCAAAATTTCATCAAATTTCTTCCTAGGGGCCTGAGCTCAACACGTGGGTAAAATTTGATCGCTCCAGCTATATTAGTGACTGAGATACCAAATTTCCGAATTTTTCTATATAGGAAAAGTGGGCGTGGTCATGGTCCGATTTCGCCCATTTTCAATACCAACCGTCCCAGTCTCGATACCAACTTGGATTTCAAATTTCATCAAAATATCTCAATTTTTACGCGAGTTATCGTGCGTACGGACGGACGGACGGACGGACATGGCTCAATCGATTTCTCTTTTCACCCTGATCATTTTGATATATATAAGTCCATATCTATCTCGATTATTTCATTATGTTACAATCCACCGTTATGAAATCAAAATTATAATACTCTGTGTACTAGTACAGCTGAGTATAATAATGTCCGCTTTCGGGAAGATTATAGGGCAAGAAGTTGAAGATTCATGAGAAAAAAAAAGAAAATGATCAATTTAGAACGCGATATTACCTTCCCTGGGAAGTGTACCAAAAAACGGAATACGCCATTCGATTTAGCGGTTAATTCTACGTATGGGTGGATATCAATTTCTTTTCTCATGCAAAATCCTAACTTTTTTCATACATAAATCTAAACATACTTTGAAATTCTGGGAATTTGCGCGGTTTTTGGAAAAGTCAACTTTTCTTTTCATTTTACTTACTCTAAAACGCCATATTTTCATATTCCGGTGCCGGAGGGAATATCTAAAAAAAACGCATCTAATATACATACATATATAGGTATAGAAGTATAGATTGTATAGATTTAACAATGTTAAACATACAAAGCATCAATACATTTCTTAAACTCAAGGCGATTTGAAAATATATTTAAATTATTATCTCGATATATGTATGACATTGAACTCTCGTAATACTCTAGTTCATAGATCCCACACAAATACAGTCTCATTTTGTCGTAGTGTTGATGCATGGCGTTTGGTCGCTAGAAACGTGAGTTGCCACTTCCCTGTAATGGCACCGAACTGAGGTGTTTTTTGTTTGCTAATGATGATTTTAGGCTAATGATAATTTTCCACCTTTGTTATTTAAAATACTTGTACGTAAATACATCTCACACTCAAATGATAAATATAAATATACAGCCTTGCCCAAAAGACACCAATGTTTCTGTAAAAATCATATTCATACGTATGTATGGGAAAATATAATAAATATCCCAATATGCAAAATACATTTGTTATAAGTTTACAATAAACTTATTTCAGTAAGCAAAACGTTTCGAAAATCTTTAATATAAAACTTGTAATTTATTTAATAGTAATTGCTGAATCAACGAAAAGGAACCCCAATTCTATAATTGCATTTCACGTTTGGAAAGAAATTCTTAATAAATATTTTTACACAATGTTTTGTAAACGTGAGGTGAAAAATTTCTCCCAAACAAAAAAAATGCGCTACACGGGACTCGAACCTACGCTCCTTGGTCCATAGGCAGCATACCTCACCATTATGCTACAATCGTATTCGGAATTAGAGTTTTTGACAATAAAAAACTCTAATTCGTGCACGTCATCACACATTGTGGACATTTTCGCAAATACAAATTATTTACTTGCATTCATAATTGCGCATAACGGTTACGCAGCTGGCAACCACGAGCTAAAATTCAGAAGAAAAACAACCAACGGCAAAGTCGACTGAAGCAGTGCTTTGCTACGTCACGTCAGTATACATCATAGATGGCCAAAACTATCACATTCAAACATTTCTATTTTATGAAGCGATGAGAGAATGAGGAGAATAAGTCGCTCACGCGTCTCGTCAAAACAATGTTGCCAACATTTTCAATTTATGAGGAAAAGGGAATTTTAAGTAGAAGGAACTTTTTATAATGCAAATAGTGCGATAAGTAAATTTTTTCGACCGTAATGCTAAACGGCTTAACGCACATATCTATTAAAATATGATTTAAAATTAAATATTAAGTAGTGAAAAAGTTTGTTCATCCTTTTCTTACTTTTTTATATGAATTGTATAAATATGTGGTTATGGTTTCCGTGATTATAAAAAAAAATGAATAAAATCATCGCTAAAGATATACTCGAAAATACGGCTCGGTATGTACTATATACACATATCTCATTAACTCAATATTCGGGAACTCAGATAGTTAACTTAAGTAAGAATAAAAAAAATAATAATAATAAAATGGATAAATATTTCGCTTAACCGATAATCGAATATTCGCAAGAGCTAAAGCAATCATGTAAGAGGCTGTTTTAACTTGTTTGCTCCAATTTGGTTTACAAATCGTATTGGGAAGTTCTGCTTTCAACGCTCCTTTTAATCGCAAAACCAAGCTTTCTCTCTCCATATTTAATACGGCATCATAATCCCTGGCATTAATTGTCCCATAATAGCGTCCGACAAAAAATTTGGTCGCCTGGGCGATATCACTATGACACACCAAACATTTTGCCCCCTTTTCGCCATTGCTAATTACTAAGAAATCTTTTTCCCAATTTACGTTAAACATTTTTCGCAGCAACCTGATTACTTGAAAGTAGCGCGTCGAATGAGCACGATCACAACAAAACCGTAGTGTCGGCATCACTGGTTCATACAAAATGCTTATATGTGTGCGTTAGCAGTGAAGCTGATCTTGTGTACGTGTGAAAGCAGAAGAGAAAAAATTGGCACGCGTGCCTATGGGATGGCCATCTATGGTATACATATATGGCTCTGCGACAGCGCTGTGCTCGCGAGCAGCTTCGTGGGCACCTATGCTCTAGTTATTGGGTTATTTAAAGCATAACACTGGATCACAAAATGAAATTTTTTGTCTGTACTTTGGACGTGACTATCCTATCTATATGTAAAATCGGTCGCTGATTCCGAAAATCGGGTTCATTTTTAATTCTATGGGAAGGTTTTTGAGATATAGGCAATTTACCGTTATTTGGCCAATGGGTCCATTTAATCCAGTATATCTCTTTAACACAGTGAGTTAGGGTGACACCAGACGAAAGAAAATTAAATTTCCTTTTCACGGTTCCTATAACATTTTTCTCTAACTCGTATAGTTTCTGAAATATTGACGATTAAATTGAATTTAATTGAATTTTTTCGATTTTTTACGATTTTTTGAAGAAAAAATTGAGTTGGTCAGACAATATCTTTAAAACCAATGTCTTCACCTTCGGTTTTACTCTTTTACGTGAAGCTCCATTCTATTGGGAAAAAGGTAAGCTATCAACGAAGAAAATCCATGGTAAAATGGAAAAGTTATAGGCGATCAAGTAAATACAGCCAAGTCGCGCAATGCCTCTGCACGGGTATATTCTATGCATATTGTACCAATACCTACACATCTGCAGTAGCAGCACATTGGCAGCGCAGTAGATACAAGCGCATTTACGGGTATAATATGGTGGTGTCACCCCAAGGAAGATAACTCACTGTGTTAAAGAGATATACAGGATTAAGTGGACCCATTGGCCAAATAACGGTAAATTGCCGATATCTCAAAAACCTTCCCATAGAATTAAAAACGAATTAAAAATTTTACAGTAATAAGTAAACTTTACTCGTTACTGTAAAAATTTTAGAGTAATAAGTAATATTTACTGTTTACTGTAAGACTACTTAAGTATCGAGGATACAGTAGCATAAGTATTGGAATACACACACACGCACACTGATGAGCACAAACGCATGGGTCCGATGGTTGTTTTTATTAAACGGTTTTATTTAGCTCACCCCGTTTGTTTTATTATTTATTATTTATTCTTGGGTCAAATTTAGTAATTCAAATTTCACCCTCTTCCTGTCAACCGATTAATCTGAAATTTTGTACGCATGTATAACCCCGATGACAATGCAATATTATGAAAAAAAAAAAATTCCGATAGGTGGCGCGTGGGTCGCTATATTTACAAAAATCGCATTTATGGTCCGATTTGGCTGAAATTCGGAACATGTATTACTACCTTGAAAAGAAATATTTTCTTTAAAAAAAAATTCCGCTAGGTGGCGCGTGGGTCGCTATATTTACAAAAATCGCATTTATGGTCCGATTTGGCTGAAATTCGGAACACGTATTACTACCTTGAAAAGAAATATTTTCTTAAAAAAAAAATTCCGCTAGGTGGCGCGTGGGTCGCTATATTTACAAAAATCGCATTTATGGTCCGATTTGGCTGAAATTCGGAACATGTATTACTACCTTGAAAGGAAATATTTTCCTAAAAAAAACTTCCGATAGGTGGCGCGTGGGTCGCTATATTTACAAAAATCGCATTTATGGTCCGATTTGGCTGAAATTCGGAACATGTATTACTACCTTGAAAAGAAATATTTTCTTAAAAAAAATCCGCTAGGTGGAGCTGAGATCGGGGTAATTAAAACTGAAAATCCTAATTATGGACCGATTTGGCTGATATTTAGCATGTGCATTACTTAAATAATTTACAAATGTTAAAAAAAAAAATTGGAGCCGCTAGGTGGCGCGTGAGTCGCTCTATTTAAATAAAAATAGGTAAAAAAAACTTCTTAAGTTAAAGGGTTTTATGTTAAACATACATTGCAAAGTTTAAGACTAAATGGCGTATAATAATAAGATTTAAATTTAGAAATTGAATCTGTAATTTAGGTATCTGATTAATCCAGCCTGAATCCACCACCCAAGTCAAGATTTTGTATCGTGTTGAGGACTGTGTGGCGTTAGGGTGGCTAAAAATGATACGTCGCACAATGGGATTTTTTGGCCAAAAATAAATTCGAAATTAAAGTAGTGATAAATAAATATTTTTTAACTGCAATCGACAGATATCTTATGGTACAAAAAAAAAAGCCCATGTAAAATTTTTTGAGTTCCGTTTCGTTTAACCATACAGGGTGCTCAAAGTTGAACAAAAAATATGTCATATGAATTATGAATTTTATGACCTGATACGAAAAGCTCTATCTAAGCCATTTATCAACGTATATATTTGGTTTTGACATCTAAATATAGAAAATGACCTCTACTTTTCTAGGAAGTAATCTCGTTTCTTCTAACTTTTAAATCTGATTTTATATGATTTTTCAAATACTGATAAAAAAATATAGAAAAAAATTTTTCTTCGTCCAATTTAAGGAATAAAATAAAAAAAACCAAAAAAAAGGTATCTTGGTTTTTTTTTTGGTGTTATGAACTAATTTATTCTTTATCAGATCACATTAACAGATATTAATTTCACGCGCGCCTTCGCGTGTTTTAATTATTCTCCTAACTGGCTAAAAGTGCATTTTTCAAATTACATTTATAATGACATATTCAAAATTAAAAAAAATAGAGCGTATAGAAGATCTATCATCCAATTTACATCTGTAGTAAAGAAAATGGTTCACAATATGAAATACAGCAGCTCATTTTTGAATTAGCTATATAGATTCTATTATATATTGTTTTTTTTGCAGGGTAAAAAAAAAAATTCAAAAAAATTCCAAAAGTTTGAAATCAAATAAAAAAAAAATTAAAAAAAGGTCTCCTCAATTTTTTAATATATGTTCACCCCAAGTGTGCTTTATAACCCCCCATAGTCAGTTTCATCATTCACGCGCGCTCTTCTCTCTAATTCATATTTTTCGACGAGGTGTATATGCGCGCTATCACTATGGATGTACATACATATGTACACATGTGTAGCTAGAGAGAAAAGCATTGATGAGCAGTTTTGACATATGTTTATGCTTTAAAATCGCTAATATATTAACTAATGCAATTTTATATAGAATATTTACATATATACTTACTTTTAGCCTATTTACTTCAAAAGTATCATAACTCAAAAACGCGAGTTTTCAGGTAAGGATGGGTATGCATGCATGTGTGTGTATGTACATATATGTATGTGCATTATATGACGAAATTTCGGTCTGATATATTGAAAATTTAGAGTTTGAGATCAAAAAATTATCTGTGCTATATGTACTATTGGTGTACATACATATATAGCGATCGAAAACTTAAAGGGCTTTTTCATAAAATCAGCTCACTAAGAGATGATAGTATAGAAGTAAATGAGCGATCTACTATCATTTGCTGCTTTTTATACCAGCCATGAACATGAAATAGTGTTATAACTTTGTACCGAAATACTACGTATTTTTATGTAAAGTTTATCATTTGTCGGAATCGCCCAAATCCAGTATAAAATATAGCTCCCATACAACGGATTGTTCATATGTACAAGATAAATTTGAGTATTTGTAACTTATTCAATTAAACAGATAAAATTTAATTTCTATCATTCATAAATGGTATTGGTACGCATAAACTTGTTGATATTTGCATTTATCTATTTCGTCTCCCACCTGTGCCGTTACCTTATAAATGGGAGTTTACGTGGGGATCCAAGCCCTAAGAGTACAGATTTTAAATAAGTATACATAAACGTCACATAGATAATTAAATAAATATTTTTGAAATAGTTACAAATATATGCTTATACCTACATATATAATTGCCCTCAGCATTTCAACTCAATTAGTTTCGAAAATAAATGCATTTTAATGGTTTTTCGCGGCACCCGTTATATGGGGGGTGAGAGAATTTGTCATCAGATTAAGTTCATTTTTACACCATGTACTAATATTCATCAAAATAAATGCATTTCAATGGTTTTTCGCGGCACCCGTTATATGGGGGGTGGGAGAATTTGTCATCAGATTAAGTTCATTTTTACACCATGTACTAATATTCATCAAAGAAGCTTGCATACTGAATTTCATTAATGTAACTTAATTAGTTTCCAAAATAATTGCAATTTAATGGTTTTTCGAGACACCCGTTATATGGAGGGTGGGAGAATTTGTGATCAGATTAAGTTCATTTTTACACCATGTACTAATATTCATCAAAGAAGCTTGCGTACTGAATTTCAGCATTGTAACTTAATTAGTTTCGAAAATAAATGTATTTGAATGGTTTTTCGCGGCACCCGTTATATGGGGGGTGGGAGAATTTGTCATCAGATTAAGTTCATTTTTACACCATGTACTAATATTCATAAAAAAAGCTTATTATCAAAATTTGAGCACTCTAGGTCCATTTTTACTATTTATGGCCGTTTTTTGTATGAAACGTTCCCATTGTGCGTCGATAGCGGTACACCACCCAAGTTAAGGTGAAAGGTTAAAATGCGCCGAGAACTGTATGGCATTAGGGTGGATAAAAATGGTATGTCGTTAGCGTTTTCCCCTCAAGACTCAGGCGCATCTTGTTGTACATAGCCTTGCCCCTTTATTGGACCTCTGGAGGGTCGACCGTTTAAATGTCCATTACTCGTGGGAACAAAATGGTAAAAAAAATATAAAAAATAAAAACTAAAAACTAGAAAATAAAAATAGGTAAAAAAAACTTTTTAAGTTAAACGGTTTTATGTTATACATACATTGCAATGTTTAAGATAAATGTACTAAAAACCAAAAAATAATAAAATAGATACAGTCGTGGGAATTATAAACATTTGCATAGACTAGACTAAAATAAAACCGGGGGCACGTCAATTGTCTACAAATTATCGACTTAATGTGCGATAGAAGAATCGTTTAATTCGTCTTTAGGCAGTTGGCCCGCAGACGGTGAGGAAATTACTTACTATTTTCTTGCTCATGGAAATTCCAATAGTTATACAATCCATGTTAATAAAAGAGATGTTTCAACTAGTTTATCGTTGGACATTCACACGAGGAATCGTTTCACTGCTCGTAGTTTGTCTTTAATCGACAAAACATATGATAAAAGTACTACTCGCTCACCACTATGAAACCCTAAAACTCGCTTATAATCGAGCTTGCTAGCTTTTTTCCACATTCTAGCCCTACTTATCACACGTCCATCGTTGTTGGTTGAACAACTGCCTAATTATAGTGTAACATTACAAAACAAACATTTTAATCAACGATTGTAGACAATTGACGTGCCCCCCGGTTTTATTTTAGTCTAGTCTATGCAAATGTTTATAATTCCCACGACTGTATCTATTTTATTATTTTTTGGTTTTTAGTACATTTATCTTAAACATTGCAATGTATGTATAACATAAAACCGTTTAACTTAAAAAGTTTTTTTACCTATTTTTATTTTGTTCTGAGTGGCAGGTAGTAAGGACCAAGTTAGATGCAAATGAATATATGTATATGTACATACATATGGATTTGCGCTGCATTGGTAAAAAGGGGTATGAAATTTGTGATGCAATATAGATACCCTACATAGCCATAGAGATACCCTACAAAGAAATTCACATTAATCAGGGATGCTTTCGATCACGCGCAAAATAAAAACTTTTTATATTAAATGTATGTATGTACAAGCATTTATACATATGTACATGTACATATGCAGGTAAATATTGGCAGGCCTAAAATTTGACATGACCGTAAATTATTGCTTTCTTTTCAAATCTAACAATCCTTTTTGGTAAGCTTGCTTAGATAGCCGACTTTGCATTTTTGTTGTCAGAGAGAATTTATGTATATTGAATTTCGTGACAGATCCTTAGTCGTAATCCTAAAACTGGGGTTTTCCGCTCGTTAATACAAATTATTGTATTTTGAAACTCAAACAATGAGTTTTGCAAGCTTAGGTAGATGTTAAGTTATTTTTGTGTTTGATATTCTTTGTAGGGCACCTACATGCGCTTTCCTTCACAATCTCTCTCATAATTTTACCTCGGTCTGATGTACATACATTTCTATGTACACTGAGGTTATTCAAATTTATATCGACGCTTCCAAACAATACTGCACTAAGTCGACTTAGTACATTTTCCCGTTTTTGGCGTGTTCAAGTATTACGTGTCTTAATTTAGATGCTGTCTAATTTTGGTATCAATCGGACAATCCAATCAAAAGTTATGAGCAAAAGTGTACATCCAATACAACTCGAGATTTTTACAGAATAAAAACTTTGAGAGCTTGCCATGAAAAACCACGTAGAAAAATTTTATTTTTTCTTACGGTTTTATATAAAGCGTACCCTAGCTTTGATATTGTAGAGTTTTGGTGTTGACCGTTCAATCCAAACAGAAGTTACAAGTCAAAATATACTTAGCACATAACAGAAGTTTCATATCGAGTTCAAACTTTGAGAGCTTCTCCTGCAAAACACAGTTTTCAGACTTAGTACAGTTTTGTTTGGAAGCGTCGATATGAAGAAAATAAAGTTCTCTCGAAACACGCAAATTTAGATACTGGTCAAGAAAATGCCTTCAAATTTCCACCTCCTTTTACATTAGTAATGCTACATAATCTTTTGTTAAGTCCTTAATGAATAAGATAAATGCTTTTTATCATCAAATAAACACATAGTTTTCAGAAATAATGGTCTTGTTCTAACTTTTTGGAGCATCTTACGGGTGTATAAATAAAAAATGCTTTATTTGTTGGGGTTGGAGTAAAATTGTTAACGTTGTTTGGTATATACATAAAATAAATACCAACAACAATGTTCATTGCGAACTGCCTACAACAAAAATTCAGCACGTTTGTGGAGAATATATGCAAAAGCATATACACACTAACGTTAATGTTGAAAATGAAAAAGGCAAAAGTGGGGAAAATCCAACAGCTTGCACAGAGTCTCAATGGCCGATTGTGTTTATGCGTTGGGTCATTGCGGCTGAAGATGGAAGGGACTCGGGTTCAATCCCCGGTGCATCCACTTCCGAAAAGAGTGCTGATGATCGAAAATGGTTTTTCGTGAAATAGCTATACACTCAACCTTCGCTGTAAATAGTTGTTGAATTTTTTTCCACTTACCCCAACAATTAAAAATTGAATTAAAATAAAAAATTTCGTGCTAAGCACTAAAAACTCTTTCAAGTAAAATTGTTAACGTTGTTTGGTATATACATAAAATAAATACCAACAACAATGTTCATTGCGAACTGCCTACAACAAAAATTCAGCACGTTTGTGGAGAATATATGCAAAAGCATATACACACTAACGTTAATGTTGAAAATGAAAAAGGCAAAAGTGGGGAAAATCCAACAGCTTGCACAGAGTCTCAATGGCCGAGTGTGTTTATGCGTTGGGTCATTGCGGCTGAAGATGGAATGGACTCGGGTTCAATCCCCGGTGCATCCACTTCCGAAAAGAGTGCTGATGATCGAAAATGGTTTTTCGTGAAATAGCTATACACTCAACCTTCGCTGTAAATAGTTGTTGAATTTTTTTCCACTTACCCCAACAATTAAAAATTGAATTAAAATAAAAAAATTCGTGCTAAGCACTAAAAACTCTTTCAAGTAAAATTGTTAACGTTGTTTGGTATATACATAAAATAAATACCAACAACAATGTTCATTGCGAACTGCCTACAACAAAAATTCAGCACGTTTGTGGAGAATATATGCAAAGGCATATACACACTAACGTTAATGTTGAAAATGAAAAAGGCAAAAGTGGGGAAAATCCAACAGCTTGCACAGAGTCTCAATGGCCGAGTGTGTTTATGCGTTGGGTCATTGCGGCTGAAGATGGAATGGACTCGGGTTCAATCCCCGGTGCATCCACTTCCGAAAAGAGTGCTGATGATCGAAAATAGTTTTTCGTGAAATAGCTATACACTCAACCTTCGCTGTAAATAGTTGTTGAATTTTTTTCCACTTACCCCAACAATTAAAAATTGAATTTAAATAAAAAATTTCGTGCTAAGCACTAAAAACTCTTTCAAGTAAAATTGTTAACGTTGTTTGGTATATACATAAAATAAATACCAACAACAATGTTCATTGCGAACTGCCTACAACAAAAATTCAGCACGTTTGTGGAGAATATATGCAAAGGCATATACACACTAACGTTAATGTTGAAAATGAAAAAGGCAAAAGTGGGGAAAATCCAACAGCTTGCACAGAGTCTCAATGACCGAGTGTGTTTATGCGTTGGGTCATTGCGGCTGAAGATGGAATGGACTCGGGTTCAATCCCCGGTGCATCCACTTCCGAAAAGAGTGCTGATGATCGAAAATGGTTTTTCGTGAAATAGCTATACACTCAACCTTCGCTGTAAATAGTTGTTGAATTTTTTTCCACTTACCCCAACAATTAAAAATTGAATTAACATAAAAAATTTCGTGCTAAGCACTAAAAACTCTTTCAAGTAAAATTGTTAACGTTGTTTGGTATATACATAAAATAAATACCAACAACAATGTTCATTGCGAACTGCCTACAACAAAAATTCAGCACGTTTGTGGAGAATATATGCAAAAGCATATACACACTAACGTTAATGTTGAAAATGAAAAAGGCAAAAGTGGGGAAAATCCAACAGCTTGCACAGAGTCTCAATGGCCGAGTGTGTTTATGCGTTGGGTCATTGCGGCTGAAGATGGAATGGACTCGGGTTCAATCCCCGGTGCATCCACTTCCGAAAAGAGTGCTGATGATCGAAAATGGTTTTTCGTGAAATAGCTATACACTCAACCTTCGCTGTAAATAGTTGTTGAATTTTTTTCCACTTACCCCAACAATTAAAAATTGAATTAAAATAAAAAATTTCGTGCTAAGCACTAAAAACTCTTTCAAGTAAAATTGTTAACGTTGTTTGGTATATACATAAAATAAATACCAACAACAATGTTCATTGCGAACTGCCTACAACAAAAATTCAGCACGTTTGTGGAGAATATATGCAAAAGCATATACACACTAACGTTAATGTTGAAAATGAAAAAGGCAAAAGTGGGGAAAATCCAACAGCTTGCACAGAGTCTCAATGGCCGAGTGTGTTTATGCGTTGGGTCATTGCGGCTGAAGATGGAATGGACTCGGGTTCAATCCCCGGTGCATCCACTTCCGAAAAGAGTGCTGATGATCGAAAATGGTTTTTCGTGAAATAGCTATACACTCAACCTTCGCTGTAAATAGTTGCTGAATTTTTTTCCACTTACCCCAACAATTAAAAATTGAATTAAAATAAAAAATTTCGTGCTAAGCACTAAAAACTCTTTCAAGTAAAATTGTTAACGTTGTTTGGTATATACATAAAATAAATACCAACAACAATGTTCATTGCGAACTGTCTACAACAAAAATTCAGCACGTTTGTGGAGAATATATGCAAAGGCATATACACACTAACGTTAATGTTGAAAATGAAAAAGGCAAAAGTGGGGAAAATCCAACAGCTTGCACAGAGTCTCAATGACCGAGTGTGTTTATGCGTTGGGTCATTGCGGCTGAAGATGGAATGGACTCGGGTTCAATCCCCGGTGCATCCACTTCCGAAAAGAGTGCTGATGATCGAAAATGGGTTTTCGTGAAATAGCTATACACTCAACATTCGCTGTAAATAGTTGCTGAATTTTTTTCCACTTACCCCAACAATTAAAAATTGAATTAAAATAAAAAATTTCGTGCTAAGCACTAAAAACTCTTTCAAGTAAAATTGTTAACGTTGTTTGGTATATACATAAAATAAATACCAACAACAATGTTCATTGCGAACTGCCTACAACAAAAATTCAGCACGTTTGTGGAGAATATATGCAAAGGCATATACACACTAACGTTAATGTTGAAAATGAAAAAGGCAAAAGTGGGGAAAATCCAACAGCTTGCACAGAGTCTCAATGACCGAGTGTGTTTATGCGTTGGGTCATTGCGGCTGAAGATGGAATGGACTCGGGTTCAATCCCCGGTGCATCCACTTCCGAAAAGAGTGCTGATGATCGAAAATGGTTTTTCGTGAAATAGCTATACACTCAACCTTCGCTGTAAATAGTTGTTGAATTTTTTTCCACTTACCCCAACAATTAAAAATTGAATTAAAATAAAAAATTTCGTGCTAAGCACTAAAAACTCTTTCAAGTAAAATTGTTAACGTTGTTTGGTATATACATAAAATAAATACCAACAACAATGTTCATTGCGAACTGCCTACAACAAAAATTCAGCACGTTTGTGGAGAATATATGCAAAAGCATATACACACTAACGTTAATGTTGAAAATGAAAAAGGCAAAAGTGGGGAAAATCCAACAGCTTGCACAGAGTCTCAATGGCCGAGTGTGTTTATGCGTTGGGTCATTGCGGCTGAAGATGGAATGGACTCGGGTTCAATCCCCGGTGCATCCACTTCCGAAAAGAGTGCTGATGATCGAAAATGGTTTTTCGTGAAATAGCTATACACTCAACCTTCGCTGTAAATAGTTGTTGAATTTTTTTCCACTTACCCCAACAATTAAAAATTGAATTAAAATAAAAAATTTCGTGCTAAGCACTAAAAACTCTTTCAAAAAATGCTTTACTTTATCATTAGCCGTGTTTTTATTCAAGCGCATATACATCTGCGCTTAAATTTTGTATGGATTTCTAAGCGCACATCTCTATCCGCGCTTAGTTGTCCATACAAAATTTAAGCCCAGATGTATATGCGCTTGAATAGAAACACGGCTATTATAAAATATAATGCATATTGTTTGAGAATAATAACATTAAAATCGCCATATTCCGCAATTTGTTCGTTTTTAATTTTTTTTGGTCCAGCTTAATGTACATATCTGTATATATGTATGTACATGTGTATGTACATATTCACTGCATCTCTCTTGGCCTTACTCTTTGCCACTCAGGATGAAAAAAAAACCATCTAAACAAAAAAATCTAGCAAATTGGGGATAAAAATTACCATAATCTATTTTTAGACTAATTAATAATAAATACATGTTTTGATAATATAAATTTGGTTTAAGGGCGATAGGGCATGAAGTATAAAAAAAATTCGAGTTTTGAAACCTATTAAAATAATCAATTCTATCAATTCACAGTATGTGTACACAAACGAAAACTTTTTTCTTCTTGTTCCAGTAATTTCTTTACTCAAAATACATTCCCAAAAAAAAATTCACCAAAATCTTAAAAAATCCTTATACCGTACAAAAAATTGTTTACCAATTTTGACAGAATTTTACCAAATTGGCAACGCTGCTTCCATACCACTAAGTAACCCAATGTATGTATGAGATGTATTTGACAACCAACTGTACGTACACATGTATGCATCTCAAAAATTAGTGATAGCGTTTTCAACTTAAAGGGCTTCGATGAGATTTAATTTGTTAATAATATTAACTTAATATCACGACTATAAATAAGTAGGTACATACTTACAAATTAATTAAAAAAATTTTTGCTTTCCCACGTTTTACTGGGCATTGTTTTTATTTACATTACCTTCCTATATTTGAGAAAAAATTAAGAATACGTTTTGTGAATTTTAAAATGCTCTGCAATTAAAATTGTGTATAAATGTTCACATTCGAGATTTTTTTCTATTATGTTTATTGGGCATCATCTCTCAGTTGCTCGTTAACCTACGCATTTGTGCTCATCAGTATGCGTGTGTGTGTATGCTAATACTTAGGCTACTGTATCCTCGATACTTAAGTAGTCTTACAGTAACCAGTAAATATTACTTATTACCAGAGACCAACTTTAACAGTTAACACTTATTTTCATTCCATTTCAGTCTGACGGAAACACAAAAATGGTGAGCGCAAAGTGTTTCCCACTGACTGAAACAGAAAACTCTTTCACTCAAAGTGTTTCTCACCGTGGGCAACCTCTCTCAACGATATTTTTTCTGTTGCCATTTAAGAGTTATTTTTCAACACTCAAAAATATCCCTCAGCAAGTGACGGTTTCAATGAGACTTTTATTTTTTTCCGTCCTTTGATAACAGTTAAAAACAGAGGGATAAAGAAAAGTGTTGCTGAAAAATATGTTTGCATATGTAGATATGCATGTACGTTCGTGCGCATACGCATGTGTACAAATGGAAGAAAATTTGTGTTCGTAGTATGACTGTATTTAAAATAACCAATTTTGTAACTTAGCAGATATGGACAGGAATTTTATTTTGAATTATTTAGTTAATATATAATATGTATATGTATTAAAATATACTTTGATATTAGATTCGTTACTTACATATTTATGTACATATTAATATAGGTAGGTATTTAATTATAAAGGCATGTATCTGGATTTTTTTACATACCTACTCTGCAGGAAGTTAATATGTTACTAGAGAACAGAATTTCTGGTTCAGAACTAGCGAAAATGTGTCAAAGAGGCACCAGTTCATTTGCCGTCGGCTTTGCATATTTTTGCAATTCTTATACATGCATACATATGTACATTTGTATGTACTTACATACATATTAACATATCATAGTTAATCTTAGTAGTACGCAGGTACATACCTGTGTCCATAACTATTTTGTATTATTATTTTTAATACTTAGAGTTCGGCTTTATTAAAAATAACGAATTTATGGTTTTGGTATTAAGATTGTACAGCCTCTCACTTAAAATTAAATAAAAGGCGACTACCTAATCTATAAAAAGAAGTCGTTACATGTGTACATATGTATATGCAAAAAAATTTTAAACAAAAGATTCATTAATGTATAGTAAACATGGAAAATTGCAATATCTGTTTTCCATTCCACCAGATCGCAGGCATACCGGCGTACAATTTAGCATAATTACAAACATACATACATATGTATGTACATATGCATTTCATATGTTCATCCTCAACGGAGTGGCACATGTACGTGCGCACGACACATACATGCACAAAAGACTTATTTTTTCTCTGCCCGAAATATCCGTCCTTTCGCGACAGAAATTTTTCGCTGCTCAAAGATAACCGTCACGGAAAAAAATTGAAAATAAAAGTTTCCCACTGACGGAAACAGCTGGTCTGTAAACAATAATACCATGTCTCCACATAACGTGTTTCGCTCTTTTTTTCTGCATTTTCTCTCTCAATCTCGGTTCGACACGGAAACCAGTGCCGAATCTCGCTAATTTCCATACAAATTTCTGAGAGCGAGTAAAGATTGAAACACTGTTTCATTCTGAATCATCTTGCCAACCTCGATGATATCGATGTCGTCTCTAATTTTGTATCGAAAATCTATCGAAATCTCACACAGACCAAAACAAAGACGCAAAAATAAGCAAACAATCAAACATTTAAGAAGAACAAGAAAGATAAATGTGAAACTGAATCACGATTAGCCACGTGGAGACGGGTTATTGAGCGAGATGTTTTGATACATGTTTCTCTGGTGAATCAAGTTATGTGGAGACGGGCTTTAAGGATAAAAATTATCGAAACGAAGTTAAAATGGGAAAACTAGATTCTTCTTATATTGGCACTAAAGTAAGATATCTGATAAAAAGCAAAGCCTACTGCTAGCTTTACTCATAGTGGTATATTTTATTGATAGAACTGCAAGTATTGCTTCACTTCACATAGAGTAACATTCATTGCTGCAGTTTCTTTAATCATACCTCTCCCAAAAATCCCAAAGTGGGGTTGTGTTCTTCATTGATAGGTCTCTCTGTGGTATTAAGTTGAAATTTTTTTTAACATCGCGAATTATAACCTCACAATCTTGTTTTTATGTTTCCAATAGAAAAAAAGTAGCAATATGATACCATATTAAAATAGCCTGGAATTTTCTGGTTCTAATGCTTTTTAAACCAATCAAATAGGACTTATAGTTCCTGAGATATAAAGATTTTACCCAAAAATTACATCAAACGTTAACTTAATATATAAACTTAAATAAAAAGAATTTTTAAAAATAAGTATACAGAAAATTATAGAAGTCATATCGCTACCGATTTATATTGGATTCGCAAAAATCGCAGTTAATTTTATATTATATAATATTATAATCATTTTTATCGATTTATAATATTCTGACCCTACTAGCTATATTCAAAATATTTTTTATATGGACGATACGATAAATTCGAGCTCAAGAAAAAATTATAGAATGTCCCTTACGATAAAAAAGAAAGTCAATTTTTGGCACAACTATTAGGACTTCAGCTACAATATTTTACCAGGTGATGAGGGATGTTACCAGCTGAGGGATGTAGAACAAATTTGCATCAAAATGTAAATTTTGGGAAAATGAACCTTACGATAAAATCGCGAAAAGGGGGTCGAAATATCGTCTTGTTAGAGTGTTCTATGTGATACATCCAAATTTCAGCCTTTATAGAAATGACGTAAATAATGTGTAACTTCGAGGTAGCCATGGGTAATGGCGCAATTTTTTTGGCACTGATACAATAACTCCAGCGCCACTCGTGGCGCCAACTCACGGTACTGGCGCAATAACACCTTTAGCGCAATTGTCATGGAATAATCGATAAATAACATTTTTTCGCTTGTTACTGTTCACCATCCCCGTTTTATTTCTTTTGGCGCAATTCTGCTTACATATACGAGGGCACAAAATTTTCATAATCATTTGGAAACATATTCCGTATATTTGTGAAAATATGCTGGAAATTAGAGTCACATAGATCACTATCAAGCATACATAATTGTGACGGTGTCATACGTATACATATACTTGGTGCTGTTATTGGCGTTGTGGTTGCGCCATTTTACACTAGCGCTATATTGGTGCTGGTGTTAGCGCACGAAATTGAGTCGGTTTTATATTACAAAATTGAGTTGGCGCTATAATGAGTTGGCACATTTCCCAAATCGGAGTTAGCGCAATAACGCCAGGGTGGGTGTTAGCGCAATTGCGCCGCGCAGCGCAGTGTTCCCCATGCCTACTTCGAGGTTTTAGGGGTGTCTAGCAGGGGTTTCCCCACATGAAAGTGTCTGGCTGACATGTCGAAATAGGCAATAAATCAAGCGAATTTGAACAATGAGTCATTAATTGGATGAATTGTCATTATGAACAATGATTACCCATTTTATGTTCTTCCTTCTAATTTCTGCGACAACTTCCGGCAAAAAAATTTACTTATAACAATCAAAATTAACGATCCTTCGATTTTGTAATGCAACAGTTGCAACATGACCCATCTCACTCGCTCTCAACCTTCCCCTCCTATCTAGTTGGACTTAATGTGAGTTGGGTTAATTTAATCTGTATTCGAAATAAATTCATTTCTATTGCGTTAAATCAAATTGTGTATGGGTTATAGTTGGATTTAATTTGCCTTTGGGCTTATTTAGTTTGAATGAAAGTTAAATTAACTTCCCTTACGTTAAATCACATAAATTTAATGGGTTATATTACTCCGTGTCGTTGAAATAAATGCTCTTTTGCTATATATATTTCCTTTCCAGGAACTTCGATGCTTGGACGATGAGGTTCGCGATAATTATCTATGTTTATTAACGCGTTTCTATGACGCATTTGAGAGTACACATAAATATGCTGCAGATCTTAATCAGTTCGTTGAGGAATTAAATCGTGGTTACTACATAGAGCATACACTTGAATCAGTTTTACAAGACGGCGAAGGTAAACAACTAATGGTAAATTTCTATTTCTTACTTGGTGGTACGAGGGCTGCTCGATATATTTTTAGCCTAATAATGAAAATGCGAATATTAATCATCAAAAATGGTTTTATTGTTTTTCAAAGTATCCTCCAGCATGATTTATATACTTTTACATGCGCTCAAGCCAACTGTCGAAGCACTTTTTCCACTCCGATTGAGACACCTCCAAAACATGGTTTTTATACGCTGAACAGCATCTTCTGGCGACGAAAATCGTTGACCACGCATTTTTTTTTTCTTGATGAGCGGGAATAATTAGAAGTCATTGGGTGCCAAGTCAGGGCTGTACGGCGGATGACCCATCAATTCGACGTTTTTTCCGCCCAAAAAGGCGTTGGTTTGAGCCGATGTGTGAGAGCTCGCATTTTCATGGTGAACAATGTTTCGTCTTCTCTTGTTCGTTTTTCGAATTTCTCCGAAGACTTCAGGCAAACAAATTGTGGTGTAGCAGTCAGAATTGACCGTCCTACGTTGCTCAAGCGGAACAGTCGCCACATGACCAGATTTGCAGAAGAAACAGGCGACCATTTGCTTCGAAGTGCTTCTTCCACGAACAACTTTCGTTGGATTTGGCTCGTTTTTGAAGACCCACACGGTCGATTGTTGTTTTGTTTCAGGTTCATACGTATAGATCCATGATTCGTCACCTGTGACGATCTTATAAACGTCTTTTGAAGCACCGCGATCGTATTTTTGCAACATTTTCTTGGACCAATCGACACGAGCCTTTTTTTGAGCGACAGTCAAATTACGCGGGATCCAACGAGAAACCCTTTTTTACGCAATATCGAATGTATGCTTGTGGGAGAAATGTCCAAGGATGTCTCTATCTCACGGTATGTCACATGACGATCTTGCATTATGAGTTCACGTACGGCATCAATGTTCTCTGGTACAACGGCCGTTTTTGGACGACCTTCATGGAATTGGTATTTGAGCGAGCGTCGGCCACCATTGAATTCATTATTCCAATTTTTCACAGTGCCATCGCTATATAAAGATTTAAGTTCATCAATACACTCTTGTCGTGATAATCCACGTCGAAATTTGTGAAAACTGATCGCACGAAAATGTTCACGAGTTAATTCCATTTTTTTTGCCAAATTAAATTTTTCAAGTCACTGTAAACAACACAAATGATGGTCGTACGCCAAAACGTTCTGAGTACGATTATGCTAGAAAATGTCAGACTTTCCAAAGGAAATGTCAGATTTCACCTGGCAACACTTTTTCATTGGTAGGCTAAAAATATATCGAGCAGCCCTCTTATATATACTGGAATTTAAAATTATGTATTTAAGCAAGTTTCCGAAAATTTATTGATGTGCAGGCAGAACATACTTTGTAAATGTAAATGAGACTGTAAAAAATTTCATACACATGTGCAGATGGTGTTATTTCCCTGCAAAAAATGCGATTAATCCGGGACGTGTCCGGGATCAATCGCAAGGGAGCATGCGACTAATACAATTTTACATCCCTTTATATGGAGTGAATTGATCGCATTTGTTCGAGCATGTCCTATGAAGAGACTAATTGTTCAACTTGTATACCCGAACGGGTACCAATGTAGATTAATCACTAACATACCGAACGGGTACAAATGTAGATCAATCGCTTTCATCCCCAACGGCTACAAATGTAGATCAATCGCTTTTATCCCGAACGGGTACAAATGTAGATCAATCTCTTACATCCCCAACGGGTACAAATGTAGATCAATCGCTTTCATCCCGAACGGGTACAAATGTAGATTAATCGCTTTCATCCCCAACGGGTACAAATGTAGATCAATCGCTTCCAGCACGAACGGGTACAAATGTAGATTTTTCCAAGTTGTTCGCCAAGGCAATTTTTAATAACAAGCTTTAAAAAATTGTAAATGTTCATGCATATTTAAATAAAGATTATATAATATTTTACTTTTGAAAAAAAATCTCAATAAATAAAAAAATTGTAAGTTTTGAGTATGCATTATATGAGCGTAATGTAAAGGATTTTTTCATAGAATATTTTAGGCAACATTTTGTTAAAATTATTATTCATCATTGTTATTAAAAGAAAGGGTGTTCAATTCGTTTTACCGGTTGCTCTACAATTTTTTAAATACATTGCATATTGGAGTTAAAGCCTGTATGGAGAAATGACGTTCCATCATGAACGTCGAATTCACGTCTCTTCTGACGAATAAATACATGAGACGTTCTCTTGCGAACGATAAAAAATCCGTCCCTTATGACGGCAGGAAATGGAAATATCTTGTGAAGGACAGCAACACCCGTCCCTAATGACGGAAAGGCATGTAAATGTATCTTATATATATATATATATATAAGAAGACTTCAGGCAAACAAATTGTGGTGTAGCAGTCAGAATTGACCGTCCTACGTTGCTCAAGCGGAACAGTCGCCACATGACCAGATTTGCAGAAGAAACAGGCGACCATTTGCTTCGAAGTGCTTCTTCCACGAACAACTTTCGTTGGATTTGGCTCGTTTTTGAAGACCCACACGGTCGATTGTTGTTTTGTTTCAGGTTCATACGTATAGATCCATGATTCGTCACCTGTGACGATCTTATAAACGTCTTTTGAAGCACCGCGATCGTATTTTTGCAACATTTTCTTGGACCAATCGACACGAGCCTTTTTTTGAGCGACAGTCAAATTACGCGGGATCCAACGAGAAACCCTTTTTTACGCAATATCGAATGTATGCTTGTGGGAGAAATGTCCAAGGATGTCTCTATCTCACGGTATGTCACATGACGATCTTGCATTATGAGTTCACGTACGGCATCAATGTTCTCTGGTACAACGGCCGTTTTTGGACGACCTTCATGGAATTGGTATTTGAGCGAGCGTCGGCCACCATTGAATTCATTATTCCAATTTTTCACAGTGCCATCGCTATATAAAGATTTAAGTTCATCAATACACTCTTGTCGTGATAATCCACGTCGAAATTTGTGAAAACTGATCGCACGAAAATGTTCACGAGTTAATTCCATTTTTTTTGCCAAATTAAATTTTTCAAGTCACTGTAAACAACACAAATGATGGTCGTACGCCAAAACGTTCTGAGTACGATTATGCTAGAAAATGTCAGACTTTCCAAAGGAAATGTCAGATTTCACCTGGCAACACTTTTTCATTGGTAGGCTAAAAATATATCGAGCAGCCCTCTTATATATACTGGAATTTAAAATTATGTATTTAAGCAAGTTTCCGAAAATTTATTGATGTGCAGGCAGAACATACTTTGTAAATGTAAATGAGACTGTAAAAAATTTCATACACATGTGCAGATGGTGTTATTTCCCTGCAAAAAATGCGATTAATCCGGGACGTGTCCGGGATCAATCGCAAGGGAGCATGCGACTAATACAATTTTACATCCCTTTATATGGAGTGAATTGATCGCATTTGTTCGAGCATGTCCTATGAAGAGACTAATTGTTCAACTTGTATACCCGAACGGGTACCAATGTAGATTAATCACTAACATACCGAACGGGTACAAATGTAGATCAATCGCTTTCATCCCCAACGGCTACAAATGTAGATCAATCGCTTTTATCCCGAACGGGTACAAATGTAGATCAATCTCTTACATCCCCAACGGGTACAAATGTAGATCAATCGCTTTCATCCCGAACGGGTACAAATGTAGATTAATCGCTTTCATCCCCAACGGGTACAAATGTAGATCAATCGCTTCCAGCACGAACGGGTACAAATGTAGATTTTTCCAAGTTGTTCGCCAAGGCAATTTTTAATAACAAGCTTTAAAAAATTGTAAATGTTCATGCATATTTAAATAAAGATTATATAATATTTTACTTTTGAAAAAAAATCTCAATAGATAAAAAAATTGTAAGTTTTGAGTATGCATTATATGAGCGTAATGTAAAGGATTTTTTCATAGAATATTTTAGGCAACATTTTGTTAAAATTATTATTCATCATTGTTATTAAAAGAAAGGGTGTTCAATTCGTTTTACCGGTTGCTCTACAATTTTTTAAATACATTGCATATTGGAGTTAAAGCCTGTATGGAGAAATGACGTTCCATCATGAACGTCGAATTCACGTCTCTTCTGACGAATAAATACATGAGACGTTCTCTTGCGAACGATAAAAAATCCGTCCCTTATGACGGCAGGAAATGGAAATATCTTGTGAAGGACAGCAACACCCGTCCCTAATGACGGAAAGGCATGTAAATGTATCTTATATATATATATATATATATACATATATATATGAATTGTATTCTCGATCTAGGCTAAATAAGCCGTAACAAATAAATAAAAAAAAATATTTTTGTAAAATTTCTACATTTAAGGAATCTAGATTTGTACTCGTTCGGAATGAAAGCGATTAATATACATTTATACCCGTTAGAGAACAATTGGTCTACAATTAGTCTACATTTATACCCGTTCGAGAACAATTGGTCTACAATTAGTCTACATTTATACCCATACGGGAACAATCGGGGACTAATTGTGGGCCGATTGTTCTCGAAAGAGATCAATCCGGGACAAATATCTTTCGGTATTAATCGCACATTTTTTTGCAGGGTTGGGCTACATTACCCGTGTTTTTATTCAAGCGCATATACATCTGGGCTTAAATTTTGTATGTATTTCTAAGCGCACATTTCTATCCGCGCTTAGTTGTCCATACAAGATTTAAGCGCAGATGTATATGCGCTTAAATAAAAACACGGTTATTAACATTCATTGAATATGTTTTTAGGTAGGGTTTTTTCTGATTTATTGACAAAATTAAATTGTAGTGAGATATGCATAGATATACACATGTATGTATGTGTATGTATATATACATGTGTATGTATACCCTGCAAAAAATGCGATCACTCCGGGATACATCCGGGACAACTCGCAAGGGAGCATGCGATTACTACCCATTTGTATCTCTTTATATGGGTTGAAGTGTTCTCTTTTGTTTGAGCATGTCCTATGAAGAGACTAATTGTACCCAGTTTGTACCCGAACGGGTAGCAAAAGTGCACAATTGTACCCGTTTTGTACCCGAACAGGTAGCAAATGCGACACATCCATTTGTGCGACTAATTGTACCCGTTTGATACCCTTTCGGGTACAATTCGTCTACAATTAGTATACATATGTACCCGTTCGGGTACAATTGGGAACAATTGTAGACTAATTGTACCCGAAAGAGAGCGCTCCCGGACAAATCTTTTTAGAGACTCGTCGCACACTTTTTTACAGGGTATGTACATTTGTATTTACGTATGTAGTACATATTATGGTTTTGTATAATTGTGTATAGCTGATACACATATGTAAATATGTATATATGAACATACTTACATACATATGTATGTATGTATGGACATACCAGGGGGTCAATTCTCGTTCTGTGAAAACGTGAAGTGTAAAATTTTTTTTCATTTTCATTTTTACAAACAATTTTCATCTATGTTTTCACAAACGGTAGTTTTGTGATTCTCGTTTGTGCTGTGAAAAACGTGTTCCATTATCACTTTTATTATGAAACTTTTACAACTATGTTATTGGGCAAATGTCAAAATTTAACAAATGACAAAAATAATATACACTTACTGAAAAAAGTATTGGCTCTGTAGACAAAAATAATATACACTTACGGAAAACAGTATTGGCACAGTAGACAAAGTTAAGAAGAAATAAAAATTTTGTTATACGTAAAAGAAAAAATTACATTAATTCATGAAAATGGAGTTAAGCCCTATTTTTATGTGGAAAAAGTATTGGCACACTTTTTCTTTCATATTAAAAAGCAACTAAATTTTGAACGATGATATGTTGTGGGCTTACAGTTTCGCTTTATAACAGAAAGAGTACCATTCGATGAGGTTTATTTAGAGGACTCTGAAGAACCTGAAGTAAAATTACCTCACATACGACCATTTCCAGTCGTTTGCAACTAGTAGATGCTTTCGCTAACGATATTATTACATAAAGCATTGCTAATAATAAAGTTCATGAAATGGAAAATCTATTTTTAATTATAAATCATTTATGTAATTTAGATACACATAAGTATTCTATTCTTCTTTTCTATAAAGTCCTTATTTCAGTCGTTTTAACAACAATGCACTGACGAGTTTTATAGCCGGGCTTCTCTCCAAATTCGAGGTGAGCTCCTTAACTTTATTTGGTTTTCCTACTAATAGGGCTGACCTACAGTTTTATGCCGGCTCCGAACTGCGAATGCATTTCTTGTGAGAAGCTTTCTCATCACAGAAATACACTCGGAGCGTATGCCACCCACTGCCGATAGGCGACCGCTATTTTTTTTTAACTTAATAATTGGGTTTCTTTTAATTAGAAAAAAATTGTGTTGTTTGTCGAGATTGGGGCCAGGCGAGCACTCTACCCACTACACTACAGAGGCCACAGTATTTAAAATAAAAAATAATAAAAACATAAAAAAATTAAACAAAAGATTCACATAAAAAAATAAAAATAAAAACAAAAACAAAAGATCAAAAATAACAAAATAAGGTAACAGAAAAACATATAAAAAACAAGTAAGGAAGCCTAAGTTCGAGTGGAATCGAACATTAGATACTCAGCTGTATGCTTTCATTGTTTGTTTGCGTCTGATAGAATCACGGTGTATTTTATATAAAGCGAGTGCTGCATAAAGTGGGCGTAACCACGCCTATTTTCAACATTTTTATCAGTCATCCAACTAAGCATATGAATATTATTCTTTGCTCAAAATTTCATTCCTTTATGACTTCTAGTTACAAAGATGTCACGTTACAAATTCCCAAAGGGTATTCCAGAAATATCTTTCTTAAAAAGTAGGCGTGGTCATAAACCAATTTGAATAAATTTTTGCATGTCTATTAACACAAGTTATTAAAGTGTATAAACCAAGTTTCGTCATAATATCTCAATTATTTGTCGAGTTATAGGCTAGGAAATCTCGTACATTCCTGCTTCTAAAAAGAGGTGGTGCCACGCCCATTTTCCAAAATTTTTATATTGTTTGTTTCCGGTCTATTGTGGAACGCATGCCACAAAATTTCTATGAATTATCTCTATATTTGACAAAGATATCGCTTAAAATGCTTTTATTAGGCCACTTTATAATACCCATATATAAAAGTGGGCGTGGTCGTCAACCGATTTTGGCCATTTTTAGTCCAAACATTTGCCTAAGTAAGTATATTACGCACACCAAATTTCATCGATATATCTTCAACGGTTTCTGAGTTATGACTCATAAAACTTTCAATGTTTGCCCCTTAATAAGTGGGCGTGGCACCGCCCATTTTTCAAAATTTTTGTGTTTTCTGTTTTATGTCCATAGTTGGACTCATGCGACAAAATTTCAGTGATATATCTTTATATTTGACAGAGATATCGCTTAAAATGTTTTTATTAAGTCACTTTATAATATACATATATAAGAGTGGGCGTGGCCGTCAACCGACAACCGATTTTAACTATTTTCCGTCCAAATGTTTGGCTAAGTAAGTAAATCACGCATACCAAATTTCATCGATATATCTTCAATGGTTTCTGAGTTATGACATATAAAACTTTCCTTGTTTGACCCTTAATAAGTGGGCGTGGCACCTCCCATTTTCCAAAATTTCATCAGATTTCTTCATAGGGGCCTGAGCTCAAGACGTGGGTAAAATTTCATCGCTCCAGCTATATTAGTGACTGAGATACCAAATTTCCGATTTTTTCTATATAGGAAAAGTGGGCGTGGTCATGGTCCGATTTCGCCTATTTTCAATACCAACCGTCCCATTCTCGATACCAACTGGCATTTCAAATTTCATCAAAATATCTCAATTTTTGCGCGAGTTAGAGTGTTTACAGACGGACGGACGGACGGACATGGCTCAATCGATTTCTTTCTTTTCACCCTGATCATTTTGATATATATAAGTCTATATCTATCTCGATTATTTCATTCTGTTACAATCCACCGTTATGTGATTTATTTTTATCATATGAAAACGCTGAGACAGTTGATTTCATTTTTCATAGAACGAGAATTACAAATGTAATGAAAACGTGAAAAAGCTTTTCATTTCACGTTCTCCCAGAACGGGAATTGACCCCCAGGTATAAATGTAATTTTCGTTTTTTATTATAAGCATATTAATATTTTACGTATTTTGCGTATACATATTTAACGAGTTCATACCCTGCAAAAAAATGTGCTATTAATACCGAAAGATATTTGTCCCGGATTGATCTCTTTCGAGAACAATCGGTCCACAATTAGTCCCCGATTGTTCCCGTACGGGTATAAATGTAGACTAATTGTAGACCAATTGTTCCGTAACGGGTATAAATGTAGATTAATCGCTTTCATCCCGAACGGGTATAAATGTAGATTAATCGCTTTCATTCCGAACGGGTACAAATCTAGATTCCTTATGTATTTATTTCACATTTATTTTATTTATTTATTTATTAAAGTCAAACATACAACCATGGGTTTTGTGACAATGTTGACTATACATAAATCTTAAAACTAAATTATATACTTAAACATAAGCCATTTAATTACATACATAAAACCTTAGGGACTAAACAATACTATGCTATATTATATAGCTATATAAGAATTAGGAAGAATACGGAGGAGAGATAGACGAAACAGGAAAGAAATGATTACATTTAGCAGTGTTCCAGGAAAAAGTTAAGCAGTGCAGATCTGAAGCGCGATGTCTCCTTTATGCTTTGAATTTTTAGCGGTAAGGTGTTCCAGAGGCGGACAGAGAAAACAATAAAGTATTGACGTTCAGTCGCCAAACAACTATATTTCATAGGTACTATGTTAAGCGATCTAGAAGATTTCGAGGATTGAAGTCGTTCTGCGACATATTGTGGCTCCTGTGTGGTAATTAGGGCTCTAGATACCCGGGTATCGAGCAATTCGATCTGATCGTTTTTGTTTGAAGCCCGTTTGTTGTTCAAATGCCCGTACAAACATTCGAGCATTCGAGCTTACAAACAAAAAAAATGTTTATCGGAAAAACAAAAATAAAAAACTACATATGAAGAAGAAAAAAAATAATAAACAAAAGAAAACAACAAACTTCAAAATGCCCGAATTGTTCAAATGCCCGTACAAACATACGGATAATAAACAAACAAACAACTGTTCTAGCATTTGAACAACATTTGTTCGGGCTACTCGAAAATGTTCAAAAAAAATCTGGAGCTCTAGTGGTAATGATCTTCTGAAGTAACACTAAACATTTAAACTTTAACAGGACATTAAAGGGCACTGACGCGATTTGCCTCGCGAACACGGAGATGTGGTCATATCGTCTTTTACAATATACGTATCTGGCGATATTATTATATAATACATTAAGTTTACTACGACACACACTATCACAGCTGGCATACAACTCACAACCATACAATAACGTCGGTAACAGGTACGATTTAACAAGCGGTAATCTGATTTTCATTGGTGTAAAATGCTGAATAGTCCATAGGTTTCGCAGCATACCATACACCTTGCCTATAGTATTATAAATGTGACTATTCCACGTCAGTGTTCTATTAAATGTAACCCCCAAATTTTTTACATTGTCAACATATTTTATCACAGAATTGTTTAGCATAATATCCGGGTAGTCGTCAAGTTTTAAAAGTTTTTTATATATTGCGATGCACTGGGATTTATCTGGATTAAGAATTAAACCATTTTTGGAAGCCCACATGCTTATAGATTTCAGGTCTGAATTTAACTTGTTTATATAAATATTGACATTATCAACGGGACTACAGACATACGGTTGAACATCATCTGCATAGACGTGGACTTTACTATGTTTGATTACACTAAACAGGTCAGTAATATACAGCACAAACAGTAAAGGTCCAAGAATGGAACCGTAGGGGACACCTCTGGATATAGGTAAACAGCTAGATATATTATTACTAGAACACACCACCTGAGAACGATCACGTAGATATGTTTTCACAAGAGTTGACGCCGAGGTAGAAAAGTTAAACATATTTTTTAGTTTTAAGACTAAAAGTTTGTGGTCGACAGAGTCGAAGGCCTTATAGTGGTCCAGCAAAATTAGGAATGTTACACAATTTTTATCCATATTAGTTCTTATATCGTTCGAGACATTTAAAAGCGCCGTGGTGCAGCTTCTGTTAGATCTGAACCCAGACTGCAATGGGTTCAACAAGGAATTATCACACAGTAAACAGTTTATCTGGCGATGCATTATGCGCTCGAGGACTTTTGAGAGGTATGGTAATATCGCAATCGGCCGATAGTCACCGTTCGCTTTCATTATTGGGATTATCTTGGCTTTCTTCCAAAAATTTGGAAAATTGGACGTAGTCAGGATGGTATTCAAAACGAAAGTGAGATGTGGTAGAATTTTAGGTAGTATACATTTTAGGAATTTAGGATGAATACCATCA
Organism: Urophora cardui; assembly: GCA_960531455.1. NCBI lineage: Eukaryota > Metazoa > Arthropoda > Insecta > Diptera > Tephritidae > Urophora > Urophora cardui. Next base: position 95,248,968 of record OY482673.1, on the reverse strand, counting down.
AGTCCTGCAGCATTCAACCTTACACTGAGAATAGACTGAACCACTTCGCAATCATCGACACAGTTAAAACCAGAGTTGTAATTATTATAAGAGAAAAAATAAAAATCAAAAAATAATTATTATTGAAAGAAACATATTTTAAAAGTCTTTCCATAATAGTTATTTCTGAGATATTTTTTTAAGTCTTTTTGTAATTATTATAAATGAGAAATTTTGTTTTATATCTTCAAAGACTTTTATATTGAGACAAATTTGAAAAAAGTCTTTGAGTAATTATTATCCGTAACAAATTGTTTTTTAAGTCTTCAAAGACTTTTTCATTGAGACGAATTTCAAAATTCAATTTTTGAGTAACAAATTTATTTTTTATATCTTCGATAAAAATCTTTCATACAATTTCAAATTGGAAATTTGCTTGAATTTTGATGTACTTATATGAAAGTTATTCTTATTTTATACTTATATGAAAGTTATTGAAAATTTTCTGAAACTTTTTTGTCTCAATGAAAAAGTCTTTGAAGATATAAAAAACAATTTGTTACTGATAATAATTACGCAAAGACTTTTTTCAAATTTTTCTCAATATAAAAGTCTTTGAAGACTTAAAAAATATATTTGAAATAACTATTATGGAAAGATTTTTAAATTATAAGTTTCTGAATAATAATTATAGAAGATTTTTATCATTTTCATCAGGAAAAAAATATTATCAAAAGACTTTTAAGATTCTGAAGAAAATTTGTAAGACTTTTTTATAATTTCAAAATGAAATAATAATTGGGCCTAATGAATAAAAAAAAGTAATTGCTAGTAAGCATTTGCTTATTAGCAAAAGCAATTGCTTAAAAATCTTTTACTGAAAAGAATAAGCATTTGCTAATTTATTATATGAACAATATTTCAGTCATTGGTGCTTTTGCTACAAATTTTAAGCTTTTACTAGAAAGAGACCAAATGTTAAAACATAACAAAATGTGACTAACGGAGCTATACAAAAACAAAGTCAATAAAAATTACAACAACTTCCTTTCCGGTATTACAAAAATAAGAATTTTATTTTTATTTTATTTTATTTTATTAAATTGCTATTCTACATACAAAAGGAGCTCTAGCTGCCAGGGCTTTCGGCTCGCCTTTTAATCAAATTAAGCTTAGTTAAATTAAATCGAATTCAGTTAATAATAGAGATCTTGTAAAGTGGTATATTACAACATATATTAATACTTAATATTAAAGATGCGAATATAAAACTTCTTATAGATCGGTTTTTAAAATACATAATATAAAACTAATGTAAGGAATATATGTACACAGCTAAATTAGATAATTTTCTTTATGTCGGCTCTGATCAGATATTCGGCAATTTTTTCGATATTAGACTTGGTGCCAGATTTTAGCAACTCTGACGGGTTTCTGCTGGCAAATAAGGATTTTCTTATTGCTTTCAAGTATTCGCAGTCATCTAGTAAATGTTTGGTTGTTAAAGGTGTTAATGTGCAATATAAACAGGCCGGCGGGCTCGATCCACTGAGTAAATAAGAGTGCGTAGCAATTGTATGTCCGATGCGAAGGCGAACAAAGGCAGTTATGTCCGCTGTGCGGCAATTAGATGGATAAATAGGTTTGGTGGCAGTGGGATTGAGGTCGGCATATTTATACTGAAATGTTCTCCACTCGGAGATCCGTTGCGAGTAGTAGTATTTATTAATTTGTTTGAATATATCCTTTCGCTCCATGTAATCGAAAACGTGCAGCGGCTGTAAGTAGGCATCCTTGGCTTTGCGGTCAGCTATTTCGTTCCCCTTAATACCTGAGTGGCCCGGAACCCACATAATTTTTACTAGTGAGTCATTATCGATCAGCAGAGTTCTTATATCCGATATTAGAGCCGATTTGTTAGTAAGGTTCATCAGGCTAGATATTGTAGACATGCTGTCTGAGCATATAATTGTTTTTTCTTTGGAACTCACTGCTGATTTTAATGCGTTATAAATTGCTGCAGCTTCGGCTGTATATACAGAACAATAGGTTGGAAGTAGACCAATAGAAATCATTTTGCCGTCTGCATGGGAAGCGGCAAAAGTTGTATGCTCTAGAGTTTTGGAACCATCCGTGTAAGTGAAGTTCCAGCCGTTTCGAAATGGGGCAGAGTATTCTTCGAAAAGGCGTTGGTATTCAGGGGAGCTCGTGTTTGCTTTTGAAAACTTCTTTAGCCGGAGAAGGAATGAAGATTGCTTCAAGTGCCAGGGTGGTGACTTAATGGCAGGACGAATTTGTGGCAATGTTGATATTTCTAGGTCCCTAGCATACTCTATGCATCTGAGTAATGCTGGTTTACGCCTTGGAGTTTTCGTGTCTTGTAACCTTGTTACTGCTGCTTGATATAAAATGCTATTATTGCAAGAGAAAACTTTAGGTATAAGCCGCATTGTTGTATATTTTATTCTATCATCAATACTAGGGAGTCCGGCTTCTACTAGTATGCAACGAGTAGGTGATGTTGGAAAAGCCCGAATGCTCCGTCGAGCAGCCGCGTGGTATGTGGCGTATATCATTTTGATATTGTTCCGTGCACAATTCCCGTAAATTGGTAAGCCATAGTCGATAATGGGGAGGATCAGAGCTCGAGTTATATTTATTAGAATATTTGTATGTACATATTAAGCAATGTTTGGAGGAGAGATACTTAATTATATTTAATCTGGCAGCTAGACGTTTTTTTAACCATAAACAATGTTCCTTAAAAGTAAAGCTTTTATCGAAAATTACACCTAGAAATCGTATACTGGAGGTATTTACAATATCAACATTATTATGAACTAGATTTATGTTATTGCATTTATGTTTTCTGCAAATGTGAAAAGTTCTGCACTTGTTAAGTGCGAGGTTTGCTCCTGCGCAGTATGACCAGCCTGTGATGTCTCTTAGGATTTCATTAAAAATATTTTGTGCGGAGCTCAAGTTACTCAGTTTAGAAAACACTAAAACATCATCGGCGTATATAATATGGGATATGGATTGATGTCTAGAGATTATTTGGTTTATTTCATCGAAAGCGATAGTGAATAAAGTGACTGACAGTGGAGACCCTTGGGGGATTCCATTGTGTAGTTTGTGCAGAGACGAAAACGCATTGTTTACTTTGGCCTTAAATGTGCGATATGTTAGAAATGATTTTATGAAGTAATAGAGCTTGTTTCCGAAACCCCATTTTTCCACTTGACGTAAGACTACATGAACTCCGATACGGTCAAACGCCTTTTCAAAATCTAGGCTTAGTCCTGATATATGATTACGGTTTGATAAAGCCGCAGAGCAAAAGTCTTCAAAATATAATAGCGCGTCAGTAGTACCTTGACCTTCTTTAAAGCCAACTTGATGCGGACTTACGAGACCATTTTTCATAATATACCACATAATACGGGTCGATATGATTTTTTCCAATAGTTTGCTTAAACAACTTATTAGTGAAATTGGTCGAAAGCCTAATACTTCTGATGACGGGTTGTTTGATTTTGGAATTGGTACTATTACAGCAGTCTTCCAGGTTTGGGGAAAAACTCCGGTCGTTAGAATATTATTATAAAGGTTAATCAACCTTATTTTTAGGACGGCTGGTAGATTTTTTATCATAATATAAGATATTCTATCCAAACCAGGAGTTTTTCCCTTCATATTGGAGATTGTTGCTTCAAATTCAAATAAAGATATATTAGATTCAATAACCGCTGTAGAAGAATTAGGCTTATCGTACACCAGACTTAGGGTTTTATGCTTTTTAGCGACAAATAAGTTATTGAAATTGGAATCAAGTGAGTACTGCGACCAGGTGGAAGCAAAATGCTCGGCAATTAATTCAGAGTTGTAGATTGGGCCGCCTTGGCTGTTAATAAAATTGATAGAGTTTTGGGTAGCAGTTCCTGCGAGCATTTTTATATCTGACCAGATTTTTTTAATATTTGATTTAGGCGTTATCGCAGCTGTTAACCTTTCGAAGCTAGCCCGTTTTTCTTCTTTAGATTTATTGCGAAAAGCTGCGTTAGACTTTTTATATAATAGATGAGGTTTTCTATTGATCTCGTTCTTTTGTATGCTTTCCAGTTTTGCTGCTTTTCATTTCTTAAATTCTCTAACTCTTGAGACCAATAGGGAACTACTCTTTTACGTGGCTTATACATAGTTTGTGGAATAGATAGATGTGCAGCGGAGCGTATCAATTTAGCAATGTTTGCGGCCTCTTCATTAATATTACTGGATACTGGGACATTGGCGGCAGAAGTTGTAGTCAGTTCAGAAAACTTGGCCCAGTCTGCTTTATCTGTTAGGAATTTTGGCTTTGAAAATACTTTGGTAGGGTTTAGCCTATTTAACTCCGTAATAATTGGGAAGTGGTCACTTCCACATAAATTATCTAGGGTTCGACAATTTAGTCTCAGGGCAATGGTTGCAGAGCAAATGGATAAATCTACATGGGTAAACGTCTTGTGCGTAGAAAAATGGGTCGGTGATTTGTCGTTTATAACTATCAAGTTTTCGGAAGTAGTCAGATTTTCTAGGATTGCACCTCTGGGGTTAGTGAGAGCAGAGCCCCAAAGTGGGGACCAAGAGTTGAAGTCACCAACTAATACCACGGGAGTGGATGCTGAACATAAAATATGTTTTAACTCTGTTAGAGTGAAGCTTTGCTGTGGCGGGATATATATACAAAAAATTGTTATTTTGAAGCCAATAGAAATTTCCACGGCTAATACAGAAATTGACGAATGAATCGGCAATACTTTATGTGGAATGCCTTTTCGAATCAAAACGGCAATGCCTTGCTTGTTAGAAATGTTTTGGGATAAGTTAGAGAAGTAAGCAGTATACTTTTGCGAAACAGGAGCGTCTTTATTAGCGGCAATATGTGTTTCTTGAAGTGCAATAATATTTGGTGAATGTTCTTTGATAAGAATTTCTAGTTCCGTGTAATTGTTGTACAAACCGTTGAGGTTCCACTGTAAAATTTTTAACATTTTTAGATTAAGAGAAATAAATTAAGGGAGTTTGTAATATATATTTATGTTAGATGAGGGGAGTTAAAATTCTTCATCAGAAATAGTCATAGCGTTCTCCGTTGAGTTTTCTGTGTTGTGACATGTGGAGTTGTTGTTGGATGTAGTAAAAGATGAGTCGTTCAGACTGTTAGTTTGTTGGCTGAGTAGTGGTGGGTTTTGATCATTAACGTAGGATGAGTTTAAAAAAGAGAATGATTGAGACTGAAGTTCGTTGATAAATTGAGTGGGAGAGCAGGCTATAGAGTTGTTGCTGTTGATGTTGTTGAGGATAGCATTGAAAGAAGAGTTAAAAGAAGAGAGCGTGTGAGCTTGATCTTTAGAGTTGTCAAAGTTTTCGTTGTTTGTGGGTTTATTGCTGGCGGGCTGTGGAGTAGATTGTGTTTGAGAGATGTTTGTCTGTGAAGCATTGGAATTTGAGGTTAGGTTTGGGGTTTTGATGGTAGTATTTGCATTTTTTGTTGTGTTTTTTGTTTTTTGATCGTTGTTGTTTATTTTATTATTTGATTCATTTTGTTTCAGAATTTGGGAGAAAGGTGTGTTCGGAAGAGTAGGTGCCTGCGATTTTTGCATTTTAATTGCTTCGCGCATGGAGCATCTGTGCTCGGTTTTAATTTTTAAGATCTCTTTTGTTTGAAGGTAACGTGGGCCTGTGTTTGCAGAAGCCGGATGATCACCAGCACAATTAGCGCAAGAAACGCGCGTGCAATCAGCTGGTACATGAGGGGGCAGATTGCATGTGGCGCAGGTTGGTTTGTTGTTGCAGCGCTTCTTTGTATGTCCCAAAAGTTGGCATTGCTTACACCTCATGGGATTTGGGTAATGGGGTTTTACACGAGCCGTGCGCCAAGAAACATTCACTTTTTCGGGTAAATTATATAGGTCGAAAGTTAGCAGCACTACACCTGTTGGCATTTGCTTGCCATCGATGTTTCTAGTGAATTTGTAAATCGCGACAACTCCCTGCTCTTTCATGTTTTCTATTATTTCTGCGTCAGGGACGTCGTTAAGGCACGGAGCATATATGGTTCCCTTACAAAAGTTGAGGTTATCTTGATAAGTGACTTTTACCTCGCATATTCCGTTTAACTTTTTTAGGGCTATGAATCTTTGTGCAATGGTCGGAGTCTTAACTAGGAGGAGCAAATTGCCGTCACGTAAATCGGAATACGAAATAATTTCTTTGCTTACGCCCTCAATGGCTTTTTGAACGGCAAAGCAAGAGTACTTTGATAGAGGTTTTGACGGATCGGTTGCTGCAATAGTTATGAATTTAGGGTTTTCTTGTTTGGTTGGAGCAAGTTCAGGAAAATGTAAAGGTGTATATGTCGGTTTTTTTCTTTTTGATTTGGGACTTTCGGTAAGCAAGGCAAACCGATTGTCCCCCAAATTGGGTGGCCCGGGGGCCATTATAATACTTTATTTTCCACCAGTTAGGAAAAATAGCACGAAAATTTAATCAGTGAAAAAAAATCAAGCACACACACTCGAGAGAGTATTTAGTAGGTAGATAATAAACTTCACAGACTAAGAAAGAGAAAAGCACTGTCAAAGAAAACGTCCACTCGCGGTGAGTATCAGTCGGTGAAATAACTATTATGGAAAGATTTTTAAATTATAAGTTTCTGAATAATAATTATAGAAGATTTTTATCATTTTCATCAGGAAAAAAAATATTATCAAAAGACTTTTAAGATTCTGAAGAAAATTTGTAAGACTTTTTTATAATTTCAAAATGAAATAATAATTGGGCCTAATGAATAAAAAAAAGTAATTGCTAGTAAGCATTTGCTTATTAGCAAAAGCAATTGCTTAAAAATCTTTCACTGAAAAGAATAAGCATTTGCTAATTTATTATATGAATAATATTTCAGTCATTGCTGCTTTTGCTACAAATTTTAAGCTTTTACTAGAAAGAGACCAAATGTTAAAACATAACAAAATGTGACTAACGGAGCTATACAAAAACAAAGTCAATAAAAATTACAACAACTTCCTTCCCGGCATTACAAAAATAAGAATTTCATCACGAAAATGTTTATTCAGGGTTGCGTGATTTCGAATCAATATTGATTTCAAATCAAAAAAGATAATTTTTATTTGTGATTAATTTCACCAAAGAATTGAAAAAAACCCTTTGATTCGTGATTCAAGCGATTTTCAAATCAAAGGTAAATTTTATTTCTGATTCATTTCTCAAATCAAAAATTTATTTAGAATCAAACATATATTTTAATTCTTGATTCAAAATATGTATATGTATATTTTATTCGAATCAAAAATTTTATCAAGATTCAAAAAATATTTTTGATTCGAAATAATTTTGAGTTGAAATCAAGTTTGAATCAAGAATCAAAAAATTTATCATTCATTTGAAAATAGTTTGAATCAAGAATCAAAGGGTATTTTTGATTTTTTTTTTAACGAATCACAAATAAAAATTATCTTTTATTTGAAAATACTTTAAATCAGGAATCAGAAAATATTTTTGATTCGTGATTCAGTCAAATCAAAATCACGCAACGAAAACTAATTTCTGAAAAATTTAGCATGGGGTAGGGCATGCTTAAAAAATCCTTACCTTTTGCTTATAAAAAATAGCAAATGCTAATTTTATTCATACGGAATTCAGCAATTGCTTACAGATTTCAGCAAATGCTGAAATAAAAAAGCAAATGCTTGTAGCAAAAGCAATTGCTAGTGAAAAAAGCATTTGCTTCAATTTTTATTCATAGAAATTTAAGCAAAAGGTCCAGAAAAGCATTTGCTTGATGTTTATTCATTAGGCCCATTATTCTACATCTCTGGTTAAAACAGAAACTGGACATTTCAACATTTTTACTATAATTATAATCATCATAACATATATTACTAGCAGAAACAGGCAAGTTCACAAAATTTTCATTTAACACGTCAACATTGATTAAGTCAGATTTGGTCTGGTTTTTATTACCAATTCCGAAATGTAGAAATTTTACAAAAATATGCAATGCATACTCAAAACTTACAATTTTTTAAATTTATTTATTGAGATTTTTTTACAAAAGTAAAACATTATTAATCTTTATTTAAATATGCTTGAACTATTTACAAATTTTTAAGGAAAAATCTACATTTTTACCCGTTCGTCCTGAAAGCGATTGATCTAGATTTGTACCCGTTGGGGATGAAAGCGATTAATCTACATTCGTACCCGTTCGGGATGAAAGCGATTGATCTACATTTGTACCCGTTCGGGATGAAAGCGATTGATCTACATTCGTACCCGTTCGGGTATACAAGTTGAACAATTAGTCTCTTCATAATAGCTTCAAAATTTTATTCCTAGCTATGCTGGAGCTATTTTATCCTTTATTTCATTAAGTTGGAGGCGGTACAATTTTAACCTTAAAACTAAACATATGTACATATGTTATTGTTATTAAAGCAGAACGTTTAATTATTATAATTGATTAAAATAAAATAATGAAATCACGTTTGACGTCGTTCTAAGCTTAGCTATGGTGCATAGAGATGTATATACATATGTACATACAATACGTATATCTATTAGAAGGCTGCACGAATGGATTCGAAAGGGCCAACAAAATATTCGCAGCCGTCCAATTACAGTACCTACTTGTTTCTGTCGTTTTAGAATAAACGCAAGTAGAGCACAACCATAAACAGAACCAATACAATTACTTATTTGTAGCAACAATTACATGACCTTAAAAAGGTTCTGCAAATAGTGTACACTACTTGCGAATACTTCGAATATAATCGAAATATATGTATGTATGTACACTCTAAAAACTGCGTGTAAATATGCTACCAAAATATATGTAATTTTTAGTTGAAAATTACATTTCTTTCGTAGATTTACACTACAACTGTGTAATTTACAGTTCTAAACGAAATTTTACGCACTTTTCAGCAAAAGTGAGCATATCATGCGATTTTACACGCATTTTGGATTAAAATTGCATACAGAAATTGTAATTTCAAATCTCGTGCGCGAAATTACAATTGTGTGGAGTAAAATTACATAGTGAATTTGTAATTTTGTTTAACTTATATGCGAAATTACAATTTATTACTCGATTGGTGTTTAGATTTAAAGTTTGTTTGTGTAGGCTTTACACTTTTATTGTTTAAATTTAAACAGCTTATCTGTTGAATTTTTCAGTGTGCGATTTTGCGCATAATAAGGTAGGAAAAAAGTAACCTACCTTTTTGTATGCAAAATTACACGAAAATTTCTAAGAGTGTACATACATATTTTAATAAACACACATCCAGACGTTGTGTTCAGAAAAATTACGCTGCTAGTGTGAGTGTGTGTATGTGCATATGCATACACACTAGAGCTGCAAAACTATCGATGGCACTATCGATAGTATCGATAGTTTTTTTTTCGTGTCACTATCGATAGTTTTTTTCCACTATCGATGGTTATCCCTATTCATTCTTGTAGTTTTGTCCCAAGAGAAGAATACTGAATGTTAGGGAGGAGTTGGATTTCGATATCAAATTGGTCAAATTAATACCCCAGCGGGTTAGGGGGCTTAGAATATACCCGTGGTAAGGAATGTCTGTCGTAAGAGGATGAGTAATCTAAGCGAGTTTTTCGTCCATAAAAATCCTTTTTGTTTCACATGAAAGAAATCGCTAAAAATAATGTTTTTATCAGATATCCTTGATATTACGTTAACAATTAAACGGGCTAATTTTTAAAAAATAAAACTTTTCTGATTTTTACAAGTTTTTATAAAAAACTTAGTTTGAAAATCAAAACTTTTTCAAAAATCGCAAAAAATTAAAAATTTTGACATTGAGCAGATGTCATTTAGCGAGGTGTAGTTCAATTACTACAAGTTGTATATTGTTAGAAGCGTAACTCCAATTAAAATAATTTTTGAATAAAGTGATAATTAACAAGTAAGGAAGCCTAAGTTCGAGTGGAATCGAACATTAGATACTCAGCTGTATGCTTTCATTGTTTGTTTGCGTTTGTTCGATATAGGGTGTATTTTATATAAAGCGAGTGCCGCATAAAGTGGGCGTAGCCACGCCCATTTTCAACATTTTTATCAGTCATCCAACTAAGAATATGAATATTATTCTTTGTGCAAAATTTCATTCCTTTATGACTTCTAGTTACAAAGAAGTCTTGTTACAAATTCCCAGAAATATCTTTGTTAAAAAGTAGGCGTGGTCATAAACCGATTTCAATAAATTTTTGCGTGTCTATTAACACAAGTTATAAAAGTGGATAAACCAAGTTTCGTCACAATATCTCAATTATTTGTCGAGTTGTGGGCTCTGAAATCTCGTTGATTCCTTTGTCTGAAAAGAGGCGGTGCCACGCCCATTTTCCGAAATTTTTCTATTTTTTGTTTCCGATCTATTGTAGAACTCATGCCACAAAATTTCAATGAATTATCTTTATATTTGACAAAGATATCGCTTAAAATGTTTTTATTAGGCCACTTTATGATACCCATATATAAAAGTGGGCGTGGTCGTCAACCGATTTCGCTAAAATTTCGAACATGTATTACTACAAGTAGTGAAAGTGTATAGACCAAGTTTCGTCATAATATATCGATTATTTGTCGAGTTATGGGCTCAGAAATCTCGTATATTCCTGCTTCTAAAAGGAGGCGGTGCCACGCCTATTTTCCAAAATTTTTGTATTTTTTGTTTTATGTCCATAGTTGGACACCTTCCATAAAATTTCAATGATATATCTTTATATTTGACAGAGATATCGCTTAAAATGTTTTTATTAGGTCACTTTATAAGACCCATATATAAAAGTGGGCGTGGCCCTCAACCGATTTTGGCAATTTTTCGTCCAAACATTTGCCTAAGTAAGTATATCACGCCTACCAAATTTCATCGATATATCTTCAACGGTTTCTGAGTTACGACTCATAAAACTTTCAATGTTTGCCCCTTAATAAGTGGGCGTGGCACCGCCCATTTTCCAAAATTTCACCATATTTCTTCATAAGGGCCTGAGCTCAATACGTGTGTGAAATTTTATCACTCTAGCTCTATTAGTGACCGAGATACAAAATTTCCGATTTTTACTATATAGGGGAGGTGGGCGTGGTCATGGTCCGATTTCGCCCATTTTCAATACCATCCGTTCCTGTCTTGATACCAACTTACATTTCAAATTTCATCAAAATATCTCAATTTTTGCGCGAGTTATCGTGCGTACAGACGGACAGACGGACAGACGGACGGACATGGCTCAATCGATTTCTCTTTTCACCCTGATCATTTTGATATATATAAGTCTATATCTATCTCGATTATTTCATTCTGTTACAATCCACCGTTAGGAAATCAAAACTATAATACTCTGTGTACTAGTACAGCTGAGTATAAAAACACAAAATTACCGTTATCTCAAAAACGTAACCATACAAAAAATTAAAAATTAAAATAAAAAATTGTTCTGTGCTCAGCAGGCCCATACCTAAACAAAACCATCCCTCTTTTTAAGGTTTAATTTAACCAGAAAATGCTATATACATACACAGAGAAAAAAGTACAATGGTTTTTTCAACCAACATCTTGGTTAATGTTTTATTGGTTGATTTATTCATGTCAAAAGGAAAAAATGTAATGTGTACATTTTCATTGTACCATTAACCAATATTTTGGTAACAATCAATATCAAACAGAAAGTTGGTTTCCCCAACGTGTATAGTTGTTATATTAACGAAAATATTGGTTAATTCATATCTAAAAAAAAAGTAAAAATATTTACGAAGATTTATGGCTTCGGCTCTGTTGTTATCATCGCCTTCAACACCGTTTGTGCTTGACGAAGTTGAATGGCTGGACCCGAATTGCAGAGAGCGAGAGAGTGAGTATTTGGAATTTTCTTTGTTATTCAGTTAACATATTAACACTCTCTTATAGATCATACATAGCAGTGCTGCTACTGGCATAAAAATATAACCAACAAATTGTTTAATAGTAACAAGAACTTGGTTGAAGATTTGAACGAACATTTTGTTACATCAACAAATATCATGGTTAATATAACCAAAAGCACTGTCTAATATATCAACAATGGTAATGGTAATATTAAACAAAATTCACATTGATTCCATTTCAAGTGTGAAATTAGTATGTACTATTAACCAACTTTTGGTTGATTTTTCTCTCAGTGTAAGTGAAGTATCTAAAACTTATTTGATCTTTTATTTAATTATTGTTTTGCGTAAAAAATTAAAGACTTTTTGGAAAGAAAACTGTAAACAAAACCATCCCTCTTTTTATTTTAGTGAAATATTCATAAAAAACTATCGATAGTATCGATAGTTTTTTTTTCGACTATCGAAACTATCGAGTGGTCCGACTATCGATGGTTTTGCAGCTCTAATACACACTAGGGCGGGTCGATTGGTAGGGACCAAAAAAAAAAATTAATGGACACATCGCAATTATAAAAATTTGGGTAATTTCAAGCTTTTTTGCCCAAGAAACCATATGTCTAAAAAAAATTTCGAACCAGAGCTTATTACGATCTACATATTTCCAACTGTTCTATATATTTTAAAATAACTCGGTAACCAATACTTCGATTTTTTTGATTTTTTCGGCATTAGTTAGGAAACTTATTTGGCATATTAAGGTGGTTTTATGAAGGAAATAGAGTTCTCCCGAAATTCGCAGAACAACCCGATTTTCATGCGAATATAATACGGAAATCTATACCTAAAATTTTTCCTTAATATATTAAAATTTAGAGGTCGTGCAAATGCCTCCAAATTTCTTTCTCCTTTTATATCAGTGATGATACATAATTTTTTTTCAAAGTCCTTAATGAACAAGAAAAACATTTCATATGTTTGTTGGGCTTTTATTTTTTGGCCCACCTTAATGCCATATGCACATTAAATAAACAAACAAACCAAAGAAGCAACAAGGTTTTGCGAATACTTCATAACATGGTTATTATTATGTTCTATTCTATCGTGGCGAATAGTGTACACTAATCGCTCCAACAGAGCAAATAGAAATATTAATTGTATTCCAAATGAAAAGTATGGGTTATATTCGTATCTGCATTGAAATTATGCTGTGACTAATTGTACAATGCATAGAGTATTCGAAAATATAGAAGAGGCAAATGGTATTGTGCAGAGGTCTAATATCTATACTAATTATATAAAATTGATTGTATGGAAAATGTATGTAACGCGATAACTCAAAAGGTACTGGACCGATTTTAATAATTCTTTTTTTAAAATGCCACAAATGGTAAATTCTCGAGAACCATGTACATTTTTTTGCGCATTTCTAAGACTTTAATACCTTTTTCCCGGTTTTAAATTGCGAAAAACTCAAAAAAGCGCAAGCATAGACAGATTCGTTTGGTCATTCGCCGTGTTCAGTGGAGGCGTCGCAGTCGTGCTAGGCAGCGCAGTGCAGGCGACTCATATGTTTGTTTTTGCACGGTTTGTTGTTTGTCTCGCTGACAATAAAAAACCTGTTTATGCATGCATACTATGCTATAACTAGGGACACGAATTTCGATACGATACGATACCAAATCGACATTTTTTCATTTGATACCGATACTTTTTACTCGATTCTTTTGCACCGATATTTTTTGGTATCGAGTACTTCAACCACGGTATCGAACAAATGAGTACATCCAGTGATGGAAAATTAAAATTGTGTCATATTTGTCCAAAAAATTGTGCAACGCAAAATAGTGCTGAAAATCGGTCGAGTGTGCAGAAGTGACAAGCTGCTTCCTAGAGGGCCGAAAAATGCACAAGCACGAGTAATTTTAAATCACTGGTACATATCGAAAAATAGGTCTGATCCACGTGCTGAAATAATTGCAGGTTTGGGCTGCTTCGTAAGGTTTTTTGTATGACTTTATATGAAGTCATTCAAATCTATTTATTCATTATCACATTAAACGAGACGCACACTTACCACCGAAACTTGCTTACAATTTGCAATTACTATGCGATAGAAATAATGATAACTGGAGATATAGGATTATATATATTTCATTTTCATACGATAATTTGACGTTTGCAAATAAAAAATCGTCAATGTCTTTTTTCTTTTTCACTTTACTAAAAACACGTTATAAACAAAAAAGGATCTGTTTTCCATTAATGCCCATATGACACTACGTTTTTTCCTGGTATTCCACAAGGTTTTTTGTGTGGCAGAGTTGGTCAAATACAGTTTTGTGTTGGTGCAAGGGAGTAAGCTATGTTGGAAAAAAACCAACGAAATACCATCTAGGCGGTTAAAAACCAATGAGCTTGTATTACGATAGGTTTTTTGACATTCGGCACTTTTTTCTGACAATTGTTTCAATTTGACAACTATAAAATAAATTATTTTTAAAATATAAAATATATGTAAATCAGTGGTCCGCAATTCTGCAAACAATTGTTTGCGCTCAAATCACACCGTTACGCTCTTTCTTTACTAGATGATTTAGTCGTCACTCAGCAAGTGGCGTAGCAACATCGAGAGTGCTTGTCGCTTGTTTGCACGTTGAAAACAATTTACTATTCTACCTAATATCGACGCACGTCGTCAGTTTACTATCAAAAATGTCTCATACCCACATAATTTCTGTAACCGAAATTGAAGGACATGCGTATTAAGCAAACTCGTCTCCCAATTTTCGTTTTGCTGACATTGAAACTAAGCATTGTGGGTGATTATTTGCAAAAAAATCTACATTTGCTTTTGATATCGTGTGTGTTAGGTCAATTTCGGTTCAACGCATATGGAAAATTTGCGGGCGTGCGTCAATTTGAAGCTTGCGTACATATATATGTATTATTTGCGCATGCATTTGCCCGATCACTGTTCGTTCGACCGACCATAGCGCTCTCACTAATACAATCTCAATTTTAAATTTGCCTCTTGTAAGCTTCTGCTTTGGCCGTAAGGGGAAAAAATCATACTGAGCAGTGGCTTCTCTTTATAACATGGATAATTTTAATTGAAATTTCCGAAAAAAATTCAATGATGGATACATATAATCTCAATGAATTGTTAATGTTATTTAAGATATTTATTTTTTAAAATACTAAATATTTTGCAAATATTTTTTTACAACTGTGATTGCATTAAATACACCTGTTGTTTTGTAAAAGCTGTTGGTTTGTAAAAAATGTTTTCAAGAACTTATTAAACTTGTATAATTTTTTTAATCAACTTGAACTATTCTTATGAGTTGGAAAAGGATTTACGTCAAAATCAAAACTTTGGAACCAGCCATGGCATACTATGCCATGGAACTAGCACTAATACAGCGATATGCGTATGTCTCAGTATGCAGTTTTCTTGCGTTTTTGGTAACTTTCTAGAAGACGGTGCAACTTTAAACCGTTTCAATAAATATCTTTTAAATGTGGAAAAATCTTTTATCTCCGCGTTCGAATTCATAATCTAAAAGTCAGAACGCGTCGATTGGTACCTCTTTTAACTATTTTAGAGGAAATTTTAAGGTTACACCTTCTAGAAAATTACCGCTTTCGATACCGATACTTTGAGTATCGAGTAGTTTAGTTTCGATATTATCGGGTTCGCGATTCTTTTTAACCGATATTTTAAATGAGTACCAGATCGATGTTTTTGATTCGATATCGTGTCCCTAGCTATAACTCAAGAACGCCTGCACCTATACCTGCGATATTGGCATCAAATGAAAGGTGTTGAACAGGACTTCAACATAGAGTTCTTTTCATTGTGATGCCTAGACATCCTCCCCAGGTATGGGCTAAAATGTGGACCCGGATTACTCCGGAATGTGGCTGAACGATATTGGTATGAAATTAAAGGTATTGAGCAGGGCTTTAACACAGACCTATTTTCATTGTGATTTCCATGACGGGTCTTCTGATATGGGTCAAAACGTGGAACCGGATGGCCCTCGAATATTTCTGAGCGATATTGCTACCAAATGAAAGGTCTTGATGAGGACTTCGACGCACACTTGGTGATAGCGGCCAAAAATAAAATCGAAATTAAAGTATTAGCAAATCAAATTTTTTTGAAAGTGATTGACAGATATAACAATTTGTAAAAAAAAAGCTTATATAAAATTTTTTGAGTCTCGTTTTGTTTAGCCGTACAGGGTGTTAAAAACTGAGCAAAAAATAGGTCCTTTTATTTCTCAACAATTACACCTTATACAAAATGCTGTAACTCATTCAATTATTAACGTATGTAATCGAGTGATACATCATTACATAGATATTGATTTGGCCTTTTAGAAACAATAAGCCTTTTGTAACCAGCGGTAACTCTTAGATTTATATGAACTTTCAAATATTGACAAAAAAAGTAAAAAAAAAATTTTGCTCAACTTTAAACAAAAAAATAAAAAATATGACCTCCCCAATTTTTTCATATGTTTTGAAATGATATATTTTTAATCAAACTGCATTTTAATTCTTGAAATCCACCTGCGCTTTTCGCTTAAATAATCTTTTTCCCATTTGACTAAAAGTGCCTTTTTCAAAACGCAATAATTAGGCTACTTTTGACATTATGAAAAATCTTATTCTTAGGCGACTAATCGAATAGTTTGTTCACCGTGTTGTAGGCAATGGTTCACACTTTCAAATTATGAAAGAATTTTTTTTATCAGCGTTATCATTATTTTTTTGCAGCCTTTTTCTTTTCGAACAGAAAAAAAAAATTGTGTAAAAATTGGAAAATTTCAACATGAAATAAAAAAAAAATACAAAATATGACCTCTCCAAATTTTTAATATTTGGTGCTAGTGAACGTGCTTTATAAACAGGTGAAGAAATCTTAAAAATTCGTTTGCGCTTTTTTGTTTTATGAACTTTTTTATGGAGTGAGTTTTTCTAAGTTTTCATACATTTTTCCCATACAAAATCCCCAAAAGTATGCTTCAAAAAGTATTAATAATTTTGTATGGGGAAAATTTGCCAAGTTAATGAAACTTAAACAACAATTTCTCCAATTCTAATAAAGATATCTGAAAAATGTAAACGCCATATTCAGGGGGATGGTTTATGCTTTCTAACGGTGTATTTGATTTTGAATAAAGAAATATTACATACAAGATATTAAGCAGGGAATATAGTCAAAAACGTGTTTTTTTGCCTAATTGGACATGAATATCTCAAAAACTAGAACCAATTTGAAAATTCTGACTTCAGATTCAGATTCAGCACACTGAAATCCTTTAGAAAAGTATAGTTTCATTTGTGGTATAAAAATTTTTTTAAATGTGATTTTTTTGAAGGAAAATTTTATGATGAATGCTTATAAAATGCTCAAAAGTGCATATATTTTTAATTTGAAAACCATGGAATACTTTGCGCTTTTTCCAAAATGATTACTGTATATTATTTATATATAAAAAATGTGTGCTCTTATTAAAATTGAGCATTTTAGCTATAATAGTTAACAAAATATTGAAATTTCAAAAATACCGTTATATGGGAGGGGGGTGTATTTGTGGGCCGATTTTGTTCAAATTTTCACAGTTTACTATCTTCAATCAAGAAAGCTTAAGTTCCGAGTTTAAAGTTTCTAGCTCAATTATTACTATTTTTGGCCGCGTTTGTATGGAGGTGCCCCCACTGTGCGACGTAGAATTATGTTATTTGTGATACTGGGCCGGGTCCCCAAATATGGGTCAAAATGTGACCCCGGATTAACCCGGAATGTTTCGGAGCAATATTGGTATGAAATGAAAGCTTTTGAACAAGGCTTTTACATGGAGTTCTATTCACAATGATTCCTAGACCGGGTCCCCAGATATGGGTCAAAATGCGGACCCGGATCTTTTTGAGCGATATTGGTATCAAATGAAAAGGGTTGGGAACGGTTTCAACATAGAGCTGTAGTGATGGCTAGATAAGGTCATTAAGTGGACCCAGATAACCCCGGAATAACAACTTAACTTAACTTAACTTAACTTAACTTAACTTAACTTAACTTAACTTAACTTAACTTAACTTAACTTAACTTAACTTAACTTAACTTAACTTAACTTAACTTAACTTAACTTAACTTAACTTAACTTAATTTAACTTAACTTAACTTAACTTAACTTAACTTAACTTAACTTAACTTGGCTTGACTTGTCTTGTCTTGTCTTGACTTGACTTGACTTGACTTGACTTGACTTGACTTGACTTGACTTGACTTGACTTGACTTGACTTGACTTGACTTGACTTGACTTGACTTGACTTGACTTGACTTGACTTGACTTGACTTGACTTGACTTGACTTGACTTGACTTGACTTGACTTGACTTGACTTGACTTGACTTGACTTGACTACATTTATACCCGTTCGGGAACAATTGGTCTACAATTAGTCTACATTTATACCCGTACGGAACAATCGGGGACTAATTGTGGACCGATTGTTCTCGAAAGAGATCAATCGCGGACAAATCTCTTTCGGGATTGATCGCACATTTTTTTGCAGGGTATACTTGCAAAATTACATTTGTACATGTGTATGTATGTATTTACATATTTACATATGCATGTACATAGTTAAGAGCGTGTAATAAGCAACAACAATTGTTTTTGTCTTCTTTTACTCGCATAGATTTTCTCAAATCAGCTGTGCAGGAAAGCAAGTGGCGCTGCCATTCGTACTACCGATATTTAGTTCAACTATTGGCCGGTAGGTGGCGCTGCACGAACATCCGCGTGCAGAGATCTGCACTATTCCAAGAGTGTAGAACTCAACCAGAGATCTGCCGCACTCTAAATTATAAACAATATATTAGAATAGATTAATTAATACTAAATAAAATAAAGTAAATAAAATAAAATAAAACACAATAAAACACAATAAAATAAAATAATAAAATACAACAAAATAAAATAGATTAAAATAAAATAAAATAAAATACATGAGTGCTCCAGGCACTCACTCTAACAATAACATATTGAGGAACAATGGGTATTTCACATTGAGGTGCAGTACCAATGAAACCAACTTAAACGTGCGTAAAGATAAAACAGACGATCAAAGAGCACGATCCTGCTCACCCGCTATTCCTGGAAATATTCCGCAATTTCCTCTACCTCAATCCTTAGGGAATTCAAATAACGCAACAGCTGCATCTAACTCAAAAACGAGTAGTGAAATGCAAAAAGTGGACGAAAAGGTTCAAACCGGAATGGACCGCTATATATCAGTAGTTAAAAGAAAGCGGTCCCCGGAAAAAAGTGGTAAACCTAATAAAGTTTTAAAAAATTCCACGGTGAAAGAACCATCAAATGATGCACCCCAAGTAGCATTAGCCAATAACAGATTTAGCGTCCTTGCGCAAAAGGATTATAAGACTCCGGAAATATCGCAAAAAAAATCCAAACCTCCACCAATCTACCTGAGAGAACCAAGATCTGGCTTACTTGTAAACAAATTGATAGCGTTGATAGGGGAAAAGAATTTCCACATTGTACCAATTAAAAAGGGATATATACAGGAAGTCAAAATCCAAACGTACAGCGAGGAATACTTCCGTAAAGTAACCAACGACTTTGAAAAAAACAAGAAGTCTTTCTATACATTCCAGCTGAAGAGTAGCCGCGGCTTGTCTGTTGTGTTGAAAGGAATAGAAAGTTCCGTAAGTCCAAATGAAATTGAGAATGCTCTAAAAGAAGAAGGGTTTAAAGTACGATATGTACATAATATAAAAAACAAATCGAACATACCACAGCCAATGTTTCGAGTAGAAATAGATCCAGAGTTCCAACTCTTAAAGAAGGGAGATGTACATCCCATATACAACCTACGGTACTTTCTGCACCGTCGTATCTCGGTGGAAGAACCACACAAACGGGTGGGCCCTGTACAATGCCACAACTGTCAGGAGTTTGGGCACACTAAGCGATACTGCACCTTGCCTAGTGTTTGTGTTATATGTGGGGATTTACATACCTCCAAGGATTGTGTGAAACCAAGAGACAACTCGCAATTAAAGAAATGTAGCAATTGCGGAGAAAATCACACTGCAAATTACAGGGGCTACCCGGTGTATACTTCCTTAAAGGAAAAGAGTACTCAGAAAACCACTAGTTGCGCCTCGACCCCAAAGATCCAACTAGTTCCAAAACCACAAAATGTTCCAAATACGACCCATAACAACGTTCCTCAGAATCGTTTCAGGACATATTCAGAAGCCCTGAAAGGTATGAAGGAGCCAGAAACGCAGGAGATTCCCACTCCATCTACAAATTTGGAAAAAACGTTAAACAGCTTTGTGCAAATGATGCAAGATCATATGAAATCAATGCAAAATATGATGCAAGAATTAATTACGAACCAAAACCTGCTACTACAAACAATCTTAACAAGACCATGAATTCCCTCAATATAGGTTATTGGAATGCCAACGATGTAAGCCAACACCGGAATGAACTCCAGATCTTCCTAGAAAGCCACCAAATAGACATAATGCTATTGTCCGAAACTCACTTGACAGTTTTCAATCATTTTAGTATTGATGGCTTTGCTTTCTACGACACTAAACACCCGGAAGGAAAAGCTAGATGTGGAACCGGTATACTTATAAAAAAAAGAATTAGACATCATGTTCTGGAAGAATATTGCAAAGATTACATCCACTCAGCATCCGTTCATATAGATGATAGTTCAGGTGGGATGACCATAACTGCAATATATTGTCCCCCCCGCTACAATATAACAGAATCCCAATTCACTGAATTCTTCTCGAAGTTAGGCACAAAATTCCTTGCAGCGGGAGATTATAACGCAAAACATAATTTTTGGGGATCTAGATTCATATCACCAAAGGGAAGAAACCTGTTCAAAGCTATTCAAATCAAAAGTTTAGATATAATTTCCACCGGTCAACCAACATTGGCCTGCTGATAGAAGCAAAACACCCGACCTCATCGACTTTGGTGTTACTCGCGGCCTAGAGCGAGGAAGAGTTCAGATAAAACCACTTTTCGATCTATCATCCGATCACTCACCTAGCCTTATAACTATTAACACATCCCCAACTTTTTACGAACTAAATCCTGGCTTAACTAATAAATATACTAACTGGCTTAAGTACAAAAAATACATAAGTTCCCATATTAACTTAAATGCAAGCTTCAAGTCACCTGGCGAGGTGGACAGTGCGATTATCGGTTTCACTAACGCTCTCCAAATGGCAGCAAGAGTAGCAACCAACTCCCGGATTAAACGAACATGTGCCCAAAATCCCAGTTTCCTGAAGGGGGGAAGCCATCACGAACTTGGTATTGAAGAAAAGAAAACTTAGGAGAGACTGGCAAAGGCTCCGTTCTCCATTTCTGAAATAAGAAATAAAACAAATGCACGAAAGAACTTCAAGAACTATTGGAGACTAGCAGGGAAACAGATTTTCAAAATAGATTGATATCACTATCAGCCACACCTGCAACAGAATACTCCCTGTGGCGCGCACTTAAAAATTTCAAAAGGCCAGTCCTGCAGGACCCTCCATTACGGTTGCATAATGGCGACTTTGCTCGAAGCGACCAAGAAAAAGTAATCGCATTTGCAAGTCATCTTTCAACTGTATTTACATCTCATCAAGGCAACAACATCCCCCTTGAAACTGTTTCGCCCTTACCAGCAGTTGCGCTTCGATTCCATATAAACGACATGATCAATGTTATTTCTAATGACATTCAGAAAAACAAGGCACCTGGGTATGACAGGATAACGGGCGAAATGATAAAACAGCTCCCTCCAGTTGGAACTAAGTTATTACTATATATTTTCAACAGTCTCCTAAACCTATGCCACTTTCCTGAAACGTGGAAACTATCCGAAATAATAATGATTCCCAAACCAGGCAAAAATCCGACAGTGGTGAGCTTTTATAGACCAATAAGCCTAATCTCAATTTTTTCCATTTGAAAAATTGTTGCTGAGAAAAATGCAGCCCATCTTGGAATTGCATGGGACCATACCAAGTCACCAATTTGGCTTAAGAGAGAAACATGGTACGATAGAGCAAGTGCATAGAATCGTATCAAACATACGGTCCGCTTTTGAAACCAAACGATATTGCACTGCCGCTGTGGTGCAGTGGGTAGAGTGCTCGCCTGCTATGCCAGAGGTCTAGTGGCCGCTGTGGTGCAGTGGGTAGAGTGCTCGCCTGCTATGCCAGAGGTCTCGGGTTCAAACCACGGTCCGAGCCAAACAAATTTTTCTAATTAGTAAAAATCCAATTATTGGTTTTTTTAAGAGCAGCGGTCACCTCTCGGCAGTGGGCGGCATACCCTCCGAGAGTATTTCTGCCATGAAAAAGCTTCTCCCAAAAAATGCGCCGTTCGGAGCTTGCATAAAACTGTAGGTCCACCCAATTAGTAGGAAAAACAAAAAAAGGAGCACACCTCGAATTGGGAGAGAAGCTCGGCCATAAAACTCGTCAGAGTTATAATAGCGCCATTGTATTATTATTATTATGATATTGCACTGCAGTATTCTTAGATGTGGCACAGGCCTTCGACAAAGTATGGCTGGAAGGGCTATTCTACAAACTAAGACGCACACTTCAATATAACATTTGCGCGATTCTAGAATGCTTTCTAACTGAAAGAAAATTCCAAGTAAGGCAAAAAAGCTTCCCACAGGAAGTTACTATATATCTGCAGGAGTCCCACAAGGAAGCGTTTTAGGTCCCATTCTATACTTAATTTTTACAAGTGATCTGCCAACAAACGAAAATCTTCTAACATCAACTTTTGCGGATGACACAGCAATTCTAAGCGTCCACTCAAATCCCATCGTGGCTACAAGTCGACTACAGCACCATCTAAAAACACTAGAGAAGTGGCTTTCGACCTGGAGAATTAAAGTCAATGAGTCCAAATTAGGGATGTGCGATTAATCGATTAATCATACGTGGTAATTAATCGAAACATGATTAATTGATTAATCATAATTTACTCATTTTTGATTAATCAGAAACAATTTTTTCCTGATTAATTACGTTTTGATTAATCAGAATCTAAATAATTTGATTAATCCGAAATATGACTAATTATACAAAGTGGCGAAAGTGTCCAACAATTTTCGTCGCCTTGTCAGTACCTTTTTCAGCACACTGCAAGGAATTTTTTAAAGCAAACTGTAAAGTGTGGGCATCTCCTAAGAGGATTGATTCCTTTACTGCTTTCGTAATATTCCTAGCATTATCATGGACTGTAGCTGTTATCCTCCTTTTTATGCCCCAACTGCTAGTAACTTTCTCTAATGATTTGGCAGGTTTTCAGCAGAATGCTTTTCAGACAGCTGAAAAGTATCAATAGTGTAAGAAAGGAGCTCAAAATCATCATTTAAGTAGTGTACGGTGACTGGGACGTATGACACTGTAGCTGTCAACGTCCAGGCGTACGTGGTTAGCGCCAGTGTAGGGACACTCGACAAAATACCGAGCAGGTTTTCAGAAGTAGAACTGAACAGCTTTTTTACGTTATTAGTAACTGATATTGGAAGTGTCAATATGATCGCTAGCTCCATCGCTGGAAACAAAGAAAAATTCATGAAGCGTTACCAAAAAAAGATGTTCTTATAATTACCTATTTCGTGGAGATCTGGAAATGCCATGAACTCTTTGAATGTGGTACAACAAACAAGACGAAGTCTTCAAGTATTTCAGCCACTTTCCGCATAGGTTGCATTTCTCAAACTCAGAGCAATAAAAATAACAAAGTTTTCTAGCACACGCTCGTTCGGCATCTTGCATTCACAAAACGACATTTTGAAATATTTTGAAAATAGTACGTGTAATAAAAAATTTATGTTTCGTGAAGAAAATGAACAAAGTTACTCAGTTTTCAATTAATTTTTTTTGAGTAAACAGTGATTACTCAGGATCTGATTAATCAGAATCTGAATAATCAGTATTTTTGATTAATCAGAATAATGATTAATCAAGAAATGATTTAATCGATTAATCGCACATCCCTAGTCCAAATGCATCCAAGTAACTTTTACGCTAAAAAGAGACACATGCCCTTCAGTTACAATAAATGGAGAAACGATACCCCAAAAAGACTTCGTAACATACCTTGGTATCACACTGGATAGAAGATTGACATGGAAAAATCACATTGATAACAAAATAGTTCAATCTAAGTTGAAAATAAACAAATTACAATGGATAATTGGTCCAAAATCCAAATTGAGCTTGGAGAACAAATTACTATTATTTAACATGGTGATTAAACCATCTTGGATATATGGGATGCAACTTTGTGGTTCTGCAACCAAATCCACCTTCCCAACAAACACTGAGGTTAGTTATCGATTTGAGAATGACTCGAGAACTAGCCTCATTCTCAAACCTCTAACGTTAGAGGACGACTCGAAAATCTATCGAGAATCATAGCGTTCTCAAACAAAAGGGTACCTAATTCTCAAATCGAGAAAATTATAATTCTCGAATCGAATTCTAATGTAGTTCTCTAGTGAGATTCTAATCAGAATTTGCAAATACTTCCAATTGAAATGAAAAACAAAGCTTTCTCTCATTTTACATGATTTTTTCATTGTTTAGATTTTATTAACGCAATATGTCTAGTGATGGGCGAGTCCGAGATGTTTAGACAATCGAGAGAATCGCCATCGTTGCAAAATCACAATCGAGTCAAAAGTTGACTCGCTCCTCGACTGCACAATCGAGATGTTTTTGCGATTGTTCCGAGTCGGCGAGTCGGAGGTTGTTTCGATGACATCTCGACTACACAAGCGAGATGTTTTTGCGATTGTTCCGAGTCGGCGAGTCGTAGGTTGTTTCGATGACATCTCGACTACACAAGCGAGATGTTTTTGCGATTGTTCCGAGTCGGCGCCGGCTGTTGTTTTGATGATATGTTTTAGTTGATAAAATAAACTGAATGAGGTTTGTTGATAAAGAAAGTAGGATTTTTAATGGAAGTGAGGCAAATACATAAATAAATTAACCAAATTGAAAAATATGCTATACATAGACGCTGCATTATTGCAATCACAACAAAAGAGTGTCGTGCATAATAATAATAATAATAATTAATTATTTAAACATTAATAAATTTTCTGAAGTGAGACGCTTATGAAACAAATGAATTTTACGAGTAGCAACAACGGCAATAGATTTGTACCACTCTGTATATTTTGTAAAGCAATTTTAATAATCAGGCGGTAACAACAATTATTATGTATTTTTTGCAGCGAGTCCGAGATGTTGTAGGGTTGCTTTGAAAACGAGAGGAATCGTTGGCGAGTCCGAGATGTTTTAGCGATTGTTTCGACTGACGGCCATTTACGACTTGACTCGAATACGAATGAAAACCATCGAGAGCATTCGAGATGTTTCAACAATCGAGAGAATCGAATAAAACATCTCGGACTCGCCCATCACTAAATATGTCCCTAAATTGCATATGATTTATACATTGACATGTATATGTTTACCACATTTATAAGAACTGAAATTTAAACAAAATTCAGTCTTATTATTTAAATTAAAGGTACTTCTTGTACTTTTTAATGGAAAACATTGTACTACGGTAATATTAACTTTACCATTTTTTAGTATCTAATTTCAATATATGTATGTATATTCAATATATCACAGAAATATATTGAGAATTGATAAAAGGCGTGAGATTTGGCTCCTTCTCTAATCACTCGCTAATCGAATTCTAGTGTAGTTTTCAACCCTAGTTATCGATTTGAGAATATATAGAGAATTACACTAGTTATCTAAGGTAATCTCGACAAAATCTCTAACGTTAGAGACTGTGTTTGCTGGGTTAGAAAGAATCCAACGACTGCAATCAAAAACGTTAAGGTCAATATGTAGAGCGCCTTGGTATATGAAAAATTCCGCTATCCATAGCGACCTAAAGATAAACACTGTGAGTGAAGAAATAACAAAAATACAATCTAATTACACAAGCAGGTTAGTCAACCATACAAACATATTGGCTAAGAATCTATTAGAACAGAGGTATCCTAAGCGGTTAAAAAGAAAGGATATTCTGCTTGTTTATCTTTCGATACTTAGTAGGTTTCTTCTAGGGATGTGCGATTAATCGATTAATCATACGTGGTAATTAATCGAAACATGATTAATTGATTAATCATAATTTACTCATTTTTGATTAATCAGAAACAATTTTTTTCTGATTAATTACGTTTTGATTAATCAGAATCTAAATAATTTGATTAATCCGAAATATGACTAATTATAAGCCGATTAATCAGAAATTTTATTTTGCTTATTTTATTTATATAAAAATGAAACAAAACGTTATTTTTCAATTGCAGGATCTACTTCGATTTTTTTATTTAAAGCAAAGGCGTATACATGCAAAGTGGCGAAAGTGTCCAACAATTTTCGTCGCCTTGTCAGTACCTTTTTCAGCACACTGCAAGGAATTTTTTAAAGCAAGCTGTAAAGTGTGGGCATCTCCTAAGAGGATTGATTCCTTTACTGCTTTCGTAATATTCCTAGCATTATCATGGACTGTAGCTGTTATCCTCCTTTTTATGCCCCAACTGCTAGTAACTTTCTCTAATGATTTGGCAGGTTTTCAGCAGAATGCTTTTCAGACAGCTGAAAAGTATCAATAGTGTAAGAAAGGAGCTCAAAATCATCATTTAAGTAGTGTACGGTGACTGGGACGTATGACACTGTAGCTGTCAACGTCCAGGCGTACGTGGTTAGCGCCAGTGTAGGGACACTCGACAAAATACCGAGCAGGTTTTCAGAAGTAGAACTGAACAGCTTTTTTACGTTATTAGTAACTGATATTGGAAGTGTCAATATGATCGCTAGCTCCATCGCTGGAAACAAAGAAAAATTCATGAAGCGTTACCAAAAAAATATGTTCTTATAATTACCTATTTCGTGGAGATCTGGAAATGCCATGAACTCTTTGAATGTGGTACAACAAACAAGACGAAGTCTTCAAGTATTTCAGCCACTTTCCGCATAGGTTGCATTTCTCAAACTCAGAGCAATCCGAAATAACAAAGTTTTCTAGCACACGCTCGTTCGGCATCTTGCATTCACAAAACGACATTTTGAAATATTTTGAAAATAGTACGTGTAATAAAAAATTTATGTTTCGTGAAGAAAATGAACAAAGTTACTCAGTTTTCAATTAATTTTTTTTGAGTAAACAGTGATTACTCAGGATCTGATCAATCAGAATCTGATTAATCAGTATTTTTGATTAATCAGAATAATGATTAATCAAGAAATGATTTAATCGATTAATCGCACATCCCTAGTTTCTTCCCCTTTTGGTCACCCCGTTTTCCTCTTTTTTTTCGTACTTCTTTAAAGTAAACTCCCTTTTTTTCTTTTTCACGCCGGATAATATGGTATATAATTTTATTTCAGTTTTCTTTCTTAAATTTTTCACAACTTTAATTTTTCTTTAATTCACTTTATCTATTTAAATTTGATCTTTTTCAAGCGCGGATATAACTACGGCTGGCCGACACGAAGATAAGTTTTCGACTCAACTTTTAAGTTTATACATAAGTATGTACATGCTTATAAATGAATAGGAGCGGGTAGCTGGATCTTTCCAGTGGGAGCGGTAAGGTAAGTAGGTATATGTGTAGGTATATATATTCAGTGGGGACAATAGGTATGTATGTCAGGAAGAAGGAATTGCATAGAGAAGGTAAGTATAGGGTGATGGAGCAAGGTAAATATTAAAAAATTGTTATAAATGTTTTTAGTCGAAGTAGATGAGATTTTCATCTTCGCTCATGTCTTCGACATGGCGGCCGGCCTGCGCGGATGATGGGATTAAATACTCCTTGAGCTCCTCCAACGATGACACCGCTTTTGAAAACAAATTCTGCATGCGCTGTTCTTTATGTGAGTTCTTGGACTGCTTCGGTTTCGATTTAAAAATCACTCGCCGATTCGCTGTTTTCGGTTTGGGTGCGACACGTCGCCTTGTGACAACATTTCTAATGTCCTCCCTTCGATGTAGCAAGGTATGGTGTGCTAGTCCACAGCGGCGGCAATTATGAGGTGAATCGCAGGCGCCTGTGACATGAGACGTAGCGAGGCAATTTATACAATATTTATGAGCCCGCACCGACTCATAGCGCTCATCTGGAGTCATGGCAATAAAGGCGTGGCAGAATCGCAGCGAATGCTGCTGGCAGCACAATCGACAGGAGTTGTATCGTTGGTATCTTTTCTGGCGTCTGTAATGAGATTTAATTGACTTTCATTAGCTGATTTGTAGGGTTTATAGAGGTCGGAGGAGTCTAATGGAATGTGGTACGAGTTAAATAATTTAATTCAACAGCACTATTACTGTGCAGGGGGGAGAGAACAGAGTTTTGTTATGGGTCGTGTATATTTTCCGTCTTGAGTGCGTATGTCGACTACTCGGACTTGTTCGTCGGAGCCAGGGTGAAGTTTTATGACGCGCCCCAGTCGCCACTAATTTTGGAGGAAGGTCATCCTTTATGACCACTAGGTCGCCTTCCCTAATGTTTGGCTGTTGAGTTTTCCACTTATTTCGTTTATGGAGTTCTCTTAGATATTCATTTTTCCATCGAGTGCTGATTTGATGGTGTAATACCTGTAGTTTTTGCCATTTGTTGACAAGAGAGAGATTTTCCGAGTTGGGTTCTGGGAGTGAAAGTAATGGGGCCCCACGCAGGAAATGTCCTGGAGTTAGGACGAGCAGATCATTAGGATCTTGAGACATGGGAGAGAGCGGCCTTGAGTTTAGAACCGCTTCTATTCGAGTGAGTAGTGTGGTGAATTCCTCGAATGTAAATTTGTGATTTCCGGCAACTTTGAGGAAATGGGTTTTGAAGCTTTTGACTGCTGCTTCCCATAATCCTCCCATATGCGGAGCATATGGTGGGATGAATTGCCAGGACATGCCGTGAATGGAGTATTTATTAGCTATGTCGGCTACAGTTTCTTGCAGAGATTTGGCAAATTCTCTTTGAAATTCTCGGCTTGCACCGACGAATGTTTTGCCATTGTCGGACATAACTTTATGGGGAAGTCCACGGCGACTAACAAAGCGGGAGAATGCTGCTTTGAATGCAGCTGTCGTCAAATCTGAGCAGACTTCGAGGTGGACTGCTTTTGTTGAGAAACACACGAATACACAAACGTACGCTTTTGCATATGATGCTTTTCGAAGCGTCGACGTTTTTACTTGAAAGGGTCCTGCGAAGTCTCTTCCTGTGGTGTGAAATGGTAGAGAATATGTGCATCTTTCAGTGGGAAGTGCAGCCATTATCTGAGATCTGGTCTGCTGTTTGTAAATGGTACAGGTCTTGCAGTGAAATATGCATTTTTTGACCTTTTGCTTGAGGCGAGGAATATTCTTGTTGTATCATGCGAATCATTAATTGCTTTTCTGCATGCAACAAGGTGGAGTGAGTGAAATCCAGCAATAATGAGCAAAATCTCGAATTATCTGGAATTATTATGGGGTGGCGTTCATTTTCGCTAAGAGGTGAGTGGGCGAGTCTGCCATTCACACGCATTATACCTGATTTATCCAACATTGGATTTAGAGATAAAAGCGAACTCTTTTTGTTAATTGGGCTACGAGCTTGTAAATCTGCGATCACATCTGAGTAATATTTCGCTTGCGTATGAATAATTATGCGGGATTTTGCATATGTGATTTCGCTTTGAGAGAGAGTGAGACTTTGAGCAATTTTGAGTTTTTTCGCTATGTGTATAAAGCGATATATGTATGCGAAAACGCGTAGAGCTTTCCCGAAGGATGAGAAGCGTTCGAGCATATCGGGAGTTTCTATCGAGTGAAAGGACTAGATGCGTTTTTGTTCTGGTGGAGTGGAGTTGTTTGGTGCTGTTTTTGGCCAGCATGTGGATGCTTTAGAAAGCCAATCTGGGCCGTTCCACCATAGAGAGCTGTGAGATAAATCTTGGGGTTTACATCCACGTGTACCAAGATCAGCTGGGTTATCACCACTGGATACATGACGCCAAGTGGCATTGCTCACATTATCGAGAATTTGAGACGTTCGGTTTGCCACATACGTCTTCCATGTGTGGGGTGGCTTTTCGAGCCATTCGAGTACAATTGAGGAGTCTGATCAGAGTATTAACTTTTGGGAAGTCAGCTTTAAGTGAGAGCGCATTTGTTTCACGAGTTTTGAGAGAAGTACTGCTCCGCAAAGTTCAAGACGGGGAAGGCTCACAGTGTTTAAGGGAGCCACTTTGCTTTTTGCAGCGAGTAAATGCGTTGAGAATGAGTTTTCGCTATTTTGAACTCTGAGGTATACGCAAGCGCAGAATGCTTTTTCCGATCCATCTGAGAAGCCGTGCATTAGATATGGTTTATTAGGAGAGTAATCGATCCATCGGGGGATTTTTATTTCGCTAATTTCGGGGAGATTTTCGCGAAACGTATTCCATTGTGGAAAGTCAGATTTTGGGATGTTTTTGAGGAGATCGGGATGATTGGCCGTTATCTTTTTTAGTGGAAAACCGGATGATTTTAGTGCTTCGATAACTTGGTGAAGCGAGTCGAGAGTGGACTGTATTGTGTGTTCGCCCGAGAGAATATCATCTACGTATGTTTGGTGTAGCAAGATATCGTTAGCGAGAGGGTGGGCGTGTTGCGAGTCTTCTGCGAGTTGGTGGAGTGTTCTGATGGCGAGATAGGGGGCGCAGTTTACACCAAATGTCACCGTTTTTAGTCTATAATCTGCCATGGGAAGTTCTGGACATTTTCGAAAAACAATTCTTTGGAAGTCCTGGTCTTCCTCGTGTACGAGTATTTGGCGATACATTTTCTCGATATCACCATTAAAAACGTATTTAAAAAGTCGCCAATTGAGTAGGACGAGCATTAAATCGTTTTGGAGAATCGGTCCTGTGTGAAGGATATCATTTAAGGAGTTTCCTGAGTGGGAGATTTTCGAAGCATTAAAGACGACGCGAACTTTTGTGGTTTTACTGTCTGGTTTCAAGACAGCGTGGTGAGGGAGATAAAAGGAGAAATATTTTCCGTTTTCTATGGACTCGAGAGGTGGGATTCCTTCCATATGACCCAACGTGATGTATTCAGCCAGAACTTCTGAGTATTTCTGCTTAAGTTCTGGCCGTTTTTCCAGGGATCTTTCGACGCTTAAATACTGCAGTTGAGCTCCAATGCGTGAATGTCCAAGGGCGAGAGTATCGGGAAATTCTTTCTTAAATGAGATTTAACCACATATCGGCCATCTTGCTGTCGTTTGGTTGTTTTGCGGTAGAGCTGCTCGCAAAATTCATCCTCCTGAGATAGGGGTTGAGTTGTGGGTACTTCTTCCTGTTGGCAGAATTTTTGAAGTAGGGAGTTGAGAGAGTCAGTCTAACTTGGGTGGATAAGGTATTTACACTTTCTTTTAGGGGTCCGCTGATTATCCAGCCAAATATTGTATTTTGGGCTAATAAACATCCGCTAACATTGGCTTGTAACCCTTGTAGCATAATTTGCGGGGTGAGATCGCTGTCTATAACCATATCGATTTTTGATGGTGTGAAACAGTTAGGGTCAGCGAGAGTGAGTTTTGAGATCTCTTGCATATTAATATTTGACACCTTAAATGATAAGAGAAAGTGTGTCAATTTGGGTAGAATAATTGCGTGAGTGGTTATTCGGGTTTGTAAGTCTGACGAGCAGAGAGTTAGCTCGCAGATCTTGTTTGAGTTTTTCACTACCAAACCGCCCATTCCTGAGATTTCGTAGTGGGTTTCCTTGGTGGGTAGGTGCAATATTTTTTGTATTCGAGGAGAGATGAATGTTTTTTCGGAACCTTGATCAATTAGGGCACGAATTTTGTGATATTCGCCGTTTGAGTGGAGTGTGACCAAGGCCGTGGGTAGTAGAGTCATTTCGCTGCTACTAGTGAAGTGGGTTGTTGTTTGATTCACTGTGGGTATTTGTTGGGTTCGAACAGCCTCTGCGGAGGTTGAGGGCAGTTCTGAGTTGTTGGGAGTTGTCGCCACTTGAGTTGTGGCATATGTCTGGCTTTGTTGCCTTTGAGTGTTGTGTTTGCGTTCTTGGGTAATTTTGGGACTTCCCTTGTATATGGAGCTGGGAGTGGTGCCGCTGTTTGCAATAGACGCAAGTAAAACTGCTGGGACAGTTATTGTCTTGGTGGGAATACGATAAGCAGTTTGAGCAGTAACCATTCTCTTTAACGAACTTGTTACGCTCTTGGGGTGAGAGATTTCGAAATTTCAGACAGCTCCTAATGGCATGGTTTTTATTGCAGAGTTTGCAAGAAGGAGCTTTTTGGTCTGAGTGATATGTTTGTGACTTGTTTTTGAAACTCGAGCTATTGGGTGTAGAAGACCTTTGTGTGAAACTGGAGTTTGAGGGTCGGGGATTGCTCGGTCTATAATTACCGAGTCTTTCTACCACTTCATATCGTGTAGTGAGGAATTTATCCATTTCTTCCCACAGTGGTAGTTCTTTTCGGGATTCGAGAGATTGCTCCCACAGCGCTAGAGTTTCGCGGGGTAGCTTTGAGGAGCATAAAAATACGAGGATTGGGTCCCAGTTATCCGTCGGAACATCATTTGAATTTAGGGTTGCGACGCAATTATTTATCGTTGTTTGGAGATCTTGTATTCTCTCCCCATTTTCTGAGAATACAGGCTGCATATTGAAAAGCGTTTTTAGCTGATTATCTACGAGAATTCTTCGATTCTCGTAGCGGGATTTCAGTGCGCCCCAAGCGAGCTCGAAATTTGGGTCTGTGAGAGAGTATTTCTTTATTACGAGGGCTGCTTTTCCTCTCGTTTTTTGTCGGAGGTGGTAGAGTTTTTGGACTGGTGAGAGTTTGGGATGATTAATATATACCGCCGTGAACATGTCACGAAAAGCGGGCCAGTCTTCATATCCTCCCGAGAACATTTGAGTATATCAAGCTCTGATTTTGAGAAAGGATTGCTCGCTAGAGATTTGAGTACGGGGTATTGCACTAATCGTTTGGTACTGGGGGGTTTGGTTATGAGGGGTTTGGTTGTGAGGGTTTGAGTTCTCTGCATGGATGCTATGAGTTCTCCTATTCTAATTGTATACCAATTGTTCCCGAACGGGTATAAATGTAGACTAATTGTAGACCCACTGAGGTGCAGTACCAATGAAACCAACCTGAAGGTACATACAGATAAAACATACGATCAAAGAGCACGATTCTGCTCTCCCGCTCGAATGTTTCGAGTAGAAATAGATCCAGAATTCCAACTCTTAAAGAGGGGAGATGTACATCCCATATACAACCTACGGTACCTTCTGCACCATCCCATATACATCCCATATACATCCTACGGTACCTTCTGCACCGTCGTATCTCGGTGGAAGAACCACACAAACGGGTGGGCCCTGTACAATGCCACAACTGCCAGGAGTTTGGACACACTAAGCGGTACTGTACCCTGCCTAGTGTTTGCGTTATCTGTGGGGATTTACATACCTCCAAAGATTGTGTGAAACCGAGAGACAACTCACAATTAAAGGAAT
This sequence comes from Urophora cardui, assembly GCA_960531455.1. Taxonomy (NCBI): domain Eukaryota; kingdom Metazoa; phylum Arthropoda; class Insecta; order Diptera; family Tephritidae; genus Urophora; species Urophora cardui. The sequence continues at coordinate 95,215,384 of OY482673.1, read as the reverse complement.
GTTGCAATTGCGGAGAAACTCACACGGCAAATTACAGGGGCTGCCCGGTGTATACCTCCTTAAAGGAAAAGGGTACTAAGAGAACCACTAGCGCCGCCTTGACTCCAAAGCCCCAACTAGTTCCAAAACCCCAAAATGTTCCAAATACGGTCAATAATAATGTTCGTCAGAACCATTTCAGGACATATTCCCAAGCCCTCAAAGGTATAGCGGAGCCTGAAACGCAGGAGACTCCCACTCCATCTACAAACTTGGAAAAAACTTTAAACAGTTTTGTGCAAATGATGCAAGATCACATGAAATCAATGCAAAATACGATGCAAGAATTAATTAGAAACCAAAACCTCCTATTACAAACAATCTTAACAAGACCATGAACTCACTCAATATAGGTTTTTGGAATGCGAACGGCTTAAGCCAACTCCGGAACGAACTCCAAATATTTCTAGAAAGACAGCAGATAGACATAATGCTAATCTCTGAAACTCATTTGACGGCCTTTAATAATTTTAGTATTGACGCTTTGCGTTCTACGACACCAAGCACCCCGAAGGTAAAGCTAGAGGTGGAACCGGAATACTTATTAGAAAACGGATTAAGCATCATCTACTGGTAGATTATTGCAGGAATTATATACACTCAACATCAGTGAACGTAGAAGATAACTCTGGTGGGCTCACTGTAACTGCAATATACTGTCCTCCCCGTTTCAATATAACAGAATCCCAATTTACTGAATTCTTTAACAAGTTGGGCCCACGGTTTCTTGCAGCGGGTGATTATAACGCTAAACATACATTTTGGGGTTCCAGACTAATAACACCAAAGGGAAGATACCTATTCAAAGCAATTTTAAGCAATGACCTAGACATTATTTCCACTGGTCAGCCAACATATTGGCCTACTGATAGAAGTAAAACTCCCGACTTAATAGATTTTGGTGTAACTCGTGGAATCGAAAGAGAATTAATTAAAATAAAATCGGCTTTCGATCTATCATCTGATCACTCTCCTTGTGTTACCACTATTGATATAATCCCATCTTTCAACGAATTGAATTCGAGCTTAACCAATAAATTTACAAACTGGCTTAAGTACAAAAAATTTATCAGTTCTCATACCAACTTAAATACAAGCCTTAAATCAGCAGCCGAAGTAGACTCTGCGATTACTGACTTCACAAATGTCCTTCAAGTAGCAGCAAAAGTATCAACGCACCCACAGCCTAACACTACCCAGAGGAGTGCCCCTAATTATTTCAAAGGAAACGATATCACCGACCTCATTCACAAGAAAAGGCAAATTAGGAAAGACTGGCATAGGTTACGCTCTCCAACTTTGAAATACGAACTGAAAAAATGCACGAAAGAGCTTCAGATGCTATTGAAGGATAAAAAAGAAGCAGATTTCCAAAACAGAATTAAGTCCTTGACAGCTACATCTTCTACAGACTACTCATTGTGGCGGTCACTGAAAAATTTCAAAAGGCCAGTTTTGCAGGACCCTCCAGTATGAATCTAAAACGGTGATTTTGCTCGAAGTGACCAGGAAAAAGGAACCGCATTTGCAGCTCACCTTTCGAGGGTATTTACTCCTAATCCAGGGAGCAATTTCCTCCCAGAACATGCCCTTCGCTTACCAACAGTCTCTCTCCAATTCAACATAAATGACCTGAACAATGTTATCTGTAACGACATCCAGAATAATAAGGCACCCGGACACGACAGAATAACCGGTGAAATGGTAAAACAACTCCCTCCAGTTGCTATCAAGTTATTATTATACGTTTTCAATAGTCTCCTGCGACTAAACTACTTTCCTGAATCTTGGAAACTTTCCGAAATCATTATGATTCCAAAACCAGGCAAAAACCCAACCCTGTTAAACTCTTACAGGCCAATTAGCTTAATTCAATATTTTCCAAACTATTTGAAAAGTTGTTACTGAAAAAAATGCAACCCCTCCTAGACCAAGGATGGGCATTTTTCAACTACCACTCATTTTCAACTACCACTCAAATTGAGTGGTAATTAAATCCTGATTTTAACTACCACTCAATTTGAGTGGTAGTTACGTAGACGTAGCACAAGCTTTCGACAAGGTATGGCTAAGGAACTATAATTTAAAAAAGTAAGGAAGCCTAATTTCGAGTGGAATCGAACATTATATACTCAGCTGTATGCTTTCGTTGTTTGTTTGCGTTTGATGGAAACACGGTGTGCTTTATATAAAGCGAATGCTGCATAAAGTGGGCGTAGCCACGCCCGTTTTCAACATTTTTACCAGTCATCCAACTAAGCATATGAATATTATTCTTTGTGCAACATTTCATTCCTTTATGACTTCTAGTTACAAAGATGCCACGTTACAAATTCCTAAAGGGTGTTCCAGAAATATCTTTGTTAAAAAGTAGGCGTGGTCATAAACCGACTTCAATAAATTTTTGCGTGTCTATTAACACAAGATATAGGAGTGTATAAACCAAGTTTCGTCATTATATCTCAATTATTTGTCGAGATATGGGCTCCGAAATCTCGTATATTCCTTTGTCTAAAAAGAGGCGGTACCACGCCCAATTTCCAAAATTTTTATATTGTTTGTTTCCGGTCTATTGTGGAACTCATGCCACAAAATTTCTATGAATTATCTCCATATTTGACAAAGATATCGCTTAAAATGTTTTTATTAGGCCCCTTTATAGTTCCCATATATAAAAATGGGCGTGGTCGTAAACCGATTTCGCTAAAATTTTGAGCATGTATTACCACACATTACGAAAGTGTATACACCAAGTTTTGTCATAATATATCAATTACTTGTCGAGTTATAGGCTCCGAAATATCGTATATTCCTGCTTCTAAAAAGAGGCGGTGCCACGCCCACTTTCCAAAATTTTTGTGTTTTTTGTTTTATGTCCTTAGCTGGAATCCTGCCATAAAATTTCAATGATATATCTTTATATTTGGGAGAGATATCGCTTAAAATGTTTTTATTAGGTCACTTTATAGTACACATATATAAAAGTGGGCGTGGTCGTCAACCGATTTTGGCAATTTTTCGTCCAAACATTTGCCTAAGTAAGTATATCACGCGCACCAAATTTCATCGATATATCTTCAACGGTTTCTGAGTTATGACTCATAAAACTTTCAATGTTTGCCCCTTAATAAGTGGGTGTGGCACCGCTCATTTTCCAAAATTTCACCAAATTTCTTCCTAAGGGCCTGAGCTCAATACGTGGGTGAAATTTCATCGCTCCAGCTATATTAGTGGCTGAGATACCGAATTTCCGACTTTTTCTATATAGGAAAAGTGGGCGTGGTCATGGTCCGATTTCGCCCATTTTCAATATCAACCGTCCCAGTCTCGATACCAACTTGCATTCCAAATTTCATCACAATATCTCAATTTTTGCGCGAGTTAGAGTGCGTACGGACGGACGGACATGGCTCAATCGATTTCTCTTTTCACCCTGATCATTTTGATATATATAAGTCTATATCTATCTCGATTATTTCATTCTGTTACAATCCACCGTTATGAAATCAAAATTATAATACTATGTTGACTAGTACAGCTGAGTATAATAAGACGTACACTTCCGTACAATATATGCCTTATTTTAGAGAACTTTCTGCGGGAAGAAAGTTTCGAGCAAGGCAAAAAAGTTATACCACTGAAAGCTATCCAATCTTCGCCGGAGTTCCACAAGGTAGTGTTTTGGGACCCATTCTATATTTAATATTCACAAGTGACTTGCCCACTAATGAAAATCTCGTTACTTCAACATTTGCGGATGACACAGCAATAATTAGTGTGCACTCAAATCCCTCAACGGCTGCCAGAGGGTTGCAAAGCCATCTAAGAATTGTAGAACAATGGCTTTCAGATTGGAGAATTAAAGTCAATGAATCTAAGTGTGTACAAGTCACTTTTACTCTAAAAAAAGACACCTGCCCCTCTGTCTCAATTAATGGCAAAATAGTAACCCAAAAAGATTACGTCACCTAGCTTGGTGTTACCTTAAACAGAAGGCTTACTTGGAAATATCATATTGATAATAAGTTATGCAAGCAAAGCTGAACATAAGCAATTTACAATGGATCATTGGTCCAAAAACTAAATTAAGCCTAGACAACAATATACTTTTATTTAATATGGTGATATGGCATCTTATAACACAAGAAAGTGCAACTGCTGGCGTACGCCGATGACATCGACATCATTGGCACTAACACGCGCGCCATATGTTCTGCCTTCTCCAAGCTGGATAAAGAGGCTAAGAAAAGTCATCACACAAAGAAACAGCACGCCTTGGCAGCCACGTCAATGTTGATAGCTACAAATTCGAAACTGTTAAGGACTTCGTCTATCTGGGAACCAGCATTAACACCAAGAATGATGTCAGCACGGAGATCCAACGAAGAATCACGCTTGCCAATAAATGCTACTTTGGACTAAGTAGGCAACTGAAAAGTAAAGTCCTCTCTCGACAAACAAAAATCACACTCTACAGGACGCTCATCGTTCCAGTCCTCATGTACGGCGCAGAAGCATGGACAATTTCAAAATCAGATGAGATGGCACTTGGAGTATTCGAGAGAAAAGTTCTTCGTAAGATTTATGGACCTTTGCGCGTTGGCGGTGGCGAGTATTGACGGAGATTTAACGATGAGCTGTACGAGCTTTACACAGCCATCGACATTGTTCAGCGAATAAAGATCCAGCGGCTGCGTTGGGCAGGTCATGTCGTGAGAATGGACGAAGGTGCTCCGGCCAAGAAAGCATTTCTATCGAAATCCGCTGAACGCAAAAGAAAAGGGAGACCTCCACTGCATTGGGAAAATCAGGTGGACAGCGATGCTGCCTCCCTAGGTGTTCCCAAGTGGCGCCATGCTGCACGAAACAGAAGCAATTGGCGCGCTCTGTTGGACTCGGCCAGAATCGTCTAGACGGTTAAGCGCCAATCAAGAAGAAGAAGAAGATAAAACCATCCTGGATATATGGAATACAGCTTTGGGGTTCAGCATTCAAATCCAGTCTAGAAATAATACAAAGGCTACAATCTAAGATATTAAGAACAATATGCCGGGCGCCTTGGTACCTGAAAAATTCCGCTATACACAGGGATCTAAAGATTAACACAGTTGTTGAAGAAGTAAGAAATATACAAACTAACTACGCCACAAGACTAGGAAATCATCCAAACATACTGGCTAAAAGTCTGTTAGAACAGAGACACCCCAGGCGGTTAAAGAGAAAGGATATCTAGCTAAATTATGACCAAGGCTAGAGCCATTAAAATTAAAACTTCGAAGAGCCTATCCTATTAGACCGTAAAACCTCTAAATTACAAAAAGCAGCTTTCTGAAATTCTTTCCATTCAGAAATCTACAACAGCATTTACTAATACACATGTATAACATATGTATGATTGTGTTCCGGACGAGCCTGTCCCATTAGGCCGTAAAAATTCCCAAGTTCATACACGCAGCTTATTGGAATTCCTTCCAATACGAAACTGCAACAGCACTTCCTAATGCAACACACGATTGTGTCATCGATAAGCCTGTCCTGTCAGGCTGTACGAACTTTTAATACTTTACAATCAGCTGCTTGGAATTCCATTCCATTCCGACGGCAAAAATACATATACTATAATGAAAATGAATAACATAATTATGAAACGAATATGAAATAAAATTACATGCATACATACATATGAACATACTCTAAGAAAAACAAAAATATTTCCATACACATAATAAATGTATTCATAAGTACATATTTATTTTATGTCATATAAAATTTCTTCTCATCCAAATCTTATTTGAAGCAGTGGCAACGAATAACGTCATTGTATACTAGGTTAAGATTTTATAAAAATTGTCATATTCTCCAAGAATGATACAATAAAACTATATCCGTAAAAAAAAAAGTATTATCTAAAGAATAACTTTCAAGTGAAAAAATAGTGTAGATGAATTGATCACCGTGGAAATCACTTTTCCCTTGAGAGTTTTGGGTTTAGGTAGACGAGAAACGGAAAAGTGTAAACTGTTGATCATAAAACAGGTCAGTGAAATTCTAGGCTAGCAACGCCATTTTTATGAGTTAACGAGCTAACTTCGGCGTTTTTTACGACTTCAGGCTAATATGTTCCTTTCGGGCCTAAAAATCGATGTTTGGTTGTTTTCTTATTTTTACTATTTAAGCAATGGATTGTTGGAAACAACAATTACTTATTGTATCAGACAATATTTTTGCGCCAATATCTCTCAAATAATAATAATAACAAAAAATGGAAGCTTTATCAGATTCACTATTTGGACGGTGGAGACTACGCTGCATTTAGTACCCATATATATTCACCAGTTAATAACAGGATGCCAGGATAATAATGAAGATATTAACGCAGTTATGAATTTTAAACTAAGGCTGAAATTTTATTTAAAAACGATGGTATCGCAATACACGACCATTTTCCACAAAATTGCACTTTTTTGTTTCCGCCTGCTAACAAACTTTTACAGCTTACGCAACATGAAAAGGAAACTGTTGAGCTGGAATGTATGAAGCTGTTAAAAGAAAAAGACACGACTGTTAAAAGATATTCAAAATATCGTCGGGATTCGCCAATTTCGAAGCAGAGAAAACTTTTTTTGGGTTTCGTAGAACCTGAAACAACCCTAACTTCGGATGAAATAATTAATCAAGAGCTTGAGTCTTACAAAGTGCTTCGAGTAGCTAACACTGACGATTTTAATGTGAACGAATGGTGGGAGGGTAATAAAAATAGCTACCCCAACTTATATAAATTGAGCTGTACCATACTGGCGACTCCTGCGAGCAGTGCTTCTTCTGAAACGGTATTTTCTGCTGTGAAAAATCTGTTATCGGAAAAAAGAACAGCTCTAGGTTCAAACGCGGCAGTAATGAACAACATAATGTTCGCGCATTACAACATGATGAAAGTTGGGATGAATATTGATGACTAAGATCTTACCATCGGCATTTGCACACATATCTATAATATACACTACACTTGTAAACGTTTTAATAGCCCTGTTTTTATTTAAGCGCATATACATACATCTGCGCTTAAATTTTGTATGGATTTCTAAGCGCACATCTCTTTCCGCGCTTAGCAGTCCATACAATATTTTAGCGCAGATGTACGATATGCGCTATTATTAAGTGTAAGATTTATAATTATGTTATGTTAAAATAGTAGATATAAAATCAATGCTTTCAAACCAAGGCTGCACAACGATATCAACAAAAAAATTTTGTTTTGTTGAATATCAAATAAAAATTAACAAAAAAGTTTTGTTTTGTTGAATATCAAATAAAAATTAACAAAATTATTTCATTTCGTTGGTTATCAAAAAAAATTATCAAAATTATTTCGTTTCGTTGATTATCAAAAAAAAATTATTGAAATAATATTGTTTCGTTGATTATCAAAACAAATTATTTCGTTTTGTTCATTAACAAAACCAAAATATAAAAAAAGAATTGTTTCGGGCTTGTGGTATAAAATAATCAAATTATTTTAAAGAATCGCAAGTAACAAATGTATGAAACATATGAATTCATACGTATCTATGTATGTAAAAGTAATTAACAAATTAATTATTGGAATGAACAAACAATAAATAGCAATAAACCAATTAATTATTAAGCCGTAACATTAATGTTGCTTCAGTAATATCGTCATTCAATGCTGACCTGTAATCGTTAACTATGTACTTTAATGTAGAAAAAGCTCTTTCCACGCTAACTTGCGTGGCTGGAGTTGCGTGAACTATGGAATACAATTGATAACATATATTATTGGTATATTTTTTTGACTCCCAATAATCAGCTAAATTGGACTTCAAGTCACAATTTTCTTTAAAATTTTCTATAATGCAAAAGGCCTCTGTTGTATCGGCGTTGCTAGATTCGCATTCGCCAATTTCATTTAAAAGTGAACCAAGCAAATTGTCACTGTTGTCTGATTGCTGCAATGGCATAGCATTCGAGGACTCTTGCGGCTGCAAAAATGTTAAAAAAAATTAATTAAAGGTGTAAAGGGAAATACATTATATTATTATATGTACATTAATAGCATATCCATGAATCTTTTGGTAAAGTGCCTTCAAATGTGCAACTGCAATTGGCTTTAATGCAGCGAACTCCAGGCTTTGAAGCAATCGTCTCAGTCGTGGATCAAGGTACAGGGCTGCAGCTACCGTTTGGTTTTGAAATAATTTGTCCTTCCTTTGATTTAAGGAGTGCAGCAGAAGTTTGGAAATGTGTGATGTTTGTGTGTCTTTCTTTATAACAAGAATCATTTCTAAATAATATTTTAGAAAATCTCCAAATAGCAAATTTTTATCTTGTAATCTTTCAGTGGTTTTTTTCACAACACTAAAGCTGCTTAAGAATTGGTCTACAAATTCCCAATCGATCCTGGCTTCGCTTATGTTTTCTGTTACAATTGTTTTTAAATTTCGTAGCCTTTTTAATAAATCATAAGAATATGACCAACGAGTCGGACAGTCTGCAAGTGGCGGGAAAAAATTTTGTGACGTCAGCAACCTGTGCCATGCGGGAGTGCGAAGCTTTTTTACAATACTTCGGCATTCTGCAAAGCAGCTTTTGATTTCATTATGCTTTAAAACGTCATTAACGCTCAACTGAATGGTGTGGGCAGCACATCGTATGATTACAAGGGAACCTAAAATTTGAATTATGCATTACCACTTTGAAAAAATTCCCAACAACAAAACTTAAAGTGTGTGTGTTTTTTTTCCACTTACCCCAACAATTAAAAATTGAATTAAAAATAAAAATTTCGTGCTAAGCACTAAAAAACTCTTTCAAGTAAAATTGTTAACGTTGTTGGTATATAAAAAAATACATACCAACAACAAATGTTCATTGCGAACTGCCAACAAAAATTCAGCACGTTTGGGTAGAATATATGCAAAAACATATACACACTAACGTTAATGTTGAAAATGAAAAAGGCAAAAGTGGGGAAAATCCAACAGCTTGCACAGAGTCTCAATGGCCGAGTGTGTTTATGCGTTGGGTGATTGCGGCTGAAGATGGAATGGACTCGGGTTCAATCCCCGGTGCATCCACTTCCGAAAAGAGTGCTGATGATCGAAAATGGTTTTTCGTGAAATAGCTATACACTCAACCTTCGCTGTAAATAGTTGTTGAATTTTTTTCCACTTACCCCAACAATTCAAAATTGAATTAAAAATAAAAATTTCGTGCTAAGCACTAAAAAAACTCTTTAAAGTGTGTGAATTTTATATGAGATATTGGCCAGTTTTATTTAAGAAAAATTGAAAAAATTTCTTAAATAAAATTGGCCAATAGCTCATAAAAATTCACATAAAAGTAATTATTAGAATTCAACGGCCATGTAAAACCAGGGTACGGAAAAACTCACTCATGAACGCTCAAAAATACATTCTACTCATATCACAAACAAATATTCAAAGAAAAATGTATAAACACTCAAATAGTGAGCGAACTAACGCACAACAGCAATCGATCGCTCATAGCGGTGGCAATAAACTCAATGCATAAATTCACTCAAAAATGAATTATCGTACAATTTCTCTGGTAAATTCATTCTATGAGTTTATTTTATAATTTTTTGCGCTAGCGATCATTTTTTGAGTTTATCATTTTTTGATCGCTCTTTGAGTTATCATTTTATGCGTTCACAAGGGTTTTTTGTGAGGTTTAAGCAGCTAATGGCATCGTGAAGGCGCAGTTTTTGGATGATGGCGTGCGTTTATTAGATCATAAATATGATATATGCATTTATGTACCCTGTAGGGGAAATCTCTAGTTCCGAACTAGATCGCTTCTAGTGTATTATTCGCCACTACTAGTGCGAGCAAAATCTCTGTTGCATGTTATCAACTGGCGAATTTAACACGGCGATGTCCTAGGCGGTGTCAATTGTCACTCTCTGCACTACATTTTCGATAGTTCCGAACTAGTACTAAATTCTACAGTTTTCACCAGGGATTGCAAATAATCGTTATTTTTTTTTAATTTTCACTAAAAAAATCATACTGAAGGAGAAATGCTAAACGCAAAAGAAGTATACAGATGTAATCACCGTAACGCCACATTAACACGTCGTTAAAGTTTATAAATAAAAAAAATTTAAATTTATTTATATACTTCACCTATTTATATGGCGAAATCTACAATTGCAGCCAAAATTAAATTGAAAAACTTTTATTCTCTGAGCAAAAAAATTAAACTCAGATAATAACTTGTACTTTCTGATCGAAAAGTAAAACTCAAAAAATAACTTTTATTTTCTGATCGAAACAAAAAATTAAAAATAAGTCTGAGGGATCGGAAAAGCATAATTGGGCGGGCGAACATTTCATTTCATTAATTGAAGATGCAAATTGTGCTCTTTATACGATATGCTTCACTAACAATCTGAGAATTGTAGAAATATGCAGACCCGACGGCAAACGGATGAACGAGAAAAATACATGAAATTTTTGTCAATTCGAAATTGCATACAAATCAAAGTGTGTCTTATAGTGGTGACTCAATTCACTCCTTCTGAACTGGTGAGTGTCTAACTACAATGGAGCTAATTCCTTTTTGACACCTTTTCGCTAGTTCGGAACTAGAAATTTTGCTCACTAGTTCTTCAGTTCCCTGCAGGGTATGTACATGCATATGAATGCATTTGTGTACGTATATATGTATGTATGTACATATGTATGTATATATTTATAATATTTTAAAAAGCCTTAGGTCTTATAGCGATATATATGTACATATGTATACTGAAGTTGCACTTTAACAATTTTATTATGTATTTATTCAATCTAATAAAAAGTTTATATATGTATGAGTTTACATACATATTTGTATTCATTCGACACATACATACATATATATGTATATGCATATGAAATAGGACGTTATTGAAAAAAATTCTGAAATAAGACGTTTTTCAAACAATTTTTGAAATAGCCGTCGATATGTAGTCTAGGTATATAAATATTTTATTTAACATAGGTAGGTACCTACATCTTTAGATTTTACTTTAAAACTGGAATTGAACAACTGAGCGTACGTTCAAAATACAAGTTCGGATTTTATTAAATTGTACATATGTATGTATGTATGTATATAATATTAATGCATGCACATATGTATGTCTATTCAATAATGGAATGCGGGTAATGATATTTTCCATTTCGAATGTAGGTATATATGTACATAGTACCTACATGTGTACAAATAAATAAAATGCGAACTTATTTTTTTAATGCTCAATTGTTGTATTCTAGTTTTCAAGTAAGAATTAAATACATACATATATATGTAGGTATTTATGTTAAATAAAATATTTAAAAACCCTGCAGTAAATTTGTTTCACTGCTGAAGGATCGGTGATGATTCTTTTTTTTCTGAGGAAAGCAAACCATTTACCTATATGAAAAATTCATCAGTCTTTATATGAAAGTATTCACTGATGATTCCTCGTCATAGGTGAATTGCATCAGTGATTCATTATGGATTCATTGCGGATTTTTACTGCATGGAACCCTTAACTCATACATATAGACTACAAATGTACATAAATATATATGTAGGTACATCGGTATGTAAATATAAATTTTTATAAATATTAATTTAAATAAATTGAATAATTTAATTAGTTTGAATAAATACATACTTAATAAAATTTAAACTCGATATATGTACCTACATACATATACATACCTATCGCTATGAGAGCTAAGTCTTTTTAAAATATTATAAATATGTACATACATATGTATGTACATCCATATATACGTACACACATGCATGAATATGTATGTACATACATACATACATCAAATTTATGGTCTAATAAACGCACGCCATCATCCAAAAATTGCGCCTTCACAATGCCATTAGCTGCTGCACAACAAACCCTTGTGAACGCATAAAATGATAAACTCAAAGAGCGATCAAAAAATGATAAACTCAAAAAATGATCGCTAGCGCAAAAAATTATAAAATAAACTCATAGAATGAATTTTCAAAAAATGAATTTTCAAACGATCTCTCATTTTAAAATGAATTTATGTAAGAGTTTATCGCCACTGCAGAGACCCATCGATCGCTGTTGACGTGCGTTCATTTGCGTTCGTTGTCACTGTGTATTTGCACTCATGAGAGCGTGGCATAGCTCAGAATTATAGAGTGATAATTCGTTTGAGTGAGTTTATTTTGAGCGTTCTTCGCACCCTGGTAAAAACAAACAAAACTTAAAGTTATTTAAATTAAGACACTTAAAATTTTCATACAAATTTCTTACTAGAAACCCGTGGCGTATGAGTAACCATTGAAAAATGCGGAAAAATTTTTATCAAAAGCTGAAAACACAAGTAAGGAAGACTAAGTTCGAGTGGAGTCGAATATTAGATACTCAGCTGTATGCTTTAATTGTTTGTTGTTATTATCACTCCAGCTATATTAGTGACTGAGATACCAAATTTCCGCCCATTTTCAATACCAACCGTCCCAAGTTGGATAGGAACTTGCATTCCAAATTTCATCAAAATATTTCAATTTTTGCGCAAGTTAGAGTATTTACAAACTGACGGACAGACATGGTTCAATCGATTTCTATTTTCATCCTGATAATTTTGATATATATAAGTCCATATCTATCTCGATTATTTTATGTCGTTACAAACCACCGTTATCATAATACCCTGTGTACTAGTACAAGTGAGTATAAAAATTAGCTCAAATTTTTACTCACTACAAAATACCTATACATAAAAAGTATTGCATTTGTTTGCTTACTAAAATTTTCCGAAATACACGTTTCGAACTCAAAATCTTCAAAAACCGTATTAACATCTTCACACAGGGTCTCCTCGACATCTTCATTTGATTGTGGAAATGGAACTTCCGCATCCTCAGTAGTTTCGCGCTGCAACAGGCTTCCACAACTTATCATATTACTTCCGTTATCGCTAGTGATACTGTAAATTTGATTGAGGCCGATTTCGTATCTATTAAAATTTACAAAGTGGAACCTTAATTACAGGATATTAATTAAGCTTCATGCCAATTTGATGTTTGTATGTCAAATCACACAGACACCCAATTTGATCTAGTAAGTACCGCTTTAATTAGTTAAGTGATATATGTACATACCTTTCTAGACATCCCAATATAATATTTTTTATATTCTCCGCCGTATGTTTCTCGCGTAAATTTTTTACTGCCAAAGTTTTTATAAAAATTTGTCCATGAAAAATATATTGCACATTGAGGCATATTACGTTACGAAAAAGTCGCTGGGCACTGTCAATTTTAATTGAAATTATGCGATTTCTTAGCACCGCTTTTAATTTGGCTACTTCTTCTTCAAATTTTTCCATTAAAAGTTTCCCAATGTTATTACGGTTAATTTTGTTAATATTTAGTTGTTCGAGAATTGGGGTAAACAAATTTTTAAAACTATTTGAACTAAAAAATCTCAACGGTACCCCGCATTCGGTCACAAAACCAGCACATGTATTATGTATATCAGTTTTATTAATTTCTAAGCATATTTTCTTTTTCTCGTCACAGTTTTCAATTTTGCCCTGTTCGTATTGCGCTTGAAGCCCAAGGAAACCTTCTTTATGCTTTCGCATTAAGTGGCTTCTTAAGTTTCCGAGATGGTCCTTGGAAAACTTACACCCACAGAATTTGCATGCCAGTTGACCACACACTTCGCGGAACATAGACCGCACTATTTCGCCCTCTTTCCTGCGCCCCATTATTATTATTTAAAATATCACTTATGTGCGTAATATATTTCTCTTTACAACTATTATTTTTATTATTTTGGTAATTTTTTGTTGTCTGCCGCAACGAAATTTTTCAATATTTTTTTCGATAATCAAAAAAACGAAATTTTTTTGATAATTTTTTTTGTTGGCTACCGAAACGCAATTTTTTCAATATTTGTTTTTTGATAATCAACAAAACGAAATTATTTTCGATTATTTTTTTTGATAATTATCAAAACAATATTTTTTTGTTCGGCATTTAATGTTAAAATTTTTCAAAGTTGAATTGAAAACAAAATTTTTTTTCGGTTATTGATAAAAAATAACGTTAATGTGCAGCCCTGTTTCAAACTAAAAATGAAACATTTAGTATTGTAGTAGTGTGAACTCAGGCTTAGTACACATTGCACATATTTGCATAAACTAAGGGTTAAGTAAATTAAATGGTGTTGCCATAGTCGATGTAGAGTAGATTTTAAGAACCACTTTACAACACTGTATGAAACCATTTTGTAAGATTGAGTAGATACAGAATTAATATGTATAACGAATAAAGAGATCATTCGTTCTTGACCGGCAACCTAACGTGACGTGCGTTTTATTTCTTTGGAGCTTATCCTAAAATAAGCTAAAATATATTAATAACGAGCAACATATTTTATCAGAAGTGGTCCACGAGCCACCAACATAAATAAAGTGAAGTTTTAACGTTTAAAAATGAACCAAGAGACGATAAACGCTGAAAGGTATACGCTGATGCAGCTGAAGGCATGGTGCACCGCAGTCGGGATCAATGCCAGTGGAGCCAAGGCGTCTCTTGCCGCAAGGCTTAGCGAACTCTCGGCCGAAGCACGCGGAATGTGCCCATCACACCAGAACCAAGTTGGCGACCAAAGTGGTGGCGTAAACGAAACGAAAACATCGCCGCCAGCAGCAACGACAACGGCAGCAATGACAACGGGAATACCGAAAACAGGTTGGGTAACGGAAACGTAGGCAGCAACCGTGCTAGCGGTAGTTTATGCAGAAACAACGGATCATTTGGAGACCGTTTGACCGTTGACCACGGTGTACAGTGTGAAACAAATGCAAATACACCAAATTATTCTGATAGTTGTAAAATAAAGCTCCTAGAAAAAGAAATAGAGTTACTAAAGTCGAAACTACATTTAGAAAAGGAAAGTACAATATCAAGCAATATGAAACACGATGCCCCATTGGAGACGTTGAAGAATCTTATGAGCGATTACGATGGTAGCGATGGAGTTGACATGTGGTGCTCTCAATTGCGTCACTTCCAACGGGTGCTTAATGTCAGCGACGAAATTTTGAGTTTGGTGTTGCGACTTAAATTAAAAGGTCCCGCACTATCATGGTATAACTCCGAAATCCGACGAAATCCTTCACGAAATGAAAGTACTATTTGCAAAACGAGAAAATGTTTTGGAAATTCGACGCAGATTCGAAAAACGTATTTGGAACAGTGGGGAAAGTTTTGCCAATTACGTGAATGACAAACGGCTGTTAAGTTCATCCCTGAACCTTGCCGACTCCGAATTCATCGAGTACCTAATAGACGGTATCCCGAATACGCAATTAAAAATCCAAGCGAAAATCCAAAACTTTAAGTCAACCAACGAATTAGTGACGGCATTTTGTTCCATAGAACTCCCACAACGCAACACATCAAACGCAACAACGGAGAGGTTAAGATGCTTCAACTGCAACTGCTCAGGTCACAGATCAGCCGAATGCAGAAAACCAAAACGAGAGCCTGGTACGTGCTTCGCATGTGGTGAACGTGGTCATTTTGCGGCGAGCTGCAAACAGTACAAGAAGCCGTCGTCCAGCAACAAATTTGTAAGTAATTTTAGTATAGAGATTATGGCACACCCTAATAGTAATATTGTTATAGAATGCTTAATCGATTCGGGGAGCCCAGTGAGCTTATTGAAAAGTAGTCTAATATCAAAAGGAACGCAACTAAGAAAAGTGAATACGAAATATTTTGGAATTAATAACTCAATATTGAATACAATTGGAAGTGTAGATTTTTTCGTTAAAGTTTTGAATAAAAAGATATTAACAGAATTTATAATTATCCCAGATGAATCGATTAGTTATTCGGCTATTTTAGGTAGAAATTTTATAGAAGCAAGTGGCGCAAAACTCCAAATTGACGGAGTGGGGTTTTTAGACGAAGATACCGGAAATATTATCGAAAACAATGCATCTAAACCTAATAGCGATAACAACACAAATTCGATTGTTGAAAACGACGTGAAACAAATGATGAATGAGGCACTTAATGAAATATTGGCATTAGAAATACAAAGTACGGACATAGTTGAATACAAAGTTGGAAAGGAAATTAGTTGCAATGACAAAGGTTACCTTCATAAACTCTTTTGTAAAGAATACTTATATGCAAAAAGGCCAAATGAACCTAAAATTAAGAAAGAAAATGTATTAGAAGCAATACAATCTCCAGAACGAAAAAACATCGAACACGTCAGAGAACTTGCAGAAAGGGAACAAAGTAAAGCTCAAGAATATAACAAGGGTTATTCAGACTCTCGACGACAAAAGCCACGTACATTTAATCTAGGAGATTATGTAGTAATTTCTAATGTCAGTTCACAAATAGGCGCCTCTAGTAAACTTATACCTAAATATAAAGGCCCGTATAGAATATCCAAAATTTTAGGAAACGATCGCTATTTGGTTGAAGATGCTGAAGGTTTCCAACAAACACAAATTCCTTATAAAGGTGTATGGTCAATAGAAAACTTAAAGCCGTGGTTTAATTGTAAAAATGTGTGAAAATAAATGTATTTTTGTATATATGTATATATGTATATGCCACTTATATATGTTACCTCATTTCATGAAAGTATGTTAAGAACACATATGTTATTGTACATACAATTGTTATGCTGGAACATAGAATCAGGGGATTCTATTTTTATCAGGATGGTCGAGTTAGCCATAATCAATGTATATTAAGTTCATTAAACTGTATGTAATCAAACCAAAATTTTTGCACTTGACATAGAATCAGGGGATTCTTTTATTCAGGATGGCCGAGTTGTAGTAGTGTGAACTCAGGCTTAGTACACATTGCACATATTTGCATAAACTAAGGGTTAAGTAAATTAAATGGTGTTGCCATAATCGATGTAGAGTAGATTTTAAGAACCACTTTACAACACTGTATGAAACCATTTTGTAAGATTGAGTAGATACAGAATTGATATGTATAACGAATAAAGAGATCATTCGTTCTTGACCGGCAACCTAACGTGACGTGCGTTTTATTTCTTTGGAGCTTATCCTAAAATAAGCTAAAATATATTAATAACGAGCAACATATTTTAGTATCTAACTTAATTATTTGCCACAAGTATTTAGGTATATATAAATTCATGTACTATCTAGGTACTAGGTATTTAATATAAAATAAAAATTAGGCAAATGCATACATACATAAATGTATATACATACAACCATAAATGCATCCAAATGTAAATACAAACATACATATGTATGTATGCATGCATGCATGTAAATCGTTCAAATCGTCACAGTTGAGCAAAATTTCTACGTTGCCAAATACTAGCAGGCAGGCTCTCGTGTTGAAGTCGGACATGCATGTGTTCGACAGTTTTTAATGTTAGTGCCAACGTGTTCGAACAGCGAACGGTAGTGTTTACGCAGGGCTCTAATGTACATACTTCTGCATATGTACATATGCAAGTAAGTATTGGCCTAACATTTCCCGAAGGCGTGAAAATATTCGGATATGCTGACGATATTGCGCTGGTAGTTACAGCTAAACAAATAGACGATGTACGTGCAAAAGCGGAAGAAAGTATAATCTACATTCAAAAGTGGCTAAATAAAAAAGGCTTACAGCTTGCAGAGCAAAAAACGGAGTCAGTACTCATATGAAGTAGGAAAAAAGTAGAACACACTACAATAAAAATAGGGGACAAGGTGCATATATACTCAGACAGCCAGGCGGCGCTTATGGCGCTTAACTCACCTATTACGACATCCAAAACCATACGCAGCTGCAAAAACATGCTTCAGGCAGCGGCCGCTACAGGGTTATCCATTTCCATCATATGGGTTCCTGGTCACAAGAACATCGATGGTAATGAGAAGGCTGACGAACTGGCGAAAGCGGGGGCAGCCATGGACGATAGTCGAGCAGCCAACCTGAGCTGCCCATTCACATCTATAAAACGAGAAATCCATCTAAAATTCCGACAGCGGGCTACTCTTCGATGGAACTCTGCTGATTCTTGCAAGGTCACGAAGCAAACATGGCCGGCTTATAATGCTACAAGAACCAACGACCTAATCAGAAGGTCCCGAAAGGACATCTTCAGGATCACATCCACGATTACAGGACACTGGCCATTCGGTAAACACGCCGAACGACTAGGTATCCCGTTCAATAGCATATGTAGAAGCTGCAATCAAGAGGATAGTGAGGAATCTATCCAACACTTTCTATGCGAATGCCCGGCTCTTACTCAGATCAGATATAACACATTCGGCAATTTTGTACTTCCCAATTTAAGCGCAATAGCCGACTGCACAGTAGCTAGCCTAGGTAGGTTCATTGAGAAATCGAAATGGTTTGAACACACCGGCGAACTCCAACAACCCACAACCACATAGTTTCCATGAGTTATGTGCATCAAAATGGCGCTTCGTGCGCTAATTGGGCCCGGGATTGTTCAACCGGGCGGCACGGCAACCAACCAACAATAAAAATTGGAAGCCACAACATCGCCACTCTTCCAGCCATCAAGTACTTACCTCGGGATTATGTTGGATAGGAGACTATCATTTAAAAACCACCTTGAGTATGCAAACGTAAAGACCTCAACAACAGTAACAGCACTAACGCGCATAATGCTGAATTCGCGTGGACCAAAACAGCGACGACGACAGCTTCTTGCGAGCGTGGTAATGAATCAAATCCTCTACGGCGCTCCCGTGTGGCACCACGCCACAGAGCGTCAATCATACTTCCGGGGCATTAACTCCACTTACCATAGTGATGGGCGAGTCCGAGATGTTTAGACAATCGAGAGAATCGCCATCGTTGCAAAATCACAATCGAGTCAAAAGTTGACTCGCTCCACGACTACACAATCGAGATGTTTTTGCGATTGTTCCGAGTCAGCGAGTCGGAGGTTGTTTCGATGACATCTCGACTACACAACCGAGATGTTTTTGCGATTGTTCCGAGTCGGCGAGTCGGAGGTTGTTTCGATGACATCTCGACTACACAACCGAGATGTTTTTGCGATTGTTCCGAGTCGGCGAGTCGGAGGTTGTTTCGATGACATCTCGACTACACAAGCGAGATGTTTTTGCGATTGTCTCGAGTCGGAGGGCCGGCTGTTGTTTTGAAGATTTGTTTTAGTTGATAAAATAAACTGAATGAGTGTTGATGATGAAGAAAGTAGGATTGTTAATGGAAGTGAGGCAAATACATATGTAAATAAATGCACCAAATTGAAAAATATGCTATATATAGACGCTGCATTTTTGCAATCACAGTTAAAGAGTGTCGTGCTTAATAAATACAATTAATTATTTAAACATTAATACATTAATAAATTTTCTGAAGTGAGACGCTTACGAAACAAATTAATTTTACGAGCAGTAACAACGGCAATAGATTTGTACCACTGTATACTTTTTTAAGCAATTTTGATATTCAAGCGGCAACAACAAATGTTATGTATTTTTTGCAGCGATTCCGAAATGTAGGGTTGCTTTGAAAATGAGAGGAATCATTAGCGAGTCCGAGATGTTTTAGCGATTGTTTCGACTGACGGCCATTTACGACTTGACTCGAACACGAATGAAAACCATCGAGGGCATTCGAGATGTTTCAACAATCGAGAGAATCGAATAAAACATCTCGGACTCGCCCATCACTAACTTACTATATCAGATGAGGCTGCGCTTGTTATTTCTGGGCTATACCCCATAGACATACTGGCAGAAGAAACTGCAATGATCGCACAAAACGGAGTCGAACGCTCAGGGGCGCGTGAGGCCAGTATTCAAAGTTGGCAGCTTAGGTGGAACAACACCACGAAAGGACGCTGGACACATAGATTTTTACTTGACCCAGTTCTTAACTGGGCACGGCTGCTTCAAAGCTTATCTGTACCGTTTTAAGCACGAGTTAAATCCAACATGTGACCACTGTGGAGGGCAAGCAGTTGAGGATGTGTATCACGTTTTCTTTGAGTGTCCAAGATTCTACGAAACTAGAAGTAAGCTCCGCATAATATGTGGAAGTGACCTGAGTCACTCGTAAAGCACATGCTAGAGAGCAGTTCAAAGGGGATTGCAGCGGGTGACATAATTGCCAGTATCACGAACACCGAACGAACTACCGAAACGCCGAAAGCCACGGTGCCGAACTCCTCGAAAATCGTATCAGCTACCCCGTCGGTTCGAAGTTAAGTGTTGCCAACTATGTGAACTAGGTTCGAATCAGCGTTACCAAGTGCTGATGCGAAATTGAGCGGGTTTTTCTCAGGTTTCTTATCTTTTTGATAAAACCAAAAACATTTTTACTTTATTTTACTAAAAACAATTTATTTAAATAATAAAATAATGGATTCTATTGCGATAGCAGCTTTATTAGTAGAGGAAGAGGAGCAAAGGATTTCTCTGAACGAAAGAAAGTTTTTGAGAGATCAAAGCAATCCTTTTACTTTAAGTAAACAAGCGCAAATTTAATTACAGGCTGAAGATAAAAAAATAGTCTTAATTTTGCGTCAAAGAAATCTTTACCTTGTCCTTTTTTCTGTTTTTCATAGAATTATTTCGAACTACATAAAAGCATTGTATACAAAAACAGAGGAAAATTTCAATAACAATATACCCGGCACCGGAATTTTCGTTTCTGATAGATCACTAAAATGCAAACGAAATCTTGCGGAAACTTATAGTTCATTAATAACACAGTATTTTGGCGTAGATCACCCTTATGCATTGCGAAGGCTGCCGCGCTTTGAAAAGTAACCATCAGCCGACAGAACTCCCTTTCTGGAGTTAGATTTGGAGAGATTTACAGTAATTTTGCGTAGTTGGGAGTGTTATAACTAGTAAAATTATCATTCACAGAACTTTTCCTGAAGGATTCATTGAAACATTCTTAGATGTTTGAAAATAAATACTGCGGGCGCATTATACTGAAGCCGACCTTCCACCACTTGCAATATTTATTTGAACGCGTCTTTATTGGTATTCATAATTCGTTAGTTGCTTTTTTATAGTAGTCAAAAAATAATTATCAACTTCAGAAAATGCTTTTTGGTTGCTTGTTTTTCCGACAGGGTAGGAATATGATGTATTGTGGAACGATCCTCCGTCATCCCGAACGAAAAAAGACACTGAAGATGGCGCATATTAGCCGAAACCGGTTTGTCTCCAAACCAAACTTGACAAGGGATGACGGAGGATCGTTCCACAATACTTCAGAAAATGCATTATTATTCTTGGGTGAAAATATATTTTAATTTCCAAAACCTACATACGCACGTAAATCACTCTTCTTATCATTTCACAATTTTTTCTTTGAAGTTTTTCTTTGCATATAACAGCAATTCAATCGCGGTGGAAAATGCAATGGACCCACGCCATGTTTGTGGCTTCTCGCGACCGGTTGATTAATGTTTTTAGATATATTCACACTCACTAACACTTATTACAACTTCATACATGCATTTACATAATTTACTTAAACTTTTATTGTAATTTTTGATATTTTGTTAATATCGCCGCAACCAAATACTTGCGGCAAATTTCGGCACGAAAACAGTCAAAATGTTCGTTCATTCGGTGTTCATAATGCCGATTTACCGAACTTCGAAAGATTCGGCACGCCGTCGGTTGTCATAATGCCGATTTGCCGAAAACGTCATTTCGGTAACGCCGACGGTGTTCGTGATAGTGGCAAATAGCAGGCACGATGAAAACACTGAGGAGCCTAGAGAGATTACGACGCAACAGAAGCGACTAAATACACCGGCGGTGTGTCAGATTATTCTGGTAATCACAGAAACTTGCGTGGAACGAATACGTACAGGAGTTCAGCCTCCTGCATCCCTCATATCTTGTGGTGCAGAGCTTTTGCCTCCGTAGAGCAACTAACATTGACCACTTCTAGTGGAACGGATACGTACAGGAGCTCGGCCTCCTGCATCCGCCATCGCGCAGACCACGTAAAAAAAAAAAATTGACCACTTCGAGTGGTACGGATACGCACAGGAGCTTGTCCTCCTGCAGCCGTTGCGGATACGTACAGGAGTTAACCTCCTGCATTCGTCATCGCGCAGACTACATAACATTGACCACTTCGAGTGGAACGGATACGTACAGGAGCTCGGCCTCTTGCATCCGTTGCGGATACGTACAGGAGTCAAGCTTCCTGCATCCGCCATCGCGCGGATCACTTAAATTGACCACCTAGAGTGGAACGGATACGTACAGGAGCTCGGCCTCCTGCATCCGTTATCGCGCATACTACATAACATTGACAACTTCAAGTGGAGCGGATACGTACAGGAGCCTGGCCTCCTGCATCCGTTGCGGATACGTACAGGAGTTATGCCTTCTGCGTCCGCAGTACGTTTTATAAATTAGCAAATGGGTGAAGCCTTTTTAGTTAGACTAAGGGAAATAACGCGACCATTAGGGACTCTGAGCCTAGTGCTCAACCCACCTCCCGACGGTAGCTTGACGGTAGTACCGGGGGGTTCGGTACGATGACAGTAGTAGGTTTAGTGCAGTTAGAGTCCCACACTGACGGGGTACAGGCTTTCGATGCTTCCTCGTAAAAAAAAGGTAAGTATTGGCAGGCCTAAAATTTGACATGACCGTAAATTGCTTACTTTTGAAACTCAAACAATCCTTTTTGTTAAGCTTGCTTAGGTAGATTCTGCTTAAATACTAAATATCTGTCATGAAATTCTATTTAATTTCCCATTAAAAAAAAAAAACGATTGCCTGAGTTGCAAAATAATACGACCATTTACATTAACGAACGTTAACGCGCGGAAAACCTCAGTTTTAGGCTAATAGCTAAGTATCCGTCACGAAATTCAATGTAATTTCTTTCTGAGAACAAAAAGGATTGTTTGAGTTTCAAAATAAAGCAATAATTTAATATGAAGAATGAAGTAATTAATGTAGAGGCTTTTAAAATTTTTCAAACGAGTTAAGTAGCTAAACCAACCATCAAATAAAAAAGTACATATATCTGTAATGGGAACATTTCACGTAAACAGGATATAAAGGATACTCTGACTAATTTTTTCCTTAAGTACACTTAAGCTACTGTTCCATATGAACACAGATATACAACATATACTGTGAGTTATGTTTTTTATTATGAAGTAATAAATATTTCGTTTATGCAAACAAAAAAATATGATTCTAATGATGATTAAATAGTTTTTTGCGTTAATCGCATAATAAATAAAGACTAAACAAGTAGGTAGGTACAACGAATAATACGAATGTATATTCTTGAAAATAATTTTCCTTTTGCTTACCTACCTATATACGTTGATTGGTTGGTTTGAGTAGCGAGTCCCATTGACTCCAAATAGCGCCGATGTGCCGTTTTGTTACAACAACTCGTGACTAAAACCACTGAAAAGCAAGGGGGAATAATGAACGGTCCGGAAACAGGGGCAGGCCCTACACCTATATCCATCCCGTTGAATTTAAATATTTGAGCAGACCCTCGGGCCTGACATCCTTGAGTTCCGAGAGACTGCCGAAGAAAGGCTTGCCGAGGAACTTCATTCTGCCTTGGCAGTGCGAAGGACACTCGCATAGCAGGTGCTCCTCCGTTCCAGGAAGGTTTCAGCTGCGGCACAAGGTATTGTGGTCCAATCCCAGTCGGGCCGCGTGTGTACCAATGGTCCAATGCCCCGTAAATACCGCAGTTATACGGGAAATGTCTCTTCTATCCATCTTTAAGATGGCTAAGGATCGCATCTCATTGTATGAAGGCCACAGACCCTGCAGGTCCGCAACGTTTGCCATCTAGTTTTTGCCTCCCCGAACCAGTGCCGAGAGATTCGACCCTTGACAAATCTCAGGGGCGCAAGAACCTCTCGCGCCTCTGTCACATCAAGAGCCGAGCCCCGCCTGGCCAGCAAATCAGCCATTTCGTTACCCTGAATATCGCGGTGCCCCGGCACCCAGATCAGGGACACGCTATGTCGACCCGCCAAGCCAATGAGCAATTCTCTGCACTGACCCACCAGGCTCGATGACACCCTTGTAGACCCCAGAGCCGTCAGAGCCGCCTGACCATCAGAGAAAAATCCTATCCTGTTTTCGACCTCGGCACCTTCCGTTGCCATTAGAGCAGTGGCGTAGTAACGGGGGGTTTTGGGGACAAGAACCGCAGGTATTTTACCACAATTTACATTATTTGTACTCTTTTATTTCTGCCATGAAAAAGCTTCTCACAAAAAATGCATTCGCCGTTCGGAGCCGGCATAAAACTGTAGGTCCACCCAATTAGTAGGAAAAACAAAAAGGAGCACACCTCGAATTGGGAGAGAAGCTCGGCCATAAAACTCGTCAGAGTTATAATAGCGCCATTGTATTATTATATTATTATTATATAGATAGTACATATTGTGCTTATAACATTTCTTTGTTTTTGTGAATTTGCGAAAATTAGTGTTCAAAATGGGTAGGGTCTCAAGTATCGACAAAACAAAATATGTATGTTGAATATAATAAAGAACTAAATTTGTCGAAGTGTCTTCGTTGCCAAAAACCTTTAAAAGGGAATTTGCTAGGAAACATAAACCGGTATTACGCTGCAGTTCATAAGGTGCTTTTTGGCATTGAGTTGGCAGAATTTGCTTAAAGTTCCTTTAAAACTAAGCAAGCACATTCATTTGAGACAGTCGTCCTTGTTGGTGGGCAGATTATGCAAACTTTAGGCGAATATTTTGGAGCGTATTTCCTACCCTATATTTCTTCTCTAACCAAAAGCTGATCAAAAGTAGGTTATCCAGGGTTAGCAACTCGGAGAAGAAAAATTATTGTACCAGAGCCGTCAAATTATTGAATTTTGAACAAAATTATTGTACATTTCAAAATTACGCCTGCGGCCTAATAATATGTTCATGCTGGATTTGAAATGCAACATTTTGCATTTTCGAAGATAGCTTTTCAAAAAGCTGCCGCATTTTGTAAATACGCATTTGAGAAGTTCGAAACAAACGTTTGTTTTCTTTTGTTTTGTCTAATTAAAAAAATATAACAAGAATTTATAATGATATATAGACTAATTTTACAAACTAAACTTACCAACCGCTTTGGTATCAATTTTGATCTCTTTGTTTTCCTTACTTTCGTTTACATGTAGAGTGACGTCATCATGGAGCTCGTGCGCCCATTGCTGCTCTATATGCGTAATCTTGTAGCTATTTCGTTCTTGTATTGCCAGAGTGTTGCCACTCTTTTCCATTCGAATGGCAAATTTTTTTCAAAGATTGCAGGGTTGTGTTTAGCATTTACGTTCAAAATGCAGAATTGAAGTCGCAATTGCATTTCGGTAGAGAATTTTGTATGGATAAATGTAACATTTAATTTTGTATTTTAGGCTAAATGCGAAAAGTCTCCGAAATGCTAAATGCAGGCTCAGCATGAACATAGTATAACCTACGCGTCTTGCGTTTCCTAATTCTTACTTCAAAATGAAATATTTAATTTAATTTTTGGCATTGATATTAATATTAGTTTTAATAAATAAAAGGTACATATTTGTATTATTTCAAATTTTTTAGAAAAAGCAAAAAGAGAAAAATGCAACAAACACACAAGAATAAAAACATATGGGGAGTTGCCAGTTACAAGAATTTTAAATCAGTGATATGTAAACAAAACATTGAGTGAATAATATACTTAATTTCTGTGGTACAGTACTTGAATCTTATAATATTTTGTTATAAAATGAATATCGTTGAAATTATTGTACTTTTATCGATATTGTACGCGTAGGATTGAGGATTGAAAAAGTCATGAAATTATTGTGCGTGTACAATAATTATTGTACGGTTGCTGACACTGAGGTTATCGCATTTTAAAAATAAGTTTTCTCGTGGCACGAATTAAGAAAAAAATATTGGATTGTAACCGTTTAGTGAAATGTATATATAAGCGCATTTGTATAAGCACAGGTAAACAATAACACTGCTCTACAGCCAAAAAATACTGTAAACGCGACCATCCTATCTATATGTAAAATCGGTCGCCGATTCCGAAAATCGGGTTCATTTTTAATTGGAAGGTTTTTGAGATATCGGCAATTTACCGTTATTTGGCCAATGGCTCCACTTAATCCTTTATATCTCTTTAAAGCAGTGAGCTCTCTTCCTCTCTAACTCTTATAGTTTCTGAAATATTGACGATTCAATTTGAATTTTTTCGATTTTTTGCGAATTTTTGAAGAAAAAATTTACTTTGTCAGGCAGTATCTTTAAAACCAATGTTTTCACCTTCGGTTTCACTCCTCACTCATCATAAATTAGCGACCGCTCACCTACGTTTCGTTGGATGACAGCGATGACGAAGCTCTCACTCCAAACCATCTTTTACTGGGCTCGTCCGACGGTTACAAGCCGACTTATACCGAAGAATGCAACATCCGTCAGCGTTGGTGTTTAACACAGCAATTCGCCGACCGATTTTGGCACCGATGGGTTAAGGAGTATTCACCAATAATATCACGGCGTAGTAAGTGGTTCAATAAAGTACCACCGCGTTGGAGATGTCGTCGTGATAGTTGACCATGATTTACCACGAAATTGCTGGCCTAAAAGTCCTATTCTGAGCGTTACCGGAAAATTACTATACTGGTAATTTATCTTGCTGAAAATTGTTACTATCTTTTCAATTGGCATTCTGGCACAAATGGTAACGCTGTCAAAGCATTTCCATACGAACGGAATGGAATCGGGCTGAAAATGGTAACAAAATGTTACCACGTATTGAGGAGGTAACTTAATTTTCTGCTGCCAGAATACGAAAAGAGTGTTTAAAGTACCAGATTCTTTATTTCACCAGTAAAGTAAATTATGTTACCACACCGGAATAAGGCCGTAAGTGGAAAATTGTGAGCACCATAAGTGCCAAAGATGACCAAATGCGTAGCGTTATGATCCAAACAAAATCGGGGATACTGCATCGACCAGTAACAAAAGTCGCAATATTAGACGTCGGTAAGAAATCTGAGTAAACGCGCATATCACTTCTTGTTTACGGGCGGTGGAGTGTTACCGACAAACGCATAACCAATTGCAGCACCCTGTACATAATCGCATGAAGATCAGTGGTCGATATTAAGCATTAGAGCCTATACACACTTGCGACTCAATCGATTTGGTCGAATTGGACTGTTGTATTCACACTACTCCAACTATTTAGTCGAATCGGTGGCAGCTATTCACACTTGAGACTAAATAGTCGTGCGATTGACAATGACATAGTGTTGCCAATGTTCACATTTTACTCAGCAAATTTTACATTAGTGGTCTTCATATAAAGTGATGAAGTATTAAATTGTTAAAGTTTATCTGCATTCTTACATGAAAGCACCTTCTTGTCAGCTGTCAACTTGATTAATAAATAAAAAACAATAAAATAAACAAAAAGTGCATACATTGTTTGGCTTTGTTTCTTATTAAACTAGCAACTAGCTGTCAAGTAAATGAAAAGAGAAAAACGGAAGGAATTACGCTCATAAAGGCGAAACGAACAGAAGTACAAGAAACGGAAAAATAGTAAAAATCAGCCATTAATAATTTTCATGAAATTTCATTTTCATTATTTCTATTTTAAAATGCGATTAATGACATTTGAAGAGAACAACAATATCAAGAAACATATGAAAACGGAAGTAAATATCCTTAGTTAGATAATTCTTGTCTATAACTACACCATTTCCAGATGGATTTTAGAAAGCGTCAACTGGATTTTAGAAATGTCGATTTGATTTTAGAAAAGGGAAATTGGACTTTAGAAACTGTAAATTGGATTTTCGAAAATTTATATAATTATTAATTTATACTTTCATACGCAATAAAGAATTTCTATTCGAAAAATTCTGTGTAAAATTTATTATAAACGCACATTCTGAAATCCAATTCACGCTTTCAAAAATCCAATTTTGTTTTCTAAAATCCTTTTAACGCTTTCTAACATCCAATTGACATTTCTAAAATCCAATTTCCCCTTTCTAAAATCCAATTGACATTTCTAAAATCCAATTTCCCCTTTCTAAAATCCAGTTAACGCTTTCTAAAATCCATCTGGAAATGGTGTAGTTAATAAGAAACGAACCTTTTGTTTTGAAAATATTAATTGAAATATTCAATCTCTACAATTTACCAAAAGTGAAATAAAAGTAGTTCTGTCAGCATGGCAACTCTTTCCACTACGAATATCACTGTTGTTGTTGTAGTCGTTCGACTAAATTGTCTCAAGTGTGAATACGTAGAAGGGCGCCTTGCTGATCAAGCAGTTGTACAACTGTTTCAGTTGGAATGAAATTGGGCTGCAAATCCAACTGTTTCAGTTGTACAACTAATTGAATGTAGTGTGAATGCTTCCATACATTCCCATGCAAATCAACATTCGACTAAATCGATTGAGTCGCAAGTGTGTATAGGCTCTTAATATATGTACATTAAGCCGTATCACGTTATGTGGACAAAAAAAAAGTTTAGTATGTGTCAGTTTTATTTCAACACATGTCGAAAAAATATTTTTGGTGTAAAAAAATTTTTTTTAGTCCCGCGTTAAAGACAGCTAAATCGCGTTTTTATACTCAGCTGTACTAGTACACAGAGTATTATAGTTTTAATCACATAACGGTGGGTTGTAACAGAACGAAATAATCGAGATAGATATAGACTTATATATATCAAAATGATCAGGGTGAAAAGAGAAATTGATTGAGCAATGTCCGTCCGTCCGTCCGTCCGTCTGTCCGTCCGTCTGTAAACACTCTAACTCGCGCAAAAATTGAGATATTTTGATGAAATTTGAAATGCAAGTTGGTATCGAGACTGGGACGGTTGGTATTGAAAATGGGCGAAATCGGACCATGACCACGCCCACTTATCCTATATAGAAAAAATCGGAAATTTGGTATCTCAGTCACTAATATAGCTGGAGCGATGAAATTTTACCCACATGTTTAGCTCAGGCCCCTAGGAAGAAATTTGATGAAATTTTGGAAAATGGGCGGTGCCACGCCCACTTATTAAGGGTCAAACATTAAAAGTTTTATATGTCATAACTCAGAAACCATTGAAGATATATCGATGAAATTTGGAACGCGCGATTTACTTACTTAGGCAAACGTTTGGACGGAAAATAGTTAAAATCGGTTGACTTTTATATATGTGTATTATAAAGTGACCTAATTAAAACATTTTAAGCCATATCTCTGTCAAATATAAAGATCTATCATTGAAATTTTGTCGCATGAGTCCACCTATGGACATAAAACAAAAAACACAAAAATTTTGGAAAATGGGCGGTGCCACGCCCACTTATTATGGGGCAAACATTGAAAGTTTAATGAGTCATAACTCAGAAACCGTTGAAGATATATCGATGAAATTTGGTATATATCACGCATACCAACTTAGGCAAATGTTTGGACGAAAATTTTCCAAAATCGGTTGACGGCCGCGCCCACTTTTATATATGTGTATGATAAAGTGGCCTAATAAAAACATTTTAAGCGATATCTCTGTCAAATATAAAGATATATCATTGAAATTTTATAGCAGGAGTCCAACTGCGGACATAAAACGAAAAACACAAAAATTTTGGAAAATGGGCGTGGCACCGCCTCTCTTTAGAAACAGGAATATACGAGATTTCTTAGCCTATAACTCGACAAATAATTGAGATATTATGACGAAACTTGGTTTATACACTTTTATAACTTGTGTTAATAGACACGCAAAAATTTATTGAAATCGGTTTATGACCACGCCTAGTTTTAACAAAGATATTTCTGGAACAGCCTTTAGGAATTTGTAACGTGACATCTTTGTAACTAGAAGTCAAAAAGGAATGAAATTTTGCACAAAGAATAATATTCATATGCTTAGTTAGATGACTAATAAAAATGTTGAAAATGGGAGTGGCTGCGCCCACTTTATGCGGCACTCGCTTTATATAAAATACACCCTATATCGAACAAACGCAAACAAACAATGAAAGCATACAGCTGAGTATCTAATGTTCGATTCCACTCGAACTTAGGCTTCCTTACTTGTTTGTAATAACTTCCTTATATGATGTCGGATCTCTATGATCTTAATGTCGCAGAAAATGTCTCCTGAGTTTTACCTTTAAAAATTTTGGAGTTACTATCCCTAGATTTTTTTATTTTTATCACTAATACAAAGCTCTCAAAAAACCATGAGGAATCCCCCAAAAAAATTCTAGCCTTTATTCACAAACAAAAAAGTTATAACTTTGTAAAATGAAGCACTTGTTTTTTTTTTTTTATAAAAAATTAGCACAGAGAAACGGCGAAACACGTCATCTTAATTTTTGGCTCCAGATTACGATGGCGTTTTTAGAAAATCCGGATTAGCCTCCATTTTCGAGATATTTAAGAAAACATTTTCAGTTTTCACATACAAAGCGATCCGATGGGGTTGCGTATGAGTAACTATTGTTGAGATAAGAAGATATTTTCGGGATTAAAGTAAAATGCATTATTTTCAATTGTAGGTTGAATAATTAACTGCATTTCTAGTGGCAGATGGCGCATCCAGCGCAAGTATTGATAATACATTTAAACTTCTTTACAAGAGGTCAAAACGGCGCGTATAATTTTACAACAAACTTTAGCAGTTTTTCTAAATAACTTGGATGATTTTACGATACGTACGGATGCAGAAATCGTGAAGCCATTGTAAGCCAGCGCGCTGTGCTCGGAGATCCCACTTGAATACTTACCAAATCTTCACTACAGCCATTATCATTCAATATAAATAACGTTGATCAGCACGAATAGTCCAATCATCAATAATTTTTTGCATATCATGTGTCCAGTATTGGTAGCTGTTCCATCGCGGTACAGCATACTCAAGTCAAGCGAGGACTTAGAATACTTTTTAATCAAAAACTCATACTATATGGCGTTACTGCCTCATATAAATAGGAACTTGGGATAATTTTTCAAAAAACACAGGTTCCCTGATTTTGAAACGGTATAACTTTTTTGTATGTGAATAAAGGCTACAACTTATTTAGCGGTGTCGTCATGGTTTTTTGAGAGCTTTGTATTAGTGATAAAAATAAAAAAAATCTAGGGATAGTAACTCCAAAATTTTTAAAGGTAAAACTCAGGACAACCTTTGAGGTCGAAACTTTATATGGGTCAAATATAGTGGAAAGCGAGACCTTTTCTGTGACATTAAGATCATAGAGATCCGACATCAAATAAGGAAGTTATTACAAAAAACGCGATTTAGCTGTTTTGAACGCGGGCCTAAAAAAAAATTTTTACCCCAAAAATATTTTTTCCACATAAGTGTTCAAATAAAACTGACACACGCAAACTTTATTTTCGTGATACGGCATAAACACATGTCTATATATATAAAAATGATTTGGTATTTAATTGTAACGCTAAAACTTGAAAACGGCTGAACCAAATCAAATACTTCCTTAGGGGGGTTTGTTTGTTGTTACCCCGCGAAGGTTTAGACGAAGGAAAAATTTAAAAATGTTAGGGGGGCGTGGCACCTCCCATACAACCTTAATTTTTAAAGCTGATTATCTCTAAAACAGTTCAAGGTAGGGAGCTGAAAATCGGTATAGAGGTAGGTGATATCAAAACCCTTCTCACTCAGAAAAGGGGGCGTGGCACCTCCCATACAACCTTAATTTTTAAAGCTGATTATCTCTAAAACAGTTTAAGGTAGGGAGCCGAAAATTGGTATAGAGGTAAGTGATATCAAAACCCTTCTCACTCAGAAAAGTGGGGGTTATCAGAAAAGGGGGCGTGGCAACTCCCATACAACCTTAATTTTTAAAGCTGATTATCTCTAAAACAGTTCAAGGTAGGGAACTGAAAATTGGTATAGAGGTAGGTGATATCAAAACCCTTCTCACTCAGAAAAGTGGGGGTTATGAGGAAAGGGGGCGTGGCACCTCCCATACAACCTTAATTTTTAAAGCTGATTATCTCTAAAACAGTTGAAGGTAGGGAGCTGAAAATTGGTATAGAGGTAGGTGATATCAAAACCCTTCTCACCCAGAAAAGGGGGGGTTATCAGAAAAGGGGGCGTGGCACCTCCCATACAACCTTAATTTTTCAAGCTGAATATATATAAAAGCGTTTAAAGTTGGGACCTGAAAATTGATCAGGAGATTAACGATATCAATAGCGTGCTTATGAAAAAAACAGTAGTTTTGGGAAAAGGGGGCGTGGCACCTCCCATGCGTTCTTAATTTTTAAGGCTAAATATCCTTAAAAGCGTTCATGGCATGTACATAGAAATCACTATGCAGATATACGATATCAATATCATGTTCACCCAAAAAAAAAAAAGATTTATCGAAAAATGGGGCATTGCACCTCCCATACGTACTAAACTTCTGAGGCTGAATATATCTAAAAGGGTTGGAGGAGGGGCCTGAAAACCATTATGGGGGTATACTATATCAATCCTCTTACTTACTTAAGTAGTGAAAATAGCCAATACTCAGTGAAAATAAATATCCGGAACAGAAAACTAAAAATGTTCTGTATCGTACAGCCTTAAACTGAATACTAAAATTATATATTTTTGAAGTTGTATACACAATGAAGTAGTGAAAAATCGTTAATTTTCTATTAAAAATAATACCGGTGTAATAACAATTTTTGAAATGAAAAAAAATCTATTTTGGGCAGAACGAAGTTTGCCAGGTCAGCTAGTTGTTTATGAAAACTGACTTTTTCTATTTTTCGCTATTTACCATTTACAAGATCACACGATATGATCATGATCATGGACATATGTATGTATGTATGTATGTGTGTATGTACATATGTATATGTACTTATGTACCATTCTTTAAACTTATAATATTTTGGAAAAACAAATATATATGTGCATGCATATGTACATAAAATACGTATTGTAACATAATATAAGAAAAAATGAAGTTATTTTAACGGCAATATCATGAAATTAGTATAAATGAGAAGATTTAAGTGAAATGAATTCAGTTGTAAAGAAGTGGAGTTAAATACAATTAATTTTTAAGCTGTTCTGTTCTGTGAACCGTTAACAAAAACTTGTGTTTTAATCATTTACTTTACGCCTCACGTCGCGAAATATTATTCGCAACATGGGTTTTATCTTATATACACCCTTATTACGGTTGTCGTCGTCGACACTCACTCGACGGTGTCGGCGACGACTTCTCAAAATCGGTATTACGTATGGCAAAGTCGATAACTTGTGACAACTATCGAAACATATTTGGTATCAGCTAAGTCGACGTCGACGGTCACTCGTTGCCATTTTCGTCGACGCTGCGTTTGATGGTGACAAGAACAAAATTTAGTATGTATGCATTTTTGTTTTTAAAATTTTATTACGGGAGTGTTAAAATTAGTAGAACTAACATCCGCAGAATATTTCCTGCTAGTTTCATCGAAAAATTCCCACTAGTTTAAAAATAAATTCGGTGAGCGCACATACCGAAGCCGACCCAAAGGTTTTCAATGGGGTACGATGCCAACTAAATTTTTACAACATTGAGAAACAAACCGAATAAATTGCGCACAGATTGTAAATAAAATCAAACAGCTAGTGCAGAAATTATAGGGATGGTACTTTCGTCATTCGGTTTACCGATAAACAGTCGACGTCGTCTCAATATGCTTAGCTAATACCGATTTTGCGTCGATGTGACGACGACGTCGAGACGACGTGATGTCGACTGAAAAGTGACAACGACGTCGACGACGACAACCGTAATAAGGGTGAATATTTTTTGCAGGGTAAAAAAAAATAGGAATACTTTAGAACCAAATAAAAAAAATAAAAAAACTTACCCTACTATATGTTGGCGCCAAATATGCTTTATAACCTCTCATACTCAGTTTCTTCATTCACCCTCGCATTTTTTTTATTAAGATTTAAACATGCGGTGTATATTAGAGGGGCCCTTATTTTCGAAGGTCGGAAATTTGCCCCCTAATATGTTTTTGTTTAATAAAAAAATAAGACCCTGCAAATTTTGGCCCGTGCCGCAACGAGTTGAAGTTGAAAAATTGGCAACATCACTTTTAGTAAAGGCTGCTTTTGGCTATGCCGCGATAAATATATATATGTATGTGCGGTATACCCGAAAACCTAACTCTGAGATGTTTACAAGTTTAAACTTACATAAAATTAATCAAAATATTTTTATTATTTTACCGTTACAATTGCTTGAGTAGCAAGATTCGTAGAAGATGTATGTACGTATGTAGATGACATTAAATTTTGGTTCTTACGTAAAAAGCAAAAAGTATTAAAAATCAAAAATTTCACTTAAGAATAGTGTATTAATTTAAAATCTAACAGCCTTATTCATAAAAAAATCCTATAACACATTATAAACGCTTAATAGTAAAAACTCTTTTTAACTTTATAAAGCCGTTATACTGCACATTATTCATAAACGATTTATAAAGGTTTTATAACTATCATTGATTTATAAGTTTTTTGCTGTCCAAAATCAAATTAAATATGGCAATGTTGGTTACAAAAAATGTCAACCTGACAAAAAATTACAATTTTAAAATAAACAAATATGTAAATAAATGTATTGAAATTCGAAAAACAAAAACGAATGCGCAAAATACAAGGGTAATGCAGAAGAAAAGGCGCAGTAGACAAGATAACTGGATTTGCTTAACAAGTGCCACCGCTACCCCCATACAATTTAAACCTCTGCGAAGTACGATTTGCCTCTTCTATATTTGTAAATACTCTACATTGTACAATACTCACAGCACAATTCAAATGCCGCTACGAATACATAAACCCTCTATTCTTCATTTGGAGTACAAATACCATTTGTATTTGTTCTGTTGGATCAAATAGTGTACACCAAGTACGCGCCACGCCACAAGTAGAGAAAATCTTACCTACTTGGAGTGTGTTTACGCAAATCCTCAAAGATTCGCGAGCAGTGTACACCAATTGCAAAACCTTTTTCGCTGAATGCAGTAGTCTGACTTAGCCCGTGGGGATCACCTGCGTCGTCTTGAATCTGTTCGGATTATAGAATATGTACATGCAAACATACCTAGACTCTTAGCAGTTGAAATGAACCGAGCAAAAATCTGGTCATCGCTATTACCTATCAGGCATGACAGAAGGCCTTGCCATGGAACATCTGACGAGTTCATCACTTCTTTCACGCATTGCCAGTAATGCAGAGTGGAATGAGCTTCCATTACCCATTCCACGTAATACAAAGTAGAATGGAGCGCGAAAAATGAACTGGAATAAATACCGTTATTTTCAGTGGAAATTTCCATCATGCCTTACATTTTTCGCCTTCTTTCTCTGCTTCCCTATAAGATATTCTTTATTTGATTCGCTAGAATCCTTGCGGTATTGCGTGATTTATTCGTTCGGCGGTAATGCAGTGGGCAAGTCCTTCCCTCCAATGACAGGCCCATGCTAATGTCAGGCCTTATGTCAACGAATGTGGAAGCGATTGCCAGGGTTTTTCTGGATTACCCTTTTAATTCTACGGTCATAGAGTTTTTTGATGGGATTGTTTTTTTGGCAGGCGAGCATTCTACCCACTGCACCACAGTGGCCATCTCTACTGAATATTCAGTAGGAAATATGTGCTGCTTTCCAGCTGACCAATACTGGGCGTTTCGGTTTTTTTTTTTTGAAGTAATTGCTTTATAAAGAGCTTATACAAGGGTAAAGCTTGTTATAAATTCGTTTCGATTTTATCTGATTTTTAAGAGCATTTTAAATTTATAAATTGTTTATGAATAATGTTTTTGCTTATTTGATTGATAATATAATATAATATAATACAATGGCGCTATTATAACTCTGACGAGTTTTATGGCCGAGCTTCTCTCCCAATTCGAGGTGTGCTCCTTTTTGTTTTTCCTACTAATTTGATTGATAAACTCTTTATAAACCTTTGATATGTTTTTATGAATAAGGCTGTTAGTCCACATGCTTTTCTTCTAATACAAGAACTTCAAAACGTGCAACTGGTGAATTTAGTTGACTGAAGCACACGCCACACATACATATCGCCCGTTTTATGCAATAGGGATTTAACTCGAAATTTTCGATTTCTGGGATTTTGCCATATATTTCAATAACTGGATCGTGCCTTTGAGTCTAGTCTTATAAAATACTCAAAAAGATAAAAATGGCGGAAATAAAAGTGATTTTGTAGTTACTTTTACTTTAACGAACGGTTGTATAATTTTCACTTGCTTTTATACCAGTGGTTGTTTTTTCGCAAAGCTCTAACTCTTGGCGAAACGAATACGGCTTTTGAAGTCTTTTAATTGATATTTGTAAATCACATTTAATTTCGTTACATACACCTAAGTATTATATTTGGTATAGTACTTTGAAGTCTTTTAATTGTTGCTTTATACATTACTTTTAATTTCGTTGCTCGTTTTCTAAATTAAAAGTAATTTCTTTGAATTTAAAGGCAATTCCGGTATCTACTTAAACAAAAATTAATTCAATATTTACATAAATAAAACAAAAAATATTCCAAGGTAATTATGATGAAAAAAAGGAAAATCCATTAAATCAGAGATTCATATTCGAACGAACGAATTCTACTAAGGTTCACAGGAATAACTTATCAGAATTATTAAAATGATTTTTGATAATTTCCTTTCGTTATTTTGCGAACAGAAATTATTTTCGTAATTGCCTAAACCGAATCGTTTTAATGGAAACGATTGCCTTTTTCGGTAAACTATAATATTAACGTTACGATGCATCCTTGATTTAAATTCTTAAATAAAAAAAATTACAAAATTAATTTCAATTAATAAAAATGAAAATAGTAAAAAATCAAATAAAAAATAAATAAAATTAAATTTAAAAAATTCATTTCAATTAATAAAAATAAAAATAGTAAATAATTAAATAAAAAAAAAAACAAAAAATCATTCAAACAAAAAATTAATAATGGCAAGTTTTTTGCCTCTCTCTCCTTGTGGCTCATTTCATTGAGCTTCTCGTCAACAAAGGCGAGGAAGCTTGTATTGTTACCTCTCTGAGGCTCAACACGCCTTTGTATGACTTCCTTCATGGACTCCATTATATATGAGTACCGACGTCGGGTACATTGCGCCTTCTGCGGCTACTTCTGGTAGCCACTTCCGACGTTGAGGAATTTCGATCTTCCGATGGCGGTGTAGTCTCTGTTGCCTCGGACCTCTGAGACTCTCCAAGCGGGTACTGTACGATATCTTCCGTTTCGGATTGCGGCATGACCGGAATTATATATGGTGGACTATCACTCCTCCTGCCTTGGGATTGTGGATTGCTTGCAGCTGGAGGCCGTTTTACGGTGCATATAGACCT
The DNA here is from genome assembly GCA_960531455.1 of Urophora cardui. Classification (NCBI taxonomy): domain Eukaryota; kingdom Metazoa; phylum Arthropoda; class Insecta; order Diptera; family Tephritidae; genus Urophora; species Urophora cardui. Next base: position 95,177,862 of record OY482673.1, on the reverse strand, counting down.
GTTCGAAAATTTAAATATCAATAGGGTTGCTAATTACATATAAATATAAAAAACTTACGTTCGCGGTTTTACATGCTCTCGTAAAAATTCGAGCTGCGGATACAAATCCCATTCTGCTTCTGGCTCCTCTGCAGCACTCCCAGAAGGATACACCTTTTTAAACATGCGCCCAAGCCTGTCCCTCAACGTTCGCCACCTTACCTGGCACGCAGTCTCTGTAAAGAGAAATGTAAAGCTAAATTAGACTTTTGTTACGATTTTGTATGTACATACATATATGTATACATATATAAATGTACATACGATACATAGTTACATATCGCATCCTAAATCAAAAATGGCTTTTCGGCTCTTCTATAAACTTGTGACTATTGAGTTGTGCCATTTAATAATTTAAGGTGCGATATGTACTAGAGAAAAAAGAAAGCGTGAGTAACGAGTACTCATGAACATTGATGTGTAAACAGTTTCGAAATCGGATTGTCACTGCTACATTTTGTTGTTTTTGTTTGGCTTGGTGTTTGGTGCTTGATTTTTAATTTTTTGTTTTTGATTTATAATTTTCATTTTTTTTTGTTTTGTTTTGCTCAAAAACATGCAAGGCCATTCGGGTCCACGTTTGACCCATATCTCGGGGCTCCGTGTAGAAGTCCTGCTCAAAGCTTTTGATTTGATATCAATATTGTTCAGAAATATTCAAGGATCATCCGGGTTCTCATTTTGACCCATATGTGGAGACCCAACCTGGGAATCATAAAGAATGGAGCTCTATACGAAAACCCCGCTCAACACCTTTCATTTGATACCAATATTGCTCAGAAACATTCAAGGATCATCCGTGTCCTCGTTTTGACCCATATCTGGAGACCCGACCTAGGAACCATAAGGAATAGAGCTCCCTCTAGAAGGCCAGCTCAAAGCCTTTCATTACATACTAATATTGCTCAGAAACATTCAAGGATCATCTGGGTCCTCGTTTTGACCCATATCTCGGGACTCGACCTAGGAATCATAAAGAGTAGAGCTCCCTGTAGAAGCCTTGCTCAAAACCTTTCATTAGATACGTATATTGCTAAAAAACGTGCAAGATCATCCGGGTCCTCGTTTTGAACCGTGTCTCGGGACCCGACCTAGGGGTCACAATTAAAAGAGCTTCATTTGATACCAATATTGCTCAGAAAATTAGATAGGTAGATGTAGGTATGCATATCCCTAAATTTACATACATGTTCAAACAGGTTGGTCCTTTTTATTTTGCCTATTTGTCGCATTGTTGCAGATACTGTTGATATATGCATTTGCACGGCTATGCATGCAAGCATTTGTAAGTACATGTGTACCTACCACTGACAATGCCAAGCGATTCACACGGACATAGCAGCGCACTAACACAAAGGTCGTTTACGGTTTACGCTAGGCATGGGTAACACTGCGCTGCGCCGCGCAGCGTTATTGCGCTAACTCCGATTTGGAGTTGCAACTCAATTTCGTGCGCTAACACCAGCACCGGCTCCAATATAGCGCTAGTGTAAAATGGCGCAATCACAACGCCAATAACAGCACCATAGTATATGTATACGTATGACACCGTCACAATTATGTATGCTTGATAGTGATCTAAGTGACTCTAATTTCCAGCATATTTTCACAAATATACGGAATATGTTTCCAAATGATTATGAAAATTAAAATTAATTGTGCCCTCGTATATGTAAGCAGAATTGCGCCAAAAGAAATAAAACGGGGATGGTAAACAGTAACTAGCGAAAAAATGTTATTTATCGATTATTCCATGACAATTGCGCTAAATGTGTTATTGCGCCAGTACCGTGAGTTGGCGCCACGATTGGCGCTGGAGTTATTGTATCAGCGCCATTGCCCCATTACCCATGGCTAGTTTACGCGTTTACGCGCAAACTTTACCTGTTTTTCGAAATTACTCGTAGCTCCAGCAAATATGTTTACACATCAAAAATCTAAAGTAAATTAATCTAAAAGTGCTACATACACATTATTAGTAAAACTTACCAGAAGCTCCCAATGTTGCACTTATATTTGCCCATGCCCGTGCCCGCTTAATTTTATTCCGGTAGTCGGCCGATCCTCTAGCATAAATTTTTTATGCATGCGCACCTCATTTATAAGCTGCTCGTCAGTAAAACTCTGTGGAATATAAACATTTATTTTACCATTATACAAAGTATTCACAGCGATCTACCAGAAGCGAATTATATTTAAATACGTATATTGCTATTTTAATTGTAAGAATAAGTAAGCTAAGCAATTGCTTTGGGTTAAAATATCAAACTTTATAAAAGTGTATCCACAAACTGATATAAAAATATTACTAACCATTTTTCAATATGAAAATATGTATGTATGTCGAAAAAAAAACAAAAAAAATTTCTCAAAACTATTTAAACAGCTCTATCAAATTTTCACTACTTCGCACTTGAAATCAATTTAACAAAATGTCGACCAAAGAAATCTGTATACCAAACAACTTGATGTTGGCATGAAAAACGCATAGAAGTAGAAAATTTTCAACTTAGCTGCGTTCGAATGTGTGTTCGAAATTATCTTCGAATTTTCTATGCGTGTGGTGCATTTACATCCGTGTCACTGGTAGCCATGGGTAATGGCGCAATTTTTTTGGCGCTGATGCAATAACACCAGCGCCAACCGTGGCGCCGCGCACGGTTCTGGCGCAATAACACCATTAGCGCAATTGCCATGGAATAATCGATAAACAACACTTGTTCGCTTCTTACTGTCTACTATACCCGTTTTATTTCTTTTGGCGCAATTCTGCTTACTACACGCTGGCAGAATAATTATGCCACGATTAAATTTAATTTTAAAAATAATTTGCGTATATTTGTGAAAATATGCTGGCATCTCGTTTTTCCGCATCTTCATTATGAAATACGAGGGTCAGCTCCACCCTATTAAAAAGAAAGATTCCGGGTCCGGGCGCATTATATCGAAATTTCCCCTTACCATTTACCATGCGTAACAAAAATATACTATATGCTAATAAATATTTTATTTAATTTATTTTGTATTCTATTTTTCTCTCCTATTCACAGATAATGTAAATTTTGTCTTCTTTTTTTGTGAAAGTAAAATATCAATGCCCTTTCGTATTAGCGATGGTTCGGTATTGGCATACATAATTGTGACGGTGTCATATACGCTGTGCTGTTATTGGCTTTGTGGTAGTGCCATTTTACACTAGCGCTATTTTGGTGCTGGTGTTAGCGCACGAAATTGAGTCAGTGCTATATTGCAATAGCGCATCATTGAGTTGGCGCTATATTGGGTTGGCGCTATACTGAGTTGGCGCTATACTGAGTTGGCGCTACATTGAGTTGGCGCATTTTCCAAATCGGTGTTAGCGCAATAACACCAGGGTTGGCGCCAGCGCAATTGCGCGGCGCAGCGCAGTGTTACCCATGCCTAGTCACTGGAGTTTGCCTCATTTAAACACAGGTATGCAACACGGCTGTCAGTGATACGCACACGCATCTGCATACGGTGCATTAGAGTTGCACTATTACAGTGGTATTGCAGGCCATATTGTACGGGATTGTATCGCCCTGAAACTTCCATTTGTGCAGCCCTTAAATATAGAAATTTCCTAACATAGATACACTTTTATTTTCTATTTTCATTTAGTGTGAATCATTATATTTGTTTGGCACAATGTTGCTGCTTATGGATTATCATGTTCCGGGGATAGTACGAGAACGACTCTTAGTATCATATTATCGATATAAAACAGCTAAAGTGCATAGTGGTGATAGCATTATAGATGATATCTGTATGCTATTGCGTTGTACAGGCTTTGCAGCCAATGTCACAAGAACGAAACACGAGGTAACAAAACCAAATGCGATGCCAACTCAGTATCCGATTTCTTACTTTTCACGTATTACATTTGATCACAATTTTATTGACATGGTAATTGGACGTTTACGTTGCGATGATCTTTATAACCAATTAGCAATTTATCCACATCCGGATCATCGTTCTACTGCATTGTCAACACAAGCAGCAATGCTATTTGTTTGTCTTTTCTTCACTCCACGAACTTTACAATCACATGGGACTCAAATGCGAGAAATTGTTGATAAATTTTACGCTGATAATTGGGTGGTATCCATTTATATGGGTGTAACGGTTAATTTAATTGATGCATGGAATGATTTCGAGGCAGCAAAATCTGCATTGACGCCTATTGTAAAAGAAACGTCTGTGAAAAGTATTTCTTTGCTTCATAAAGACAGAATGGAGAAAACTCTAAAACAGACCCAGGAAATTTCGCAAGTTGGTGTCTTAACCGATGAGTTCGTATTGAAAAATATTAACAAAATACTTCCGTTGATTCGTGAGTGTAATGTCTTGTTGCGTTGGTATTTCCAACACACCACTAAATCAGTACTCGAGTTTTCGCAAGAACCGCAAAAGGCTTTAATTGTACGACAAATAGTTCTTGACGAATTAAATTGCCGAACTGAAGACCTATTGGAACTTTTGCTTGATTGCAGTCAACTTGAATTGGTGGTCAGGAATATATTTCGTAACCTGCTGACTACAAAAACCCAACGTTGGTCTCAATTAAAAATTGAAGGGTTGAATTGTCTGAAAGAACTAAGCGAAGCATTTGCTGGTTCTCGCCAACTGTCGAAAATAGAGAAAAATTCTCAGCTAATGCTATGGTTTAATGAAATATCGAAACAAGTGGAGAATCTTAGTGCAGAAAATACTAATATATCTGGCCGCACATTAATTCAATTGATACATGCCCTGGAAGAAGTGGAAGAATTTCATAATTTACAGGCAAATATGCAAGTGAAGCAGTATTTGTTGGAAACTCGTGGATACTTACACCGTATGATACAGGTATTTTACCAAGCTGAAAGACAGCCCATAGTTATTAATAGGGAAGCTAAAAATATGCAAATGTATATTATGACCCAAAATGCATATTTACGCCACTTAGGGCCATTTTCACAGTGACGAGTTAACTGGCATTCGATAGTTAACTATCAATTTTTTATTTTATCTCTATAAAAGAAAATTTTCACAGTGACGAGTTAACTGGCATTCGATAGTTAACTATCAATTTTTTATTTTATCTCTATAAAAGAAAATAAAAAATCGATAGTTAACTATCGAATGCCAGTTAACTCGTCACTGTGAAAATGGCCCTTAGTCGAGTAATATCGAAAAATATTAAACTAACAACATCTTATCTGTGGTTAATATATAATATTGAGTGAATCTAGCAAGCGTATAACTAGAAATACAGCGTTCCCGTATAGAAGTTCGTCACGACAGACACAAACACGGCTACTTGAATATTGATAGAAAACAGCTGTAGGCTGAAATGTCTTATACAACAACTTTAATTATACTCAGCTGTACTAGTACACAGAGTATTACAGTTTTAATCACATAACGGTGGATTATAACAGAATGAAATAATCGAGATAGATATAAACTTATATATATCAAAATGATCAGAGTGAAAAGAGAAATCGATTGAGCCATGTCCGTCCGTCCGTCTGTAAACACAAAAATTGAGATATTTTGATGAAATTTGAAATGCAAGTTGGTATAGAGACTGGGACGGTTGGTATTGAAAATGGGCGAAATCGGACCATGACCACGCCCACTTTTCTTATATAGAAAAAATCGGAAATTTGGTATCTCAGTCACTAATATAGCTGGAGCGATGAAATTTTACCCACGTGTTGAGCTCAGGCCCCTAGGAAGAAATTTGATGAAATTTTGGAAAATGGGCGGTGCCACGCCCACTTATTAAGAGTCAAACATTGAAAGCTTTATATGTCATAACTCAGAAACCATTGAAGATATATCGATGAAATTTGGTACGCGTGGTTTACTTACTTAGGTAAACGTTTGGACGGAAAATAGTTAAAATCGGTTGACTTTTATATATGTGTTTTATAAAGTGACCTAATAAAAACATTTTAAGCCATATCTCTGTCAAATATAAAGATCTATGATTGAAATTTTGTCGCATGAGTCCAACTATGGACGTAAAACAAAAAACACAAAAATTTTGGAAAATGGGCGGTGCCACGCCCACTTATTAAGGGGCAAACATTGAAAGTTTTATGAGTCATAACTCAGAAACCGTTGAAGATATATCGATGAAATTCGGTACGCGTGATATACTTACTTAGTCAAATGTTTGGATGAAAAATTACCAAAATCGGTTGAGGGCTACACCCACTTTTATATATGTGTATTATAAAGTGGCCTAATAAAAACATTTTAAGCGATATCTCTGTCAAATATAAAGATATATCATTGAAATTCTATAGCAGGAGTCCAACTGCGGACATAAAACGAAAAACACAAAAATTTTGGCAAATGGGCGTGGCACCGCCTCTTTTTATAAACAGGAATATACGAGATTTCTGAACCCATAACTCGACAAATAATTTATATATAATGACGAAACTTGGTGTGTACACTTTTATTACTTGTAGTAATACATGTTGAAAATTTTAGCGAAATCGGTTGACGACCACGCCCACTTTTATATATGTGTATTATAAATTGACCTAATAAAAACATTTTAAGCGATATCTTTGTCAAATATAAAGATAATTCATTGAAATTTTGTGGCATGAGGTCCACAATAGACTGGAAAAAAATAGAAAAATTTTGGGAAAATGGGCGTGGCACCGCCTCTTTTTAGACAAGGGAATATACGAGATTTCTTAGCCTTTAACTCGACAAATAATTGAGATATTATGACGAAACTTGGTTTATATACTTTTATAACTTGTGTTAATAGACACGCAGAAATTTATTGAAATCGGTTTATGACCACGCCTACTTTCTAACAAAGACATTTCTGGAACACCCTTTAGGAATTTGTAACGTGACATCTTTGTAACTAGAAGTCAAAAAGGAATGAAATTTTGCACGAAGAATAATATTCATATGCTTAGTTGGATGACTGATAAAAAGTAGAAAATGGGCGTGGCTACGCCCACTTTATGCGGCACTCGCTTTATATAAAATACGCCGTGTTTCCATCAAACGCAAACAAACAATGAAAGCATACAGCTGAGTATCTAATGTTCGATTCCACTCGAACTTAGGCTTCCTTACTTGTTTTTCAGATAAGTTTATAGCAGGGTTTTCGCCAAATGAATTGTCCTTATTTAAATTTTGTCCAGCACGCCCTGCTATGTAGAACGTTCGTTTTCCGCATACAACAGATCGAAAATATAGTAAAAGATATGAACGCTCAATGAAACCCTTCCCAATATTAATGGAATAGTTTCATTTTCTTTGTAAAAAGACCCCATACATTTACATACATACAAAGCTAACATTAATTTAAAGTATTGTATAGTACTTAAAACAAGTTTTTGAAATGTGGAAAATATGAATTGTACGTCTCAGTTCTTATATTATTTTTATTTTTTGCAAGTATTCTTGAAATAAAAACGTAAACTTGAAATGAAATACATACATATATAAATATGTTCATCTTTTCAGCATATTTCAGATATTTTTCAGGCATACATACATGCATATAATGAGATTTTTTTCTTGCATATTTCTGAGCATATTACAGTTATTTTTCGGGCATACTAGCATGCATATTTTGACATTCTTCGAGCATATTTTTAGCTTCCCTTGTACTTAATTATATATCTTTATATATGTATATTACGCTAAGCGAGTTTTTGTACGCATCATACTTTTAACCTGTTTTTTGTACGCACCATACATTTTGACCTGTAGATGTGCAGGAAGGTTTATTTTTTTGAAAAGGGTTGCCACCTGTTTAAAAATTAAATTTTGCCCTGAAAATGAGTAATTTCTTAAAATTTTGAGGTGTCATATGAAAGGGCTTTGCCTGAAAATAAGTAATTTGTTGTGAGTTTTACAGAAAGGGTTGCCACCTGTTCAAAAATTCTATTTTGTTTGATTTTTAAATTTAAAGTGTCATATGAAAGGGCTTTGCCTGAACATATGAAAGGGCTTTGCATAGAAATGAGTAATTTATTATAATTTTTACACAAAGGGTTGCCACCTGTCCAAAAATAATTTTTTACGCTATAGTTTGTTTAATTTTTAAGTTTGAGTTGTTATGTGAAAGGGCTTTAACTGAAAATGTTTACACAAAGGGTTAGAATATTCTAGAAAATTATTCTACATAAAATTTTACTATGTCTCCAGACAAAATAACCAGTACCCAATAACACAATGGATTCGCCTCGAATTCGACTCGGATTCGCTTTTTCTGATTATATTATCCCGGCGATAGGTCAGCGAATCCGAATTCTCAGGCATGTCACCTGTCACTAGCGATTCGAAAAATTAAAAATTCACGAATCTTTGGCGTTTATTGGCCATCTCAGAGCTTTATTTAATGGCAATGGGTTAAATCCGTATAAAATAATATGTACATAGCAGACATGGGCATCTGCAATTACAAAATTTTTCAAATACAATTGTAACTGTAATTGAAAAATTTTCCATTACAATTACTTGTAATTATAATTGAAAAACTTCAAATACAATTACATGTAATTGTTACCGAAAAGGTAACAATAGCTTTTCAAAAAAATTTAGCGGTAATATTTATTTTGTTCCTTTGCTGCATTAAGTAAAGTCCTCTTGTTTAAACAATTTGATTTTCTTTTCTACATACTCGTATATATCTACTTTCGCGAACTCGCCACGATATCGTCTGCGGAACTGTCATTCGAGTTCAGGTCTAAATGTAAAATTTCACAACTATATTGATTTTTTAGTGCAAAATAACTTAAAAAAATAGAAAATATGATATCGCGAAAATAGGGTTTCTCGACCTTGCCGCGAACTCGAGGCGAGTCCGAGAAATTACATTCGCGAGAATCTGCTTTCGCGAACTTGCCGCGAATTCGCCGCAATATCATCCTCGATAGATCGGCGAATCCGAATTCTCGGACATGTGACTTATCACTAGCGATTCGAGAATTTGTTCATTCTCGATTTTTTGGCGATTCGAATTTTTTATCATTAGCAAATCGAGAATGTTTAACTTCTCGGATCGTTGGCGATTCGAATCTTTTCCCAGAATTTTTAATTTTTTGGATTGTTGGCGATACAAGATTTTTTATATTGGCCATTTCAGAGTTTGGTTTAATGGCAATGCATTAAATAAAGTCCTTTTGTTTAAACAATTTTGATTTGTTTTTTCTACATACTCATATCTATCTGATTAAAAACTGATTTAATCTACCTTCGCGAACTCGCCTCGAAATCGCCACGATATCATCTGTGAAACTGTGATATTCGAGTTCAGGTCTAAATGTAAAATTTCACAACTGTATTGATTTTTTAGTGCAAAACTAGAAAATAGAAAAAATGATATCGCTAATATCTGCCTTCGCGAACTCGCCTCGAACTTGTTTCGTTCAAGATACTGAAGATGTCACATAGCCGAAACCGGTTTATAACCAAATCAAACTTGAGAAGGGATGACGGAAATTCGTTCCACAATACCTGGAGTAAGTCATTATGGGAACAAATATTGAAAATTCTCATGTCCTTAGCTGTTTAACCAATTTTCTATCGCTGTTGCGAACACGCAACAGTAACTTTGAGCATACTCAAATTGCGTAAAATTAAATTTTTTAAAAAAAGTTTTGATTTCACATAATGATTTGGGATTTCGGCTTTATGCATAGTTTTTCTCCACCGTTATTGTAGGTAAGGCAAAGTTACCAAAAATAATAATAAAATAAAAAAAATTATTTTTAATTTGCGTTTCTTATAGACAATAATCAAATTACTATTTTATATTACCATCTATAAGCACAACAGATGGCATAGAGTAAAAATCCGTTGTCGAACGTTGGCGGAAATGACGTATTTCAATATAAGCTATTAGTGTTAATATTTTTGGAGGAAAAATGATTATATTTCGTAGATTGATGAAAATTCTTTCTGAAATGTGTGCTAGATTTGCATATTAATAAATATGTATCGTATACAATTTTGGTCGCTGTGGTGTAGTGGGTAGAGTACTCGCCTGTCATGCCAGAAACGATGGGCATTTTTGCATTACCATTCAGTAGTGAATGCGAATGCAAATGTGGTTTGCACTACCATTCAGTAGTGAATGCGAATGCAAATGTGGCTTGCACTACCATTCATTGCATTCCCACTACAAGTATGATTTGTGAAAACCTATGATCGTAGTTTAGGTATTAAGTGGCCAATCTATTTAATAACGGGAAGGAAGTTTATGGGATATTCTACACATGGAATAAGGCTTAGAAAACTGATTGGAAACCAACGCGGCATTGCAATATGTCCTGTGTATATCAATAGGTTTTAAGGTTGTTAATAAATTTCTTTTAAACACGTAGGTAAAAAAATACTTATACTTATACAGTGGCTCACAGAGGTATTTTGGATATGGCATTTGTTGAGAAAATATTGGAAATTCGCCTATTTTTTCGAATTCATTTGAAAATTTTTGACATGATCTGATAGCTGAAGCTTCATACTACACAAAAACATTAATTAAAAAACATAAACACATTTCATCTTTAATATAAAATTATCAATTTTCTAAGCTAATTCCATGTGTAGAATATCTCACAAACTTCCTTCCCGTTATTAAATAGATTGGCTACTTCATGCCTAAACTACGATCATAGGTTTTCACAAATCACACTTGTAGTGGGAATGCAATGAATGGTAGTGCAAGCCACATTTGCATTCGCATTCACTACTGAATGGTAGTGCAAGCCACATTTGCATTCGCATTCACTACTGAATGGTAGTGCAAACAACATTTGCATTACCATTCACTACTGAATGGTAGTGCAAGCCACATTTGCATTACCATTCACTAGTGAATGGTAGTGCAAGCCACATTTGCATTACCATTCAATAGTGAATGGTAATGCAAACCAAATTTTCACTACCACTCATCAGTGATTAAAGAATGCAATGGTGAATGCAATCAAAATTGAATGCACTGTGCCCAACCCTGCATGCCAGATGTTGACGGGCGGATAAATGGTAAAGCCAACACGTATTTTGAGTGATTTATTTGTATTTGTATTTATTTATTAATAGCCAGGAGATACAAAAGTAAGTCTTAAAGGCTAATCGGATATATATGTAAATATGTATGTAAACTATAGTCCAATGTTCGCTAAAATCCATATAACAAATTGTAAATATACATATGTACGAATGTATTGAGTTACAAAAACAATAGTGGAATTCAGATTATGTACTTACATTTGTCTTGCTCCCGCAAAGTGATGTTTTCTTGCCGCCAGTCAAAATGAAAAGAACTTTAATAGGCTCGCCGATTGTGAAATTCAGCGCATTATTACGCACTGAGACATCTGGCGACGAATGATAACATCACTTTACAGGTGCAGCGATGCAAATTTTAGTGCATTTCATTTGATACACTTCGAATTAAATTTTGCGGTATTATTTCAAATTATATTTTACTTATAAATTTCATTAGGCGCCTTAACACCGTATCGGCTTCAAACCCCATCCCGACCAACAAAAAAAATTAAATTTTCTAATTAATTAAAACCCAATAATTGGATTTTTAAAAAGAGCGGTCACATATCGGCAGTGGAAAGCATACCTTCCGCGAGTATTTCTGCCATGAAAAAGCTTCTCACAAGAAATGCATTCGCCGTTTGGAGACGGCATAAACTATAGTAGTATGCCTCAAATTGGGAGAGAAGCTCGACCATAAAAGTTGTTATAGGGTCAGAATATTATAAATCGATCAAAAAAAGTTAACTGCGATTTTTGCGAATCCAATATAAATCGGTAGCCATATGACTTCTATAATTTTCTGTATACTTAGTTTTAGAAATTTCTTTTTTCTTTTTAAGTTTATATATTAAGTTAAAGTTTGATGTATTTTTTGGGTAAAATCTTAATATCTCAGGAACTATAAGTCGTATTTGATTGATTTCAAAAGCATCAGAACCAGAAAACCCCAGGCTATTATAAAATGGTATCATATTGCTACATTTTATATTGAAAAAAAAAAAAATAAATAAATAAATAAATAAATAGAAATTGTGGGGTTATAATTCGCGATGTTCGCCTACTCAGAAAATTAGCAATTTAAAACCACAGAGAGACCTATCAATCAAGAACCCAACGTTCGGATTTTTGGGGCAGGCATGATTAAAGAAACTGCAGCGATGAATGTTACTTTATGTGCAGCAATACTGCTTGCACTTCTATCTATCAATAAAATATACAATTATGAAGTGGCGGACCTAGCATAAATTGTCTGGGCAAGCCCATGTATGTGTGAAGCATAAACATTACGTAATTTTCTTTGCTGTATTATCTAAAAGTCTGATTGCGTTCCGTCATTGACTTTGATCTAGAGCTCTCAATTTTTGTTTTTAACATTAAATGCAAATTTTGCGAGTAGCCCGAATAAATGCTTTTCAAATGCTCAAACACTCGTTTGTTTGCTTATTACCCGTATGTTTGTACGGGCATTTGAACAATTCGGGTATTTTGAAGTTTGTTTTTTCTTTTGTTTATTATTTTTTTTTTCTTTACATGTAGTTTTTTTATTTTTGTTTTTCCGATACACATTTTTTTTGTTTGTAAGCTCGAATGTTTGGACGGGAATTTGAACAACAAACGGGCTTCAAACAAAAACGATCAGATCGAATTGCTCGATACCCGGGTATCTAGAGCCCTAGTATTTACATTATTTTTAAATACGTCTTGGCCCATATCTGGGGGCCAGCCTAGCCCTTACAATGAAAATAGTTCTATCTCGAAGTCTTCATCATTTGATGCCAATATCTCACAGAAACATTCGAGGACCATCTGGGTCCACGTTATGACCCATATCTGGAGACCCGGCCAAGGCATCACAGTTAAAAGAGTTCTATGTATGTTGGAGTCCTCATCAAGACCAATTGCTACCAATATCGCTCAGAAACATTCGAGGGTCAGCCGGGTCCACGTTTTGATTGATGACGCTAAACTTATAGGGAAATCTCACACAAAAGCGCAGAGGTATTTTTAATTTCCTTATACTGACGGAAATTTCAGCAGTAGCAAGTGTATTTGCTTATTATCTAATATCTAAGAAATGGGTGCTTTAGTGTTTGAAGAACTGAGGTCCAATTACCAAAAGTCGTGAAATGTTTGATTTTATTTGATTTTGATTTCCGTCGCTTTTTAAAATTATCTTGATATTGTGCCAATAGTCGCCAAAAATCACAATCAACGCTTTTATAATCTGGTATTTGATATTTATGTTTGCATGTACATGTACATGTAAGAAATTATGTACATAAGTATGTACATGCAAACGAAAATATCAAATATGCATATGACTGTGAATACTGTTGAATGCCGAAGCCAGCTTCTCATCCCCATACAAATTTCATGTGAAAAATAAAAAAAGTGTTTTGCTAGTTTTTTTTTTCAATTTAAGTATGAAAATAAGCAATTGATTTCTCCTTAGAGAAAGCGAGAAAACAAGCTATGTTATTCTGTTTTGAAAGCCACGTAAAAGCTAATGTGTGGAAACGTTAAAGCATGCTCACTGTGTTGTGATTGGCTGTACAAACAAAATACACATTGTGAGGTGGATTGGTGGTGTATTTGCGCTATTTTCTTAGCATGCTTTTAGGCACCGGATGTACAGTGGGGGCTATATTATTGAGAACTTAAATAGTAAACGCATTTAGAACGTAAAATAACCAGATTTTAAAGAAATTTGTAAAATGAAATGAACGAAAATATTTACGCAAGCCGGGCTTCTTGAAGCTTGTATGAAGCGCCCGCCTCTGCCTTTATGAGTAAAGCTAGCAGAAATATTTTTGAAAAAACCTGGCGCCCATTCCTACGGTTCCTTCGTGTTTGTGATGTGGTTCACAAGTAGTCTTTGTGCGCTGACTCGAGAAGCGTGTCGTTTAACTGTGCCACCCAATCCATCACATGGTCATTTTCAATGGGATGTTGCAAAGAAATGACTAAGCTTGGTGTATACACTTTTGTCACTTTGCTACCGATTTATTTTGGATTCAGCGTTGCCATTTTGGTTACTTTTTACCAAAATTGGCTACAATTTTTTCGTTTGGTTACGTGGTTACTTTCGGCCGATTTTGGTTACATTCAAGGTCCATGTATTGAGTAAACCACAGTTAAATTCAATTTTTAGGAATACTATTTTACTATAAAATATTTGTTATCCAAATTGTTTTGTTGTATTTTTTTTAATCTAATTCCAAATAATTTATTGTTGGGGGTAAATGGAAAAAAATCAACAACTATTTCCAGCGAATGTTGAGTGTAAAGCTGTTTCACGAAAAATAATAAGGCAAAACTGGGAAAAATTCAACAGCTTTCACAGAGTCTCAGTGGTCGAGCGTGTAAAAGCGTTCGCACATTGCGGCTGAAGATGGAATGTATCACGGGTTCGATCCTCGTGAGGAGCATCCACTTCCGAAAAGGGTGCTAATGATCGAAAATGGTTTTTCGTGAAATAGTTGTTAAAATTTTTCCATTTACCCCCAACAATAAAAAATTAAATAAAATAATTTTCTTGCTAAGCACCAAAAAGCTTTTAAGTCGAAATAATTTATTTGACAGGAGCCAGCGACCACATTAGAAATATATCTATTCTGTCGAATTTTCGTCGGCCGATTTTCGGCAGCTTTTTGTTCTGTTCATTCTCATATCTGGCCGTGTTTTTAAATGTGGATAGAACGCTACGACGGGCGATATTTCGCTCGACGTTGGATCTGTTTAAGGCTTAAAGATGTAAAAAAATTGATATATTTTAGTTTTTGTTAACCGTATATATTGTTTTGTTTCCAAATAAATAGCCCTAACGTTAACAGGACATATGCCTATATAGAGCAACTGGAACAGAGGTACAGAAAAAATACCCAAAACTGGTAAACAGGTCAAAAACACAAATATGACTATTGCTTTGAGGAGTATAATAAGTTATTTGTTAATCGGTGGCAAGATAATGCAGAAGTCACAGTAATTTCAACCTTCAATTCTGTAAATCCTGCGCATGCATCACATCGTTGGTCAAAAACTGAGAAGAAAAAAGTTAGTGTCGAGCAACATAATATTATAGATGACTACAATCAACATATGCGAGGTGTAGACTTGCACTAAAATGCTGTTGCTATGTACCGTATTGGAATCCGTGGGAAAAAATAGCGGTGGCCATTGTGGACCAATTCTATCAATAGCACCATAGGGAATGCATGGAAGATACATTGCTTGGTTTGAAAATCGGAAGGAATTCGTCCTAGGTCCCAAATTGATTTTAAAATTGAGATTTCGGAATATTTACTTTTATATTGTGAAAAAATATTGGAAGAAGGAAGTGATCCATCGGACATATCAGAAGCCGAAAGACCTGCACGTTTGCCTCGCGTAAATATTCGGTGATCACGTTATATGGAAACCTTCAAACAATAAACGTAAAAGATGCCTTATGTACCACATTAAAAAAATTTCGAAAACAGTTCGAAAAATATGCGAATTTCTAACGTTTTCTTAATAAATGAATTATGCAAAATACTTCTGAGAGCCACTGTATATCATTTGAAAATAACCATATTTTCAACTGTTCATCAAACATTGTTTATCAATTTTAGATTAACTTACAACACATTTGAAAAAAAAACTTGTTTCGTATTTTGTACTATTTCACGAATTTCAACATGTGAATGTTTGAAGGAACGAAGAAATTTTGTGTGTTTGCTAATTTCAGTCAGCGTTCGTTGTTCTACTCAAGCAGTCTTTTAACGGTTGAAATGATGATGGTTGAAAATGATTGTGTGTAATAATGATTCTGTATTTCTTACTCTTATTTTATTTGTTTGTGGCTTTTTGTGAAGTTACACAAAATTTAATAAAATCATATGTAGTTGGTTTCCGATATGTGTGTAGATATTAATATATTCATGTAATTGTACAAAAGGCACCGGCGAAATTCACGGGCACGGGTAAATGGAAAACATCACATAAGCGTACAACTATGTAATACATACATATGTACATCTATTTATTCCATTCCATTTCTGCGCTTACACCACAAACTCTCCTACTCTCACTATCCCTCAATTTTCCTGCAGTCTAGAGTACATATATGTAATACATACATACATCTATTGATTGCATTCCATTTCGTACCACCTTTGAAATGGGTTTGAGAAAATGGAATTTATCAAATTGAGAATCAGCCCAAAATCCCATACTAAACATTTTTTTTATTAATACTCATTTAATGAATTTCCTTGAATAAACGAAGTATCTTTAATTAGAAACACTAAAACAAACCAATCGACCGGGATCTTTCACTTATTTTACTATTTTTACTAAATTTTAAATTACAATTACACAGGATGGCTTCGTGTGTAGAAGTCCACGTAAGTGGAGAAAGCTTCTGACTGCCATCCACCTAGGGGTGGCCAGAGCGATTCTTTTACATGCGGAGCAAGCAGCTCACGACTTCCTCGCAGTGTCCTCTGGATAGCCACCGAACACCCGTTTGGTGGTGAACTAAATTGAAAAGGCGACAACTCGACAAGGCCACTCCGTCGTATACGGTTTAAGGGTTTGTTGAGGGGAATAATTGCAGCGTCTGATCACCAGAAGGTGCGGCTGCGAGCGGGCGTCTGTCTTGGAGCAAGCGGCTCGCTATATAACGTGTAACAGTAAGCAACTCCTGCAGTGCAGGTTGTGCGTCGGGCTTGGGACCCTCCACGTAAAAAATCCTATCCAATGAAAAATCCAACAATGCCTCGTATGAGACCACCTCATTTTATTGACGAATATTGCAAACGTTTAAAGGACTATGATTTCAGGGTATGCACGTGGAACGTCCGGACCCTTAATAGAGAAGGTGCCGCTACCCAGCTGGTTGATGTCTTGGAATAAGTAAAAGCAGACATCACCGCTATTCAGGAAGTGCGATGGACGGGGCATGACTCAAAAAAATCGGGTCTTGCGTCCAGTGGCATAGCTAGAGAATTTTTCGGGGGGAGGGGGGGGGTCACAGCCAATGTAAAAAATTTACCAAAATTAAAATTACCAAAAAAAAACTACCTGTTGAGAACATGAGTTCGAATCTCATCGATTTTGATTAATTATAAAATACTTCTACTTACCACATATGCTACAGCTACCCTATGCAAACTTACCGTACATCCTAAAAACCGATTCATATACATATAATTATATACCTAAATACTTACCTCTATGTCTAATAACATTACTTATCTCTATATACTTACCATTACCTCTCTTTATATACTTACCTATTTATGAACACCTAAAACGAAAGAAGAAAAGTTAGAAGTTAGTTCTTAACTTACCGCTCGATCATCTGCTACATATGTCAATCCGCGCTCAGTGAATAAAGAAAATCAAATTTGTCAAAAATTTAAAATAAAGAATCTGAATTTTGTGAAATCATAAACAAACATAAAGTGTTTTCTTTTATTCTAATAAAAAATAAAGATAAATGAAATCAGCGAAAACAAACACAATTAATTAATCAAGCCAAAACGTGATTATGGTGCCGAAACTCGGTTAAGGAAACATATAAAGAAAAACAATTAAAAAACTTAATTGAAATAAAAGTGGTTCTTACAAAAAAAAAAAAAAAAAAAAGGTAAAGTGAAAAAGAAACTACATACAGAAAAAAAGTTGTATCAGAAAAACTGAAAGAAGTATAGTGAACAAAAATAGATACAAGTGCTACTATAATAAAAAGAAATATCTCAAAAAAAGTTAGAAAAGTAGTTAAATAAATTAAGAGTTAAAATATATAAAATAAAACATTCAGAACAAAAATCACACATTAGACAAACCAGAAAAATAAAAACCATACATACATACATATATGCGTGTAATAAAAGTGGAGTGAAAAAATTAATCAAAAAACTCATAAGATTATACCCTCACGAAAAAAAAAAAAAAAAAGTACTTAGTATATCCATACAAACATATATACCTAATTTAGCGCGAACATAAAACGTATATAAAGAAAAAAAAAACCTACAAACATACATATGTACACAAAAGTGCAGTGATCTATAAAAGCCGGTGCGAGAAAATTGGCGCAAAAAGTTTTTATTACATACATATGTACATATATATGCACACGCATTAGGGTGGTCCTAAAAAAAAAAAAAAAATAATAATAAAAAAAAACAATATATAGTTGGAAAAACAAAATTAAACATACATAAATATATAAACATTTTAAAGCACATAAAATAAAAATTTTGGAAAAAAAAAATCAACGAAATCGTATTTATACGTATATGGCGTACAAGAAAGAAAAACTATCATAAATACATTTAAATATATTAACAAACAATTTCACCAAAAATCAATAACAACAAAGCAAACAACAGCAGCATTAAAGAATAGCGTAACACGTAGGGACGACCACGTATACGCAGCCCCAAACACTCAACCAAAAATTCTCAAAGGGTTTGTACAAAAATACGGAATGCCAAAGTAAGTAACTCTACTTAATATACTTACATGTGTACATATAAAAAGCGGAATTCTGTTCGAAAATACCAAATTTCACAAAAAAAAAAAACCCATCTCAATTCTAGAATTCCGCTATCCAAAACTCACATACACATCTCACCCGTATATACTCATTTGTACATATAAAATATTGCCGTTAATCTCTCGCAGCTCTCGCAAAATTTATATAGATATTTAGATTTTCCCAATCGGCATATCCGTTATTTCTCAGATCTCTCATTATATAATATATGTACATATACATACATCTATCCCAAAATCCGCCTCTCTAAATATCCATAGAAACATATACATATAAATAGATACATATATACATAGCGATCCCCAGTGAAGCGAAACCATACCCCTCATACATATATTGTATGACAAACGTATAACAAAAACCTTCCCTAAAATATAGCTATACAAATATACATAAATAATACTCCCCCATTATTTAAAAAAGGTATATTTCTTACGACTCATCCCATACCCATTACTAAGGGAGTACTCACACCTCCCACTTATCCCGAAAGTTTACTGCTGGGTGATTCAGAAAATTCACCGGTACCCATCTCATTGGTACATAAATATATATATATATACATACCTAGTTTGTATACCCTGCTGTTCAAACTCAGTATAACACTGCGGAAAAATAAAATAAAAGCACTATCCCTTACAATAGTGCGTATTTAAGAACACACACCCATATACTCAAACACTTGTAATCAGACGCACTGATACAAGCTCCTAAAGTCTTACTCCAATCTAAATAAAACCTCAATAAAAATGCCTGAAGATAAGCAAGAAAAACAAGAAAATCCCCAAACCCTTCAAGTCACACAAGGGCCAAGAACGAGATCAAAATCCCAGAGTGAAGAGGAAAAACTCTCTCTTTCCAAAAAGAAGTTTTTATTTCAAATTACAAAGCTCAACAAATTCTGCGAGAAGTGGTGGAATACGTCGGAAACGGAACAGACAGAAGATGGACTTGCAGTGCAAATGGAACAATTGGACAAGCTCATGGCACTGGCGGACGCAGTACACGAATCAATGCAAGTGAGTAACGCGGATGATGAGACACTCGAAGAATGTTACTCAATGTATGACACCTCAAATGAAAATGGAACAAACACAAAGGTGAAAATCCGTGAGCTGCTCAGGAAACTGAAGGCGAGCTCTAACCCCGTAGAACTCAACCCACACGCCCTCCAATTATCCCATACCCAATCCGATTCTCACGGATATTTAAAAGTACCGGCCTGTGATACCCAAATCTTCCATGGAGGATACGAGGAATGGCCCAGCTTCAAAGCCATGTTTACAGCGGTATACATAGACCACCCCAAGCTCTCTCCCGCTCAAAAGCTGTACCACTTGAGACAAAAAACTCGTGGACAAGCGGCTCTCATTATAAAGAATTACGCTTTAACGGACCTCAACTTCCAGCTCGCATGGGACGCTCTCAAGTCTCGATATGAAAATCGTCGGATTGTAGTTGACAATCAAATTAAAACTCTCCTTAACATTCAGCCCGCTCATACAGAAAATGGGGAAAAAATTCAGCAAATCCAAACGACAATAAACAATTGCCTAGCTGTACTTAAAGCAAATGGAGTCTCCACAGACAGCTGGGATCCATTACTGGTTTATCTCTGCTCCTCAAAGCTCCCTGATGAATCGCTCAGGTTATGGGAGCAATCTCTCAACTCTAGAAAAGAGTTACCTCTCTGGTCAGAAATGGACCAATTTCTAACAGCTCGATACGAAGTTGTCGAACGGCTCAGCACGTATAGGCCGGGCAAACTCAACCCCACTCAATCAAATTTCACACCCCGCGCATCTTCAACTAATAAATCGTTCGCTCCCAAGAATAAATCACACACATTCCACACTGAGTCAGAAAGGCCAGCAGTTTCATGCAAATTGTGCAACTCAAATCATTCTTTGAAGTCGTGTGTGAAATTTAAAGCACTCTCCGTGCCAGAAAGGACTAAGTTCGTAAGCGAAAACAGTTACTGTAGAAATTGTTTGGCATACTCTCACTCAGAGAGCGAGTGTCGCAGCGGCTTTACTTGCGTTTATTGTCAAAAGCGACACAACTCACTTCTCCATCCCACAGAGAAATCCCAAACGCCAAATAATTCAAAACGCAATACGAATCGCGTCACATCTCACGTCACTCGCGACGAAAGGCCCTGTACCTCAATACAGGCCGATGTAACAAACACACCAAGCTCACCTCAGAGCAATAATGAAAATATACTCTCCCATTTCTCAAGTAGTAGAGAAAAAACTTTGCTCCCCACAGCAAACGTCCCCATACTCCATAATGGTGAGACGACTCTACTACGCGCTCTAATAGACTAAGGATC
Organism: Urophora cardui; assembly: GCA_960531455.1. NCBI lineage: Eukaryota > Metazoa > Arthropoda > Insecta > Diptera > Tephritidae > Urophora > Urophora cardui. Next base: position 95,156,896 of record OY482673.1, on the reverse strand, counting down.
TCAAAAAACTTTTGTAACTTCTCGTATACAAAGGTTACTTGGCCTCCCCACAACTAAGACCCACTTCCAAATACTCGGAATGGGCGGACGCACGGTTCAAAACTCGAATCAAATATGCTCTCTCACAATATGTTCCCCCGATCGTCAAACAAAAATCGCAACTCATGCGATAGTATTACCCCAATTGACACAATTCCTTCCCTCATTTAAGGTCAAATATGATGATCTAGAAGAATATGCGTCACTCCCACTAGCAGACCCCAACTGCTTCACCCCCGCCAAAATAGACATGGTCATTGGCAGTGATATAATCCCAAAAATTTTCCTACCAGGACTCAAAACTAATGTTGGCGGAAGCTTAATAGCCCAAAACTCCATATTTGGGTGGATATTAAGTGGCCCAATGGCGGAACAAGTTTCGACATTCTCCACTCAAGTAGTCGAAAACTCAGAAAACACTCTAGGCGATCTACTCAGAAAATTTTGGGAACAAGAGGAGGTGCCATCGACTCCCACTCAAACAAACGATGATGCATTTTGCGAGCAACTCTACCTCAATACCACTTATCGAAGAGAAGACGGCCGATATGTGGTAAAACTCCCATTCAAAGCGGAGTTTCCCAACTCAATGGCTTTAGGGCACTCTCGACCCGCAGCTCAACAGCAATATCTCAGCATCGAGCGAAGCCTTGAGAAAAAAGGTGATCTAAAAAACACCTACACTCAGGTCCTAGAAGAATACCTCACTCTAGACCACATGGAGCCCACAAACTCGCTCGAAATCATACGTGATGGTAAATATTTCTCGTTTTACCTCCCACATCACGCTGTGATAAAACCAGATAGCAAAACTACCAAGGTCAGAGTAGTTTTCAATGCCTCAAAACGCTCACACTCGGGGCTCTCACTCAATGACGTACTTCATACAGGTCCTACACTCCAAAATGACCTTATGCTCATCATACTCAAATGGCGATTATATAAGTACGTCTTCAACGGTGACATTGAGAAAATGTATCGTCAGATATACGTTCACGAAGAAGATCAAGACTTCCAGAGAATTGTATTTCGAAAAATCCCAGAAAGTCCGATGGAAGACTTTAAACTAAAAACAGTTACCTTCGGTGTAAACTGTGCCCCATACTTGGCCATAAGAACACTTCAACAATTGGCCAAGGATTCTCAGCTCGAATTTCCTCGAATCTCGGAAATTTTAGTCAACGAAATATATGTTGACGACATTCTCTCCGGTGGACATGATCTCTCGTCCGTCAACCAATCGATAACTCAGACAATCGATGTATTAAAATCGGCAGGATTTCCACTCAAGAAGATTACAGCCAATCATAAATCACTGCTTAAAAACGTACCTCAGTCTGACCTCCTCGATACAGACTTTCTCGAATTTCATAGTACAAGTTCCACAAAAACACTTGGAATAAAATGGAATGCGCTCTCAGACACGTTTTCATACTCAGTCGACTCACTCCCGGACTCACATACTGCTACGAAAAGACAGATATTATCATCTGTCGCGAAACTTTTCGACCCGGCAGGATGGCTTTCGCCAATAATGATAACAGCTAAAACCCTTCTCCAACAACTCTGGATGGAAGGTACTGACTGGGATGAAGCTGTGAAACCCAACTCCCTACACAAGTGGAACTCTTTCAGGACAAATCTCACGGCGATTGAGAAAATCATAATACCACGCTGGGTGCAATTCAGTCCCGAAAGCTCAATCCAAGTGCATGGCTTCTCCGATGCCTCCGAAAAGGCCTTTTGCGCTTGTGTCTATCTCCGAGTCCAACATAGAGATGCTGCGACCTCCCATTTACTCGCAGCGAAAAGCAAAGTAGCACCATTGCAAACAGTCTCTCTCCCACGACTGGAACTCTGCGCCGCAGTTCTCCTCACAAAGTTAGTGAAGCAGATCTTATCTCAAATGAATCTGCCCTCTCACGAACTAACGCTGTGGACCGACTCAACCATTGTCTTAGCTTGGCTAGAGAAACCACCATGGATATGGAAAACATACGTTGCAAATAGGACTTCCGAGATCCTGAAAAATGTTAGCAACGCTACTTGGCGACACGTCTCCAGCGCTGATAACCCAGCCGACCTCGGCACCAGAGGAGCCAAACCCCAAGAACTCGCCGAATGTTCCCTCTGGTGGAAAGGTCCAGAATGGTTAACGCAACCATCGACATTATGGCCTAAAACCTCACCGAATCATCCGTCACCCCCAGAACAAAGGCGTATAGAAGCATTCCATGTGTCTGAAAATATTGATCTCCTTGATCGCTTCTCTTCTTACGCCAGAGCCCTTAGAGTCGTAGCTTTCATGTGGCGATTTATAAACAAGGCTAAAGGATTGCCGATTCCACCAACTACCTCATTAACCCATGTGGAAATAAAACATGCTAAGATGCGACTCATCTTAAATGCTCAGCAAAAATATTATGGCCAAACAATTGCTACACTCACTTCTGGACAACCTCTCAGCAAAAAGGACTCGCTGTTAACTCTTAACCCATTCATGGACAAATCAGGCCTGTTACGCGTGAACGGACGCCTCATCTACTCCGAACTCACTGAGGATGAGCGCTTTCCTATAATCATCCCTGAAAATCCAAAACTCTGTTCACTCATACTCAATTTCCTCCACACAACTCTACTTCACGCTGAAAAGCAGCTAATGATCCGCATGGTACAGCAGGAATATTATATCCCACGACTCAAACAGAAGATTAAAACCTGCATATTTCATTGTAAAACATGTACTCTTTACAAACAAAAAATAAAGTCCCAAATGATGGCCGCGCTACCTCCCGAACGGTCGACTTACTCACTACCATTCCAAACTACAGGTGTCGACTTCGCAGGCCCGTTTCTCGTCAAAACCTCCACACTCCGTCGAGCATCTCACTCCAAAGCATACGTATGTGTCTTCGTATGCTTCTCCACAAAGGCTGTCCACCTCGAAGTGTGCTCCGATCTCACCACAGAAGCGTTCAAAGCTGCTTTCGCTCGATTTGTCGGACGCCGAGGTATGCCCCACAAAATCATGTCCGATAACGGAAAAACGTTTATCGGAGCACAAAGAAGTCTCACCAAGGAATTAGTAGCATTCCTGAAGGAGGCCGCAGCCGAAGTTGCGGAAAAATATGTGATACACGGACTCACGTGGCAATTTATTCCTCCTTACGCCCCTCACATGGGAGGTCTCTGGGAAGCAGCAGTAAAGAGTTTTAAAATTCATCTAACCAAAGTTGCTGGATCCCAAAAATTCACGTATGAGGAATTCAATACCCTCCTTATTCGAATTGAGGCGGTTCTAAACTCTAGACCGCTCTCCCCCATGTCACAAGATCCCGATGACCTGAAGGTTCTGACACCAGGACATTTCCTACGCGGTGCCCCACTTCTCTCTATACCCGAGCCAAACTCAGATAATCTCTCCCTGATTAATAAGTGGGAAAGACTAAGAGTACTCCATCATCAGTTTAGCAAACGCTGGAAATCGGAGTACTTGCAAGAACTCCACAAACGGTATAAATGGAAATACCAAGAAATTAATCTCCGCGAAGGTGACTTAGTCATCTTAAAGGATGACCTTCTCCCGCCAAATGAATGGCGACTTGGGCGGATAACCAAACTCCATCCGGCTCCTGATCAAAATGTCCGCGTAGTCGATGTACGAACTCAAACCGGAATCGTTACGCGCAACATAACAAAACTCTGTGTGTTACCACCCGCGTAGAAACCCCATTTTCTCACTCTTTCCATATCTCTATCAACCACCTCACATTCCAACTTCTCAATTTATTACCTCACATGCTAATAACGCCCTTCGATCATATCTTTACAGATCTCAGAAATTTCGCAAGTGTCGGTTGTGCTGCCGCATGCACTCACTACGGTTCTGTAATGCCTTCTTAGCGATGACTCCGGACGAGCGATATGAGTCGGCAAAGGTACATCGCTACTGCATAAACTGTTTGGCTACATCGCATGCAACAGGCGCTTGTGATTCGCCAGGCAGTTGTCGCCGATGTGGACTCGGTCATCACACCCTCCTTCATCAAGCCTCTTCCATCCGATCCAAGGCACAGCAACCACAACGTCGCCAACCGAACCAGCGAGCCAAAAATCACCCAAATAAACCCGTACGCGAAAAATCGAACACCCTAAGGACGCCAAAGGCACTGAAGCGAACAGCAAAGAAACCTCGACCAGCGCAAAGCTTTAAACGTCGCGTAAGAGGCTTAATCAATCAAGCAAAAGAAACTCTGGAGCAACTGGAGAACCTGGTAGAGGTTACGTCGCCGCAGGCCCGCCGGCATGTTGAGAACATGAGTTCGAATCTCATCGATTTTGATTAATTATAAAATACTTCTACTTACCACATATGCTACAGCTACCCTATGCAAACTTACCGTACATCCTAAAAACCGATTCATATACATATAATTATATACCTAAATACTTACCTCTATGTCTAATAACATTACTTATCTCTATATACTTACCATTACCTCTCTTTATATACTTACCTATTTATGAACACCTAAAACGAAAGAAGAAAAGTTAGAAGTTAGTTCTTAACTTACCGCTCGATCATCTGCTACATATGTCAATCCGCGCTCAGTGAATAAAGAAAATCAAATTTGTCAAAAATTTAAAATAAAGAATCTGAATTTTGTGAAATCATAAACAAACATAAAGTGTTTTCTTTTATTCTAATAAAAAATAAAGATAAATGAAATCAGCGAAAACAAACACAATTAATTAATCAAGCCAAAACGTGATTACTACCATTTTTTTACAAATGATAAAAATCGCTAGCTTAGAATGCAAATTGTGTAAGTCCTTTTTTAAAACTTTGTAGGAGAGATAAAAAACAAAAAAGAAAAAAAATTCGAAATGAAAAAAAAATTTCTGTTCATATAAATATTTTTTTTTCGCTTTTTGGACTTACACAATTTGCGTATCACTGAATAACAAAGAGTAGAAATATGACAAGTATCTCAGACTTGTTTAGCGCGGTGCGTATTTGATTTTTCTAGCGTTCTACATAAAAATACACTTTTTCATAAAAGTGGACTTACACAGTTTGCACTCTAAGCTAGCGAAATGTAATTTTTTCAGACTATAATTTAACATTATAGTACACAAATATCGCTTATAATACATATATCAAACTCTTAAGGCCCTTGGCCACTTAAAATCTGGAATGTTAAGAAGTGTATACATATGTGTGAGTGTCGGGTGATTGTCGCAAATATCTAAAAGATTTGATTCTCATCAACGCGAGCCCGAACAAGAACGTGTAGCACGACGACTGCCGATTGCACTAACACACACAAAAAAACTCACACATACACACTGCTTGACATGCCAGATTGTCAGTTGCCAAGGGCCTTTAACTATACTTCAAAAGTGAGTCTCATATTCTCTTCTGGAAATCTACGCGCATAGGTAGATTTTCAAGTTTTATGCGCCCAAAATTGAATTTTGTAAAATTGTTACAATTACAGGAAAAAAACATACCCACATATTGGAAATAGAATGGGGAACAATAATTCATCGCTTTTTTCCCGACCCCATACTCTGCACTTGCCCCAGATTTTCGTCAGCCACAAAAAATATGATGTTAGTTTTCGTATGGTACGACGATATAAAATGTTATATTATTATTGTTAATACCTACTTAGAGTTCGGCTTTATTACAAATTATTAAGATTTTACCGCCTCTCACTTAAAATTTTATAAAAGGCGACTACCTAATCTACATATGTATAAAAAGAGGTCGTTACATATGTACATATGTATGTACATATATGCAAAAAAAATGTTAAACGAAAAATTCAATAATGTATAATAAACATGGAAAATTGCATTACCTGTTTTCCATTCCACCAGATCGCAGGCATACCGGCGTACCATTTATGTAGTATAATTACATACCTACATGCATGCATGTGTATGTATTTCATATGTTCCCTGCAAAAAATGCGATCACTCCGGGATACATCCGGGACAACTCGCAAGGGAGCATGCGATTACTACCCATTTGTATCTCTTTATATGGGTTGAAGTGTTCTCTTTTGTTTGAGCATGTCCTATGAAGAGACTAATTGTACCCAGTTTGTACCCGAACGGGTAGCAAAAGCGCACAATTGTACCCGTTTTGTACCCGAACAGGTAGCGAATGCGACACATCCATTTGTGCGACTAATTGTACCCGTTTGATACCCTTTCGGGTACAATTCGTCTACAATTAGTATACATATGTACCCGTTCGGGTACAATTGGGAACAATTGTAGACTAATTGTACCCGAAAGAGAGCGCTCCCGGAAAAATCTTTTTAGAGACTCGTCGCACACTTTTTTACAGGGTTAATCCTCAACGGAGTGGCACATGTACGTGCGTATGACACATACATGCACAAAGGACTTTTATTTTTTCTTTGCCCGAAATATCCGTCCTTTCGCGACAATAACTGTTGGACAGTGACGGAAAAAAATTGAAAATAAAGGTTTCCCACTGAGGGAAACAGCTAGTCTGTAAACAATAACTGTTATTGGCGTTGCTCAACTGTTATGCTTTTGTGTTCACATGAAACTGTTATTTTAGGACACTTAGAAAAAACTTAACAGTTATGTTGGACTCTGGATAAAAATTAAAACACGTGTGGATATTATTCACAAATAGAACAAACAAGAGAGGACCAAGGATACTTGGGGCACTCCTGACGTAGCCACAAAAAAATTTATGATTGGGGGTTTTCTCTTTCCACATAAAATTCCCTGTTTGTCAGATACGAGGCCAGCCGCGACAGAAATACTGAGTGAAACCCTAAACATTTGAGCTTATATAACAGAAATTTATGTGACACCCTGTCGAAGGCTTTGGAGAAATCAGTATATATGGTGTCGATCTGATATCCACTCTTAAACGCTGTAATACAATACTCTGAGAAAACAGATAAATTAGTAACTGTTGAGATATGTTGGTTTGGGACAATTAATTCTTTAACTGAAAAAAACATTTTCCCTTTTACCACTTTCTCAAAAAGTTTCGAGAAAACACTGAGCTTTGATATTGGGCGATAATTTCGAACGTCGCTTTTGTTGCCTGATTTAAAAATAGGCGTAATAGAACCCACTTTCCACCGGTCGACGAAACCGCCTGAGGAGAGGGAAAAATTTATGTGAAATATTGTCCTAGAAAGCGATGAACTACATTTCTTTAGCAAAATGAGGAAAGTCCGTCAATGTCATTCAATTCATTAATTGACAATTGAATTTTTTTTTGTTACTCACAAAATTTTCAATTAACCCTATGTGGTCTAATATTCGCTTCGCTCCCTACTATTTATGAAAAAAACTTTAAAGACATAAGTGTAGATAAATTCACAAAAATCATCCATTTTCGATTACATTTTTTACTAATGAATTCATTTTTTATCATGGTATTGATCTTTCCAACTCGCTGTACATATTATAGAAACATGTAGAGAACCTGTTTAAAATTCTAGAAATAAATACAATGGATGTGAACCTAGAATCAGTAAAACCTTAAGTTGTGATGGGAATCACTTGATTTGAAAAGACTTTTGAATGTAGGAAAAAACCAAACCGAACGACCTTCGTGACCTGCAAACCGCACCCACGTAAATGTTCGGGACCCCTTCTTCATTTTTTGCTTCTTTGAACTAATTCACACTAAACTTTATTTTAGACTAGCAAATACCCATCCCTCGCAGCGACAAACAAAAGCTTTTATGTTATAATGGGTCTCTCCCTTTACCTTTACCTTTACCTTTACTTTTACCTTTACCATTACCATTACCTTTACCTTTACCTTTACCTTTACCTTTACCTTTACCTTTACCTTTACCTTTACCTTTACCTTTACCTTTACCTTTACCTTTACCTTTACCTTTACCTTTGCCTTTGCCTTTACATTTTCCTTTACCTTTACCTTTAGCTTTAGCTTTACCTTTATCGGGACCACCCATCACCATCCGAGCTCACTACTTGCACCATTTCTGGAAAACCGACTCAAAAAAATAACAATGAAAATATCTGTATGTTGAAGGCCTGCTTGACACCTTTCATTTGATACCAATATCGCCTAGAAGCATTCGAGGAACATCCGGGACCACGTTTTGACCCATATGTTGAAGGCCTGCTCAGCACCTTTCGTTTAATACCCATTAGTGCTGGAAAAACATCGATGTTTACGAGTATCGATATTTTTGAGAAAAAACATCGATATTATCGATATATCGACCTTTATATTAGAGCTCTAGATACCCGGGTATCGAACAATTCGAAAAGATCAAATTTGTCTGAGGCTCGTTTGTTGTTCAAATGCCCGTACAAACATTCGAGCTTACAGACACAAAAATTTGTATCAGGAAAACAAAAATAAAAAAAAAAATACATATGAAGACAAGAAAAAAAATAAACAAACGAAAAATACAAACTTCAAATGCCCGAATTGTTCAAATGCCCGTGCAAACATGCGGGTAATAAACAAACAAACAAGTGTTCGAGCATTTGAACAGCATTTGTTCGGGCTACTCGAAAATGTTCAAAAAAAATCGAGAGCTCTACTTTATATAAATCTTAATTTAACATATCTATATATAACAGCTTTATTTTTCGAAATATCTGCATTCATTATTGTGCCCTGAATTTAACGAGAGTGACAGTCATTTATATTACTCTAAAAATTAACTAAATAAATATTTAAACTAAATATTTCAATTTATTATCAACATAAATCTTTTTTGAAAAGGGAATTCAATAATCAAAAAAAAAGGTAAATTCTGTTCCATCCAGAAAGAGTAGGTATCAATTACAGTGGTTCACTGAAATATTTCGCATTTAAGTTATTTTTTTTCAGCGGCAATCCTGTTAGTGCGCAGAAGTGATTTTTATTCGGTGCTATATAATTTGATTTTTTAGATAGTTGAAAGACTATAAAAAGTTGTGTTTTTCAAAAACACATAGTGGCTGTGCCTCCTGTGTGGAGAAATATAAAAACTTGAAAGCTAAGTATCGAAAAATACTTTAATTATACTTGCAAAATTACATTTGTACATGTGTATGTATGTATTTACATATTTACATATGCATGTACATAGTTAAGTGCGTGTAATAAGCAACAACAATTGTTTTTTGTCTCCTTTTACTCCAGCCATGGGCGATTGAGCCCATATGGGTATTTACCCGTACGGGTCGCGTCGGCTCATTGCATGGGGATGGTGAAATAGGTAAATGTACCAGCTGGTGGGGAGAAGGACGAACTCAAACTGAGCATATAGTTGCCACACTTGGTAATTAAATCCAAAATAGGTATTTTTTGCGGTTGGTAATTTGGTAACTATCAAATGATTTTAGTATTTTTCTTTTTCAATATGATAAAATTATTCTAAGGTATACTTAATTTGTTAATGTTAAAAATGTTTTTTTTTAATTTCTACTAAAGCTACGACCAAAGAAAAATCAAACGAACTACAAACAAAATTCATTCATAGATGTGATTTACGTTTCAGATAATTTTTTTTTGTAAACCAAAGCAGGTGTACTTCTTTTAAGTTTGTTTTATCATTCGAATTATGAAGGCGATAATTTATTAGCCTGTAATTTTTTGGTTATTTTGTTGGGAATTATTATCAAAATTTTTTTAGGATAGTGGCAACCAATATCAACCAATATTGAGCGCGCTAATGCATATTCGGTATTGAGAACAAGAGAGCATATATCAGGGATGGGCATTATTCAAAATTTGAATAATTCAATAACGAAAAAATAAAAATAAATTTTTATTCTTCATTCTCATATCCTTGAATAAAGAATAAATTTTTATTCTTCATTCCGGCGCGCTTGAATAAATAATAATTTTTTATTCTTTATTCTGATACCCTTGAATAAAGAATAAAAATTTATTCTTCATTCTGACACCCTTGAATAAAAAATAAATTTTTATTCTTCATTTTGGTGCCCTTGAATAAAGAATAATTTTTTATTCTTCATTTTGATACCCTTGAATAAAGAATAAAAATTTATTCTTCATTCTGATACCCTTGAATAAAAAATAAATTTTTATTCTTCATTCTGATGCCCTTGAATAAAAAATAATTTTTTATTCTTCATCCGAAATTGGTTGAATAAAAAATAAAATTTTATTTTTCATTCAGATAATTTTGAATAAAGAATAAATTTTTATTCACGTTATTCAAATTATTCTTGCAGGTCACACAAGTAAATGATTTTGCGAATATTTTTCTGAATACGAACCAAGTATTTTCCCGAGCCCCAACCGAATATTTTTCCGAATACTTTCCCGAATCCGAACCCAAATACTCAACCGAATATTTTTCTGAATCCGAACCGAATATTTTACCGAATACTTTCCCGAATCCGAACCGAATATTCTCCCAAATCCGAATCCGAATACTTTCCCGATTCCGAACCGAATACTTTCCCGAGTCTGAACCGAATACTTTTCCGGGTTCGAACCGAATACTTTTTCCGAGTTCGAACCGAATACTTTCCCGAGTCTGAACTGAATACTTTTCCGGGTTCGAACCGAATACTTTTCCGGGTTCGAACCGAATACTTTTCCGGGTTCGAACCGAATACCTTTCTGAGTTCGAACCGAATACTTTTCCGGGTCCGAACCGAATACTTTTCCGAGTTCGAACCGAATACTTTTATGAGTCCGAACCGATTACTGTACCGAGTCCGGGACCCGCTGGCTCTGTAATTAACGAAGTTATGGTAAAAATGAAAATGTCCTTGTATTTGAATAGAACGGCGCCAAATTTCATTAAAAACCGATGACCAGAACATGACAACAAGAAACTACATACTTCTTTTGCTTATACATACAATGTACATATGTAAATATGTATGTACTGTATGCATATTCGTTTGCATTTTAATTTTTACCATAACTTCGTTAATTACAGCTGGTAGTCGGTTCGGACCCGGAAAAGTATTCGGTTCGAACCCGGAAAAGTATTCGGTTCGAACTCGGAAAAAGTATTCGGTTCGAACCCGGAAAAGTATTCGGTTCGAACCCTGAAAAGTATTCGGTTCGGACCCGGAAAAGTATTCGGTTCGAACCCGGAAAAGTATTCGGTTCAGACTCGGGAAAGTATTCGGTTCGGAATCGGGAAAGTATTCGGTTTCGGATTTGGGAGAATATTCGGTTCGGATTCGGGAAAGTATTCGGTAAAATATTCGGTTCGGATTCAGAAAAATATTCGGTTGAGTATTTGGGTTCGGATTCGGGAAAGTATTCGGAAAAATATTGGGTTGGGGCTCGGGAAAATACTTGGTTCGTATTCAGAAAAATATTCGCAAAATCATTTACTTGTGTGACCTGCAAGAATAATTTGAATAACGTGAATAAAAATTTATTCTTTATTCAAAATTATCTGAATGAAAAATAAAATTTTATTTTTTATTCAACCAATTTCGGATGAAGAATAAAAAATTATTTTTTATTCAAGGGCATCAGAATGAAGAATAAAAATTTATTTTTTATTCAAGGGTATCAGAATGAAGAATAAATTTTTATTCTTTATTCAAGGGTATCAAAATGAAGAATAAAAAATTATTCTTTATTCAAGGGCACCAAAATGAAGAATAAAAATTTATTTTTTATTCAAGGGTGTCAGAATGAAGAATAAATTTTTATTCTTTATTCAAGGGTATCAGAATAAAGAATAAAAAATTATTCTTTATTCAAGCGCGCCGGAATGAAGAATAAAAATTTATTCTTTATTCAAGGATATGAGAATGAAGAATAAAAATTTATTTTTTATTTGAATAAAAATTTATTCAAAACCGCCCATCCCTGGCATATATATATATATATGTACATTAAGGTGGGGCGAATTTTTTTTTTTTGGAAATTCAATTTGTTCCAAAGCCAGAACGGCACCTTCCTAGGCAACTTTTCATTGATACGTTCAAAAAAAAAAACAAAAAAAGCTCCATATGTTTTCACTCCATCTTAATGTACATACCAAAAGCACAAAGCAAACTTGCTTCAATAACGACACAACACAATTTTCTGAATCGATACTTAGTAGTGAGAATCAGTGTTATTTATTTGTTATGAAATTTTATGGTCATAGATGAAAATTAAGGGCTTTATTTAAAAAATATTGTTGCTTTAGTATAGTAGCTTACTTCCATATATAGCGAAGAAGACATAAATTGGTTTTTTTTTAAATTATGACACTAATGAAGTAAATGGCATCGGAGTTCGAAAGCAATAGAGCGAGAAAGAAACTGCAAAATTAACGAGTGTACAGAATTGCCGCTGAGGCCACTAAAGTGACAATTTGAACCTTTTTTAAGAGCCAGGCTACCGGAACCCAACTTTTTGAAAATATGCAATATTTGAACCTTTTTAAACATTTTGCCACTTTTGGTCCTTTTTTACTTTCAAACCTATAATGTAATAAATATTTTTTAGTTTTTTTCTTAAATATAAAAAAAGCTTTTTTACGTTTGTTTTTACATGGCCGTTTTCTGCTACTGTTGGTATGTAGATTGTAATAAAAGGAAAATTTAGAATTAAGCAAAACAAAGCTGACGGCGGTGGTAGCTCAATGGGATGCTATTATTGGCTTACCAATCGAAACGACTTAAGTTCGATCCTCGGTTGAGGCCGCCTGAAGAAGTCTGATGAGGGGATGTGGTGGTCTCCGAAATGGATCCATAACCTCTACCAAAAAAAATTTTTAAATTTTTCTTAATTAAAAAGCCTCTTTGTTACCTTTTCACTTTTCATTAGCAATTCTCCGCTGCGAAGGAAAACCCCGAAAAAGTTATTTGGGAGTAAAAATTTTTAGAATGCAAGAAAATTGTTTTAACAAACCGAAATAGAAGAGTTTTCGCACAACGTGGGGGAATGAAAAACAACTTAAATGAGAACTAGTTGTGAATTTGTTGCAAATATGTTAACGCTGCCAGCAGTGCATCAGCAGAAAGATTATTTTCAAAACTTTCACTATTTAAGACCAAGGGTACAAACCGCTGGCAAATTGCTTTAAGCATTAAATAAACCACAAAAATATATAAAATGTGTTTCTAGCTAAAAAAAATTTGGGAAACACTTTTTTTACTTTTTTCGGCCACTTTTCGAAATTTTTTAGCGGCAACACTGCACATTTTATTATTGGTGAATTCCTCTCTCTATATAAAACAATGTGGTTTTCATTTTTAGTGTTTCCGTACGCGCTGTGCGATGAACATCACTTAAGGCGGAGTGTACATCAACTTCGATATCGCCTTAGCTCCCCTTTCCCTGGAAATTATGCAGTGCCCACGAAAGCCCATGATCGCCCCTCTGCTGCGTTTATGTGCCTTGCGGCGCCCATCCCTGTTTTACTCGCATAGATTTTCTCAAATCAGCTGTGCAGGAAAGCAAGTGGCGCTGCCAGTAGTGTGGTTATGTACGTTCTAGACCACATTTCATGGTAAGCTTTTAAAATTATATCTAAACCCCTGCAACGATTCACTCATTTGACGATGTAAGCCACTCGCATAAAACGGCGTGAGCCGATCTGCATAACATTGGCTCAACATGTGAGCGAAAGAGCTTGTAAATAGAGCGTAAGTGTTTCTGCACTGCACGTCAACAAAAAGAGATATGCCCTCATTCACTCATAACTTGAAAAGCAATTGAGTTGAATGACAAATGATTCGTAAGGCAATAGATTCGAAAGGCAATAGATTCGGAAGGCTTGAAACATGCAACTGAGCTATGTATGTATGTATGTACATACGTAACGAATGCGAGTAAAAGAGGAATTATAATAGTATACATACATATGTACATACATATGTACATACATAAATACATAAAGCGCTTTACTAAAAAAATGCGAAATAAGAAATACATAGTAAAATTGTAGCATTGGATACTAGCTCATACCTAAATTCATATATCAGCCAAATACTATTACTACAACTATAATAGTAAATATTTATTTTATTAAAATATATATACATACACACATATACATATATACATATATTTCATTTAGTTTAACTAATCAATATAATTACAATAAAACAAATGTATGTATGTACATATATATGTTCATATGTACATATATACATAAGTACAAGCTATCAAATTAATGTACATATGTATATGTATGTATGTATACACAAATAAGTAGAAACTTACTTCTTCCATTGCTGCGTCGTTTTACTTCCTTGCATTCACTCAAACAAACTAGAATGATTCGGTTGATTCGTTTATTTTTCTAGTGCTTTTACTGTCCTCTCGCACACTACTCGCAAGGCACAGAAAATATACTCAAGCCTGTGTGTTCATGGCTAAATGGAAATGAGCAAACTGCATTGTCACTCAACTCATGCTAGCATATACTGTCGTGCGAGTGCTGATCGTATGTTAAACCGAATCAAGCATAACATTGGCAATGACACCGAATCACACAGTGTTCAAAGAAAAGCGAGTGAGCTTGCGCAGGTCTTTAATTATAACAACAATTTGTATGGAGAGCTTTTAGAAAACAACACCCTAATGTTTTCATGTGTTTGTTGTAGCGTCACAAGCATTTTTCACAAAAAATCACGAAAAAGACACAGTCTAATGTGGCGACATCTAACGTTGAATAGGGTAAATAGGGTAAGCTCAGCGATAATTGCGCCATCTGGCGGTAGACAGTGAATATTTGTTGTCTATACTAAAAAGCTGACATCTATGAAGATACATATAAACATGTATGTATAAACCTGTATGAATATGTATCTATGAAGATACATATAAACATGTATAAACAAACCTACATATATTTCCTCCGCTTGTATGTTACCAATGTTGGGGAGAAATTCAAACATGTACACGTATAGAACTTTATGAGGTGCGTCATAGAGGAGATTTTTGTTTTTTTCTTCATTTCAGTTGAATGTAGAAATCTTTGAATATATGTAAATACATATGTTGATATACTTATATGTATGTATATAAGTGTATGATGATAGCTAGCTATGAGGGAAGGAAACGTAAACAGACATGTATACTTACTTTTAGATTCCCATTTTAAGTAAAAGTTAAAACAAATATAAATATTTTATATAAATTTTATTAATTTATTTATTGAGTAAAAGTACAATTTTTACATTTGTTTACATTAAAGACTATATTATAATAGAATTCCATAAGTTTCCTTGCTTCTTCTACTTTACAAATATCATCTACTTCACCTTCTTTTTCTCCCATTTCCTCTCCCCTTTTTTTTTCTTCATCATATCTTTGATTATTATATGAATTAGAAGTTGAACTATTTATATTATTTGATTTTAAAGAATACTGAAGATTTGATTGTATCGCTATCAATTTATTTTTATGTTCATCCGAAAGTATATCAGAGAATTTTTTTAAAAAGTTATAAATTTCCTTAATTATCATTTTTACAATAATATTTTATATTCTTTTACATATATTACTTATATTACTGAATTCTCATATGTAATGTCTGTGATTATCTCTTAACATCAATTATTAACCTCATATCAGTGTTTAGTCTTCTTCAAAATTTAATTTTATAATTTCTTTTATTATATTTATTCAATACTATTTCTTTATAAATTATCATTTGCAACTAAATTTTTTTTTGTTTATTTTTTTTATTTGTGTACATTATAGATATTTTAGTAGAAATCTTACTTATTTTTTATACTTATTTCATTTATTTACTATTATTCATTATTTTTTTTCTTTCCTATTTTTTTTCTCATACATATTTTAATTTTTAAGATCATTAATCTCATATATATATGCATTCAATTCCCAAATTATATGAAAATGGATTTCCTGTGAGAAAGAAAATGTTTTCCTGTGAAATTTTAAATGAGGTAGAAAACTGCATTGCATTTTCTTTAACAATTCTAATATTATTATCTAAATTTCCCCAAAAGTCGAAGTCAACAAGTTTTAATACTTACAACACATACATGAAAATTAATGCATTCATTCTGTAAAATCTCATTATTCTCATATATACATACATCATTCATACTTTAATTTTTAAGATCATTACCATCATACATATATACATATTCATATCAGTTTTTTAGTCTTCTTCAAAGTTTAATTTTATAGTTTCATTAATTATATTTCTTCAATACTATTTCTTTATATTGTTTGCAACTACATTTTTTTTTGTTTTTTTTTAGTTTGTGTACATTATAGATATTTTAGTAGAAATCGTACTTATGTTTTATACTTACTTCATTTATTTACTATTATTGCTTCATTATTTTTTTCTTTCCAATTTTTTTCTCATACATATTTTAATTTTTAAGATCATTGAACTCATATATACATAGATTCAATTCTCAAATTATATGAAATTGCATTTCCTGTGAAAACTATGAGAAAGTAAATTTTTTCTATGAAATTTTATATGAGGTAGACAATTGAATTGAATTGAATTTTCTCTAACAATTCTAATAATATTTTTTATTATGTTGATAAACGCAAATTTATAATACTTTATTTACTTTTAGTTTCTTAATTATATTTATTTGATACTATTTCTTTAAAAAACTTGTTTGCAATCATTTTTTTATATTTGCTTGCATTTAGACTATTTAATATAAATCTATACCTATTCCATTTATTTATAATTTCCGACTTAATTCATATATTCCTACTTCTTTATTTTTTGTTTTGTTCCTTTTTTCTTCATATTATTTTCTTCTTCTACATGTTATCTTTAATTATTATATAAATTTTTGATGTTACTTATGTTGTTTTGTTTTAAAGAATTCCAATGATTTCATTATACCAATATAATATCTATATAATTTATTTATATTTATTTTTTTCCATTATATTCAATACAATAACTACTTCTTTAAATTATTTTTCAGATTAATTTTATATGAACTTTTATGAAAATCTAAATTTACATCTCCACAAATATCTTGTATATGCACGTACATATTTAAAATTTTCAGACTTATTCTTACAGAATCATAAATTCCACAAATATACTTCAAAAAAAGTATTTTAACATTATAGTTTATTCAAATCGAAAATTTAGTTACAAAATTTCTAATTTTTATATTCTTCTAATAATCTTTTAACAGTTTGAAATCGTTGATAAAAGAATGCACATGAACAAGTGGTTGCTGTATTTGAATACTTGCAATCAAATTTATGCATTCCTGTAGCTGTTTGCTGGAAGGTAATGGTTTTATATAAACGCATTTCATCAATCATGTTTTTAAGAAGTTGTATATCTTCATTTTTAATATAACAACTACATACTCCTAAAAATGTTTCCAGCTCTTCTACTAACATTTTATTTTATTTATTTTTATTTTTTTTTTTTTGTAAGAATGATAAAGATAAATACTTCATATATTTTTAAATATTTTAGAAATATTTTTCATCCAATATGTTTATATCAATAATAAATCTTTTCAAGTCAATAACTTCTTTGTTTTCCTTATCAAAGTAGTAATTGTATAAATTTACTAAATCCATTATATGCTTATATCGTCTTTCGATGATGTGACAATTACATGTATCAGGTCCTGATTGTATATTATTTTTACTCCAAGGACAGGTTGTATAGTGTCTCCCATATATAGATTCCATAACTAATTCATACTTTATATCTTTAATAGTTATAAATGTATTTTGTATAAGTTTTCTATGATGATCAAGTATATAGTTATAATTATTTTTTAAAAACTCTTCAATTATATTACTTTTCATACTAAAATGAAACATTTTCAATCAGATGTAAAGTAAAACTAAACCTCTCTAATCAGAAACTTAAACATATAAATAAGTTATTTATGTTTATATACATTTAAATTTATATACTTATTTTTATATATTTTTATATATAAAATAAATATGCATAGATATATTTTCCAGATATATATAGTTAACATATTTTGAAATACTATTCAGTGTGCGAAGTTTAAGCTGAATGAATTAATAATGATCGATAACAAAAGTATAATAGTTATAGATGTACAGGGTTTCCATATTTCCAACAAGTTTATAGCAAAAGAAGTTAGCATTTCAGATCTAATGGATACACATAATATAAAAACATTTGTTATACATCCACCTTTTAGTTATTCAAGATTAACATTGAGAGAAAGAATTGAATTAGAATGGTTACATACATATCACCATGGATTGCAATGGAACGATGGCAACTCAACATTCAAATCTTTTAAGAACTACTTAAACAGATATATTAAAGATGA
Organism: Urophora cardui; assembly: GCA_960531455.1. NCBI lineage: Eukaryota > Metazoa > Arthropoda > Insecta > Diptera > Tephritidae > Urophora > Urophora cardui. The sequence goes on along the minus strand of OY482673.1, from coordinate 95,138,590 downwards.
AAAGCGAAATATTTGTATGTATGTGAAAGGAGCACAAAAAGCAAAATGGATACAACAACTTACTGGAGAAGACATTATTATATACAATTTAGAAGATATGGGTTGCCAAAGCATAAAAAACTTATATAAGGATAATATCAATGTATATGCATGTAACTTTCACCATAAACATATGATATGTGCAGAAAAAAACGTTCATTTATTTAAAGATTTTATTATATCATATAAAAATAAAGATAAAATATAACTAAAATAATTCATTAGTTTTATTATATAGATATATGTATAGATGTACTAGAGTTTTATTATCACATATATAAATAAAAAGTATTATTATTATTATTAAGGTTCACTCCTACATAATAGAGAAACAGTAATTTATCATATAATATTGTCTAGAATTAAAAAATAGGAAGACATTCAATACATTCAAGTATGTATGTATGTATATACCCCATTAATATTAACAAAATTACAATGATTAGTCAAAACAATCAAGATGAGATAGATTTTATCGTTAACAGATTACTTATTGGATAGTCCCTTAAGAATTCTTAAGGGAGAACGAAAAACAACTAAATATAGGGAAAAAATTATATTGACATTAGAAAAATTTGTCGTATTCTTACCAGAGCGAATAACATTACCAATAAACTGATGGAGACTTAAAATGAAAATTTATAAATCAGGATATGAAAATAAATATTTATATGCTTTTACATTGAAATGCGAAAAATAAAGAAACTCAAAATAAAAAAGTAAATGCGTCTTTGGTTATGTGGATATTTTGAAAAAATTAGTTTCCGAAATAATTAATTAAAACAGTATATTCATATAAAACATATTGAAATATAATGCAATCTAAAACTTTGTAAAGCAAATGTATTGATAATATATAAACGTTTAGAGCATACATATTAATAATATATATTTATATTTTCTATACTCCTTTTATTCTATTACAATACATTAACTAATATCGATAAATATATAATGAAAAAGTTGTATTCATGTAGGTATAAGTTTGATTATACAAAAGAAGGGAGTTTATTTATACATTAATAATTTATATGGCTATGCTATGTTACAATATCTCCCCTATAAAAATTGTTTAAATTAGTTAAATATATTGAAGACTTTAATATCCATAATGTACAAGAAAATTCTTCTATTGGATATATACTAGAAGTAGACTTAGAATATCTACCTTCATTACATGATTGACATAACGATTTACTATTTTGTTCCGAAATAAAAAAAAATTATAAAATTAAACAAAAAACTAATATCAAATTTGAATAATAAAGAAAAGTATATAATTCATTATAGAGTTTTACAACAATACCTTGAAAATTATCTCATTCTGAAAAAAAAAAAAAACTCATAGAATTCAACAATTTAATCAATCAGATTTTTTGTGTTTTTTTTTTTCAAGTTGTTAGTTAATACAGTTTATGGAAAAACCATGGAAAATGTTGACAAAAGGAAGAATATTAAAACAGTATGTGAGTGGGAAAATAGAGGTAAAAGGTTGGATGCCAGAGGTCTTATAGCAAAACATAATTTTCATAGTTCACTCACATTTACTGATAACATGAGTGCTATTCAATTACAACAACTTTCTATTTTATATAATAAACCAATTTATATTGGATTTAGTGTTTTACATTTATGCAAATTAAAAATATACAATTTTCATTATAATTGTATCTAAATATAAAGAAAATGTTAGTTCAAATTATATGGTTACAGATTTATTTATGGAATTTATTTATAATATTAAGACAATCGATTTTTATAATGAAATTCGTAATGATATTCAAACATATTTAGATACTTCATAATTTACCTTTGTTAAATAAAAAGGTTCTGAATATGACGAATAATGAATGTAGTGGAAAGATTATGTATAAATTCATTGGCCTAAGAGCTAAAATGTATTCATATAGTCTTGGTGGAAATGAGGAAGAAATTAAAAAAATTAAAAGTGTGAAAAGATCTATTGTTTTACAACTTTTACGTAATGACTTTAAGAATTGTTTACTTGAAAAAAAATTATATTTTGATTCCATGTATGTTTTTAAATCAAAACTTTATAAAATATATATCCAACAAATTACTAAGTTAGTTTTAAGTTAATCAGATAATATATATGTATATATATATATCAGAAAATGGAATTAATACTCTTGCATGAAGTAATTTTAAAATCTAAAAAGTTGAAATAAAAGCACAGTATATATAGATTGAAAGTTGAAATATCTTTATTTATTTAAATTATAATTTTTAAATAAGAATTTCAAACATAAATGTCCGAAGTTTTAAGTATTAAATTTTGGTTTTTGATTATAATTATATTCAATATGTAGCTTTAAATATGTAATTATTTCCAGTGGTGGTTGTAAGTTGCCAAAGCTATCAAAATATTCCTTATAATATACTACCCAATGTGTTCCATGAGCAGCAGAATCATCTAAGTTAGCAATATCACATTCTTGAATTCGTGGATATTTCGATAAAGTGTCACGCATAAAAACACCTTTAAAATATTTTAGCAGTTTACCAAAGTTATTTAATCGATATCAGTAAGTGGTCGATTTAATAAATTCCTTAATAGTTTTTTATTTCTGATTTATAAAAAAGACCATAACCGTTTTTATATGGTTTAAGGAAAATACCTTTACCCATAGCAATGTATTCCATATATCTATTACATCGATTAGCCTCTGCTAGCTATTATTTTCCATTTTTATATAATTTGCAGTACATCAACCTGTAGCTAAACCTGCAAGTGCTTATATTACTGTTAGAATTAGAATTAATGGAAGAAATCATCCTAATTTTGATAAAGAACAAACTCGTAATATAATTACTTGAATTTTTTTCCTCTTGAAATTTGAATTTATTGCTTTCTAAGCAATTTCAATAGCATCATTTACATATGTTATCAACTTTTTTTCTTTTTAAAATATTTAAAATATTTTTAACAGTCGATGAAAATAGTTCTTTCTTTGATAATTTTCTTTTAGAATTCTTCTTCTTTCTCTTTCCTCATCTAAATTTAACTTTTATCTTAATTACATCTATTACAAACTAAACGCTTACACGGTCGTTTATATTTATTTATTTTTTATTTATTTAAAGACCACAAGTCTTTTATAATTACTATGTTTAGATTATATTCACTATCAAACTTTTTCAGCTAATATTCGATCAGCTTTATGCCTCTTATTTATATCTTTTGTTTATCAGGAGACAATATTATATCTCCAACAAGATAATTCTTAAAAATATATTTACATATATTTATATACATATATTTGGAATAAGATATTTATAACAAAAATGTCATTGATAAAGCAATCTCAAAAATAATTTATATAAAAAACTTATATATGACTAACAAGTATAACTATCAAATTGCAGATAACTAATAATTTTTTAGTTTTAATATAAAGTCGTTATATGTACATCTAAACCACAAAATGAATATTTAAAGAACTGAATTTTTCAGGAAGGAGAAGAATTCCATTTATATTCACAGAAAGTGAAAAATTACACCTAGATTAAAACAACACATTATTAATAATGATACTTAATAATATAACTTCTAATGAACAAAATATTTTAAGATACTTTTTCTGAAAAGATATATGTGTATATGAAAATACATTCAATTTTTAACTTTTTGAATCTCCACGAATATTACATAACATCTTATATACAGGATTACAAATATAACAATCTCTATAATCTTATAGATTTTTACTATACAACAGATAAGCATCAGCTTGCTATCAGTTTAGCATCAGCTTACTACCAGGTTAGTATCAGCTATACATCAGTCCACTATCACATATACATATTCATATAAAAATTCTGTAAAAGAGGAAATGAATGATAAGCTATTGAAAGATATAGTATAAACTAGCAGAATAGCCTCACTATCAGAGTTGGAGAGAAAGCAGCGACTACTTAAAATGCAAATTTTAAAACGAAAAAGTAATCAAAATATAAAGAAAAGCTTTGATAAAGAATTTATTATATTAAATTGATCTTCACTTCTTCGTTTTTTTGTAGTTTTATGATTTAATATAATAAATTCTTTATCAAAGCTTTTCTTTATATTTTGATTACTTTTTCGTTTTAAATTTTGCATTTTAAGTAGTCGCTGCTTTCTCTCCAACTCTGATGTGAGGCTATTCTGCTAGTTTATACTATATCTTTCAATAGCTTATCATTCATTTCCTCTTTTACAGAATTTTTATATGAATATGTATATGTGATAGTGGACTGATGTATAGCTGATACTAACCTGGTAGTAAGCTGATGCTAAACTGATAGCAAGCTGATGCTTATCTGTTGTATAGTAAAAATCTATAAGATTATAGAGATTGTTATATTTGTAATCCTGTATATAAGATGTTATGTAATATTCGTGGAGATTCAAAAAGTTAAAAATTGAATGTATTTTCATATACACATATATCTTTTCAGAAAAAGTATCTTAAAATATTTTGTTCATTAGAAGTTATATTATTAAGTATCATTATTAATAATGTGTTGTTTTAATCTAGGTGTAATTTTTCACTTTCTGTGAATATAAATGGAATTCTTCTCCTTCCTGAAAAATTCAGTTCTTTAAATATTCATTTTGTGGTTTAGATGTACATATAACGACTTTATATTAAAACTAAAAAATTATTAGTTATCTGCAATTTGATAGTTATACTTGTTAGTCATATATAAGTTTTTTATATAAATTATTTTTGAGATTGCTTTATCAATGACATTTTTGTTATAAATATCTTATTCCAAATATATGTATATAAATATATGTAAATATATTTTTAAGAATTATCTTGTTGGAGATATAATATTGTCTCCTGATAAACAAAAGATATAAATAAGAGGCATAAAGCTGATCGAATATTAGCTGAAAAAGTTTGATAGTGAATATAATCTAAACATAGTAATTATAAAAGACTTGTGGTCTTTAAATAAATAAAAAATAAATAAATATAAACGACCGTGTAAGCGTTTAGTTTGTAATAGATGTAATTAAGATAAAAGTTAAATTTAGATGAGGAAAGAGAAAGAAGAAGAATTCTAAAAGAAAATTATCAAAGAAAGAACTATTTTCATCGACTGTTAAAAATATTTTAAATATTTTAAAAAGAAAAAAAGTTGATAACATATGTAAATGATGCTATTGAAATTGCTTAGAAAGCAATAAATTCAAATTTCAAGAGGAAAAAAATTCAAGTAATTATATTACGAGTTTGTTCTTTATCAAAATTAGGATGATTTCTTCCATTAATTCTAATTCTAACAGTAATATAAGCACTTGCAGGTTTAGCTACAGGTTGATGTACTGCAAATTATATAAAAATGGAAAATAATAGCTAGCAGAGGCTAATCGATGTAATAGATATATGGAATACATTGCTATGGGTAAAGGTATTTTCCTTAAACCATATAAAAACGGTTATGGTCTTTTTTATAAATCAGAAATAAAAAACTATTAAGGAATTTATTAAATCGACCACTTACTGATATCGATTAAATAACTTTGGTAAACTGCTAAAATATTTTAAAGGTGTTTTTATGCGTGACACTTTATCGAAATATCCACGAATTCAAGAATGTGATATTGCTAACTTAGATGATTCTGCTGCTCATGGAACACATTGGGTAGTATATTATAAGGAATATTTTGATAGCTTTGGCAACTTACAACCACCACTGGAAATAATTACATATTTAAAGCTACATATTGAATATAATTATAATCAAAAACCAAAATTTAATACTTAAAACTTCGGACATTTATGTTTGAAATTCTTATTTAAAAATTATAATTTAAATAAATAAAGATATTTCAACTTTCAATCTATATATACTGTGCTTTTATTTCAACTTTTTAGATTTTAAAATTACTTCATGCAAGAGTATTAATTCCATTTTCTGATATATATATATACATATATATTATCTGATTAACTTAAAACTAACTTAGTAATTTGTTGGATATATATTTTATAAAGTTTTGATTTAAAAACATACATGGAATCAAAATATAATTTTTTTTCAAGTAAACAATTCTTAAAGTCATTACGTAAAAGTTGTAAAACAATAGATCTTTTCACACTTTTAATTTTTTTAATTTCTTCCTCATTTCCACCAAGACTATATGAATACATTTTAGCTCTTAGGCCAATGAATTTATACATAATCTTTCCACTACATTCATTATTCGTCATATTCAGAACCTTTTTATTTAACAAAGGTAAATTATGAAGTATCTAAATATGTTTGAATATCATTACGAATTTCATTATAAAAATCGTTTGTCTTAATATTATAAATAAATTCCATAAATAAATCTGTAACCATATAATTTGAACTAACATTTTCTTTATATTTAGATACAATTATAATGAAAATTGTATATTTTTAATTTGCATAAATGTAAAACACTAAATCCAATATAAATTGGTTTATTATATAAAATAGAAAGTTGTTGTAATTGAATAGCACTCATGTTATCAGTAAATGTGAGTGAACTATGAAAATTATGTTTTGCTATAAGACCTCTGGCATCCAACCTTTTACCTCTATTTTCCCACTCACATACTGTTTTAATATTCTTCCTTTTGTCAACATTTTCCATGGTTTTTCCATAAACTGTATTAACTAACAACTTGAAAAAAAAAAAACACAAAAAATCTGATTGATTAAATTGTTGAATTCTATGAGTTTTTTTTTTTTTCAGAATGAGATAATTTTCAAGGTATTGTTGTAAAACTCTATAATGAATTATATACTTTTCTTTATTATTCAAATTTGATATTAGTTTTTTGTTTAATTTTATAATTTTTTTTTATTTCGGAACAAAATAGTAAATCGTTATGTCAATCATGTAATGAAGGTAGATATTCTAAGTCTACTTCTAGTATATATCCAATAGAAGAATTTTCTTGTACATTATGGATATTAAAGTCTTCAATATATTTAACTAATTTAAACAATTTTTATAGGGGAGATATTGTAACATAGCATAGCCATATAAATTATTAATGTATAAATAAACTCCCTTCTTTTGTATAATCAAACTTATACCTACATGAATACAACTTTTTCATTATATATTTATCGATATTAGTTAATGTATTGTAATAGAATAAAAGGAGTATAGAAAATATAAATATATATTATTAATATGTATGCTCTAAACGTTTATATATTATCAATACATTTGCTTTACAAAGTTTTAGATTGCATTATATTTCAATATGTTTTATATGAATATACTGTTTTAATTAATTATTTCGGAAACTAATTTTTTCAAAATATCCACATAACCAAAGACGCATTTACTTTTTTATTTTGAGTTTCTTTATTTTTCGCATTTCAATGTAAAAGCATATAAATATTTATTTTCATATCCTGATTTATAAATTTTCATTTTAAGTCTCCATCAGTTTATTGGTAATGTTATTCGCTCTGGTAAGAATACGACAAATTTTTCTAATGTCAATATAATTTTTTCCCTATATTTAGTTGTTTTTCGTTCTCCCTTAAGAATTCTTAAGGGACTATCCAATAAGTAATCTGTTAACGATAAAATCTATCTCATCTTGATTGTTTTGACTAATCATTGTAATTTTGTTAATATTAATGGGGTATATACATACATACATACTTGAATGTATTGAATGTCTTCCTATTTTTTAATTCTAGACAATATTATATGATAAATTACTGTTTCTCTATTATGTAGGAGTGAACCTTAATAATAATAATAATACTTTTTATTTATATATGTGATAATAAAACTCTAGTACATCTATACATATATCTATATAATAAAACTAATGAATTATTTTAGTTATATTTTATCTTTATTTTTATATGATATAATAAAATCTTTAAATAAATGAACGTTTTTTTCTGCACATATCATATGTTTATGGTGAAAGTTACATGCATATACATTGATATTATCCTTATATAAGTTTTTTATGCTTTGGCAACCCATATCTTCTAAATTGTATATAATAATGTCTTCTCCAGTAAGTTGTTGTATCCATTTTGCTTTTTGTGCTCCTTTCACATACATACAAATATTTCGCTTTTCATCTTTAATATATCTGTTTAAGTAGTTCTTAAAAGATTTGAATGTTGAGTTGCCATCGTTCCATTGCAATCCATGGTGATATGTATGTAACCATTCTAATTCAATTCTTTCTCTCAATGTTAATCTTGAATAACTAAAAGGTGGATGTATAACAAATGTTTTTATATTATGTGTATCCATTAGATCTGAAATGCTAACTTCTTTTGCTATAAACTTGTTGGAAATATGGAAACCCTGTACATCTATAACTATTATACTTTTGTTATCGATCATTATTAATTCATTCAGCTTAAACTTCGCACACTGAATAGTATTTCAAAATATGTTAACTATATATATCTGGAAAATATATCTATGCATATTTATTTTATATATAAAAATATATAAAAATAAGTATATAAATTTAAATGTATATAAACATAAATAACTTATTTATATGTTTAAGTTTCTGATTAGAGAGGTTTAGTTTTACTTTACATCTGATTGAAAATGTTTCATTTTAGTATGAAAAGTAATATAATTGAAGAGTTTTTAAAAAATAATTATAACTATATACTTGATCATCATAGAAAACTTATACAAAATACATTTATAACTATTAAAGATATAAAGTATGAATTAGTTATGGAATCTATATATGGGAGACACTATACAACCTGTCCTTGGAGTAAAAATAATATACAATCAGGACCTGATACATGTAATTGTCACATCATCGAAAGACGATATAAGCATATAATGGATTTAGTAAATTTATACAATTACTACTTTGATAAGGAAAACAAAGAAGTTATTGACTTGAAAAGATTTATTATTGATATAAACATATTGGATGAAAAATATTTCTAAAATATTTAAAAATATATGAAGTATTTATCTTTATCATTCTTACAAAAAAAAAAAAAAATAAAAATAAATAAAATAAAATGTTAGTAGAAGAGCTGGAAACATTTTTAGGAGTATGTAGTTGTTATATTAAAAATGAAGATATACAACTTCTTAAAAACATGATTGATGAAATGCGTTTATATAAAACCATTACCTTCCAGTAAACAGCTACAGGAATGCATAAATTTGATTGCAAGTATTCAAATACAGCAACCACTTGTTCATGTGCATTCTTTTATCAACGATTTCAAACTGTTAAAAGATTATTAGAAGAATATAAAAATTAGAAATTTTGTAACTAAATTTTCGATTTGAATAAACTATAATGTTAAAATACTTTTTTTGAAGTATATTTGTGGAATTTATGATTCTGTAAGAATAAGTCTGAAAATTTTAAATATGTACGTGCATATACAAGATATTTGTGGAGATGTAAATTTAGATTTTCATAAAAGTTCATATAAAATTAATCTGAAAAATAATTTAAAGAAGTAGTTATTGTATTGAATATAATGGAAAAAAATAAATATAAATAAATTATATAGATATTATATTGGTATAATGAAATCATTGGAATTCTTTAAAACAAAACAACATAAGTAACATCAAAAATTTATATAATAATTAAAGATAACATGTAGAAGAAGAAAATAATATGAAGAAAAAAGGAACAAAACAAAAAATAAAGAAGTAGGAATATATGAATTAAGTCGGAAATTATAAATAAATGGAATAGGTATAGATTTATATTAAATAGTCTAAATGCAAGCAAATATAAAAAAATGATTGCAAACAAGTTTTTTAAAGAAATAGTATCAAATAAATATAATTAAGAAACTAAAAGTAAATAAAGTATTATAAATTTGCGTTTATCAACATAATAAAAAATATTATTAGAATTGTTAGAGAAAATTCAATTCAATTCAATTGTCTACCTCATATAAAATTTCATAGAAAAAATTTACTTTCTCATAGTTTTCACAGGAAATGCAATTTCATATAATTTGAGAATTGAATCTATGTATATATGAGTTCAATGATCTTAAAAAGGATCACTTCTCCTCCTTGCTAGATAATGGCAACAGTGAAAGTGCGGAAGGAGAAGATGTACGACCCGAATCCCCAATAGCAGATGATGGTAGGCATGTTCCACCACCTGATCATGACGAAGTGCGAATAGCAGTATCTAGGCTTAAGAATAACAAGGCCCCGGGCGCTGACGGCTTGCCAGCCGAGCTATTCAAACATGGTGGCGAAGAGTTGATAAGGAGCATGCATCAACTCCTATGCAGAATATGGTCGGACGAGCGCATGCCCGACGATTGGAACTTAAGTGTGCTCTGCCCAATCCACAAAAAAGGAGACTCCACAGTACGCGCCAATTATCGTGGGATAAGCCTCCTGAATATCGCATATAAGGTCTTAGCAAGTGTATTGTGCGAAAGACTGAAGCCTATCGTCAACAATCTGATTGGACCTTATCAGTGTGGCTTCAGACCTGGTAAATCTACCATCGACCAGATCTTCACAATACGACAAATATTGGAAAAAACCCATGAAAAAGGATCCGACACACACCATCTCTTTGTCGATTTTAAAGCCGCTTTTGATAGCACGAATAGGAATTGCCTGTATGCCGCAATGTCTGAATTTGGTTTCCCTGCTAAACTTATACGGCTATGCCAAATGACATTGACTAACACCACCAGCTCCGTCAGAATTGGGAAGGACCTCTCCGAGCCGTTCGAGACCAAACGAGGTTTCAGACAAGGTGACTCTCTTTCGTGCGACTTCTTCAATTTGATGCTGGAAAAGATAATACGAGCTGCAGAACTTAACCATGCAGGAAGCATCTTATATCACAAGAGTGTGCAACTGCTGGCGTACGCCGATGACATCGACATCATTGGCACTAACACGCGCGCCGTATGTTCTGCCTTCTCCAAGCTGGATAAAGAGGCTAAGAAAATGGGTTTGGCGGTCAACGAGGACAAGACGAAGTACCTCCTGTCATCACACAAAGAAACAGCACGCCTTGGCAGCCACGTCAATGTTGATAGCTACAAATTCGAAACTGTTAAGGACTTCGTCTATCTGGGAACCAGCATTAACACCAAGAATGATGTCAGCACGGAGATCCAACGAAGAATCACGCTTGCCAATAAATGCTACTTCGGACTAAGTAGGCAACTGAAAAGTAAAGTCCTCTCTCGACAAACAAAAATCACACTCTACAGGACGCTCATCGTTCCAGTCCTCATGTACGGCGCAGAAGCATGGACAATTTCAAAATCAGATGAGATGGCACTTGGAGTATTCGAGAGAAAAGTTCTTCGTAAGATTTATGGACCTTTGCGCGTTGGCGTGGGCGAGTATCGACGGAGATTTAACGATGAGCTGTACGAGCTTTACACAGACATCGACATTGTTCAGCGAATAAAGATCCAGCGGCTGCGTTGGGCAGGTCATGTCGTGAGAATGGACGAAGGCGCTCCGGCTAAGAAAGCATTTCTATCGAAACCCGCTGAACGCAAAAGAAAAGGGAGACCTCCACTGCGTTGGGAAAATCAGGTGGACAGCGATGCTGCCTCCCTAGGTGTTCCCAAGTGGCGCCATGCTGCACGAAACAGAAGCAATTGGCGCGCTCTGTTGGACTCGGCCAGAATCGTCTAGACGGTTAAGCGCCAATCAAGAAGAAGAAGATCTTAAAAATTAAAATATGTATGAGAAAAAAATTGGAAAGAAAAAAATAATGAAGCAATAATAGTAAATAAATGAAGTAAGTATAAAACATAAGTACGATTTCTACTAAAATATCTATAATGTACACAAACTAAAAAAAACAAAAAAAAATGTAGTTGCAAACAATATAAAGAAATAGTATTGAAGAAATATAATTAATGAAACTATAAAATTAAACTTTGAAGAAGACTAAAAAACTGATATGAATATGTATATATGTATGATGGTAATGATCTTAAAAATTAAAGTATGAATGATGTATGTATATATGAGAATAATGAGATTTTACAGAATGAATGCATTAATTTTCATGTATGTGTTGTAAGTATTAAAACTTGTTGACTTCGACTTTTGGGGAAATTTAGATAATAATATTAGAATTGTTAAAGAAAATGCAATGCAGTTTTCTACCTCATTTAAAATTTCACAGGAAAACATTTTCTTTCTCACAGGAAATCCATTTTCATATAATTTGGGAATTGAATGCATATATATATGAGATTAATGATCTTAAAAATTAAAATATGTATGAGAAAAAAAATAGGAAAGAAAAAAAATAATGAATAATAGTAAATAAATGAAATAAGTATAAAAAATAAGTAAGATTTCTACTAAAATATCTATAATGTACACAAATAAAAAAAATAAACAAAAAAAAATTTAGTTGCAAATGATAATTTATAAAGAAATAGTATTGAATAAATATAATAAAAGAAATTATAAAATTAAATTTTGAAGAAGACTAAACACTGATATGAGGTTAATAATTGATGTTAAGAGATAATCACAGACATTACATATGAGAATTCAGTAATATAAGTAATATATGTAAAAGAATATAAAATATTATTGTAAAAATGATAATTAAGGAAATTTATAACTTTTTAAAAAAATTCTCTGATATACTTTCGGATGAACATAAAAATAAATTGATAGCGATACAATCAAATCTTCAGTATTCTTTAAAATCAAATAATATAAATAGTTCAACTTCTAATTCATATAATAATCAAAGATATGATGAAGAAAAAAAAAGGGGAGAGGAAATGGGAGAAAAAGAAGGTGAAGTAGATGATATTTGTAAAGAAGAAGAAGCAAGGAAACTTATGGAATTCTATTATAATATAGTCTTTAATGTAAACAAATGTAAAAATTGTACTTTTACTCAATAAATAAATTAATAAAATTTATATAAAATATTTATATTTGTTTTAACTTTTACTTAAAATGGGAATCTAAAAGTAAGTATACATGTCTGTTTACGTTTCCTTCCCTCATAGCTAGCTATCATCATACACTTATATACATACATATAAGTATATCAACATATGTATTTACATATATTCAAAGATTTCTACATTCAACTGAAATGAAGAAAAAAACAAAAATCTCCTCTATGACGCACCTCATAAAGTTCTATACGTGTACATGTTTGAATTTCTCCCCAACATTGGTAACATACAAGCGGAGGAAATATATGTAGGTTTGTTTATACATGTTTATATGTATCTTCATAGATACATATTCATACAGGTTTATACATACATGTTTATATGTATCTTCATAGATGTCAGCTTTTTAGTATAGACAACAAATATTCACTGTCTACCGCCAGATGGCGCAATTATCGCTGAGCTTACCCTATTTACCCTATTCAACGTTAGATGTCGCCACATTAGACTGTGTCTTTTTCGTGATTTTTTGTGAAAAATGCTTGTGACGCTACAACAAACACATGAAAACATTAGGGTGTTGTTTTCTAAAAGCTCTCCATACAAATTGTTGTTATAATTTTAAAAGCTTACCACGAAATGTGGTCTAGAACGTACATAACCACACTACTGCTGCCATTCGTACTACCGATATTTAGTTCAACTATTGGCCGGTAGGTGGCGCTGCACGAACATCCGCGTGCAGAGATCTGCACTATTCCAAGAGTGTAGAACTCAACCAGAGATCTGCCGCACTCTAAATTATATAATAAAGTAAATAAAATAAAATAAAATAAAATAAAACACAATAAAATAAAATAAAACACAATAAAATAAAATAAAGTAAAATAAAATAAAATAAAATAAAATAAAATAAATAAAATAAAATAAAATCAAATCAAATCAAATCAAATCAAATCAAATCAAATCAAATCAAATCAAATCAAATCAAATCAAATCAAATCAAATCAAATCAAATCAAATAAAATAAAATAAAATCAAATCAAATCAAATCAAATCAAATCAAATCAAATCAAATCAAATAAAATAAAATAAAATAAAATAAAATAAAATAAAATAAAATAAAATAAAATAAATAAAATAAAATAAAATAAAATAAAATAAAATAAAATACATGAGTGCTCCAGGCACTCACTCTAATAATAACGTATTGAGGAACAATGGGTATTTCACACTGAGGTGCAGTACCAATGAAACCAACCTGAAGGTACATACAGATAAAACGTACGATCAAAGAGCACGATCCTGCTCTCCCGCTATTCCAGGAAATATTCCGCAATTTCCTCCATCCCAATCCTTAGGGAATTCAAACAACACAACAGCTGCATCTAACTCAAAAACGAGTAGTGAAATGCAAAAAGTGGGCGAAAAGGTTCAAACCGGAATGGACCGATATATAACAGTAGTTAAAAGAAAGCGGTCCCCGGAAAAAAGTGGTAAACCTAATAAAGTTTTAAAAAATTCCACGGTGAAAGAACCACCAAATGATGCACCCCAAGTAGCATTAGCCAATAACAGATTTAGCCTCCTTGCGCAAAAGGATGATAAGACTCCGGAAATACCGCAAAAAAATCCAAACCTCCATCAATCTACCTGAGGGAACCAAGTTCAGGCTTACTTGTAAACAAATTGATAGCGTTGATAGGGGAGAAGAATTTCCACATTGTACCAATTAAAAAGGGAAATATCCAGGAAGTCAAAATCCAAACGTACGGCGAGGAATACTTCCGTAAAGTAACCAACGACTTTGAAAAAAACAAGAAGTCTTTCTATACATTCCAGCTGAAGAGTAGCCGCGGCTTGTCTGTTGTGTTGAAAGGAATAGAAAGTTCCGTAAGTCCAACTGAAATTGAGAATGCTCTAAAAGAAGAAGGGTTTAAAGTACGATATGTACATAATATAAAAAACAAATCGAACATACCACAGCCAATGTTTCGAGTAGAAATAGATCCAGAGTTCCAACTCTTAAAGAAGGGAGATGTACATCCCATATACAACCTACGGTACCTTCTGCACCGTCGTATCTCGGTGGAAGAACCACACAAACGGGTGGGCCCTGTACAATGCCACAACTGCCAGGAGTTTGGGCACACTAAGCGGTACTGTACCCTGCCTAGTGTTTGCGTTATCTGTGGGGATTTACATACCTCCAAAGATTGTGTGAAACCGGGAGACAACTCACAATTAAAGAAATGTAGCAATTGCGGAGAAAATCACACGGCAAATTACAGGGGCTGCCCGGTGTATACCTCCTTAAAGGAAAAGGGTACTAAGAAAACCACTGGCGCCGCCTTGACTCCAAAGCCCCAACTAGTTCTAAAACCCCAAAATGTTCCAAATACGGTCAATAATAATGTTAGTCAGAACCATTTCAGGACATATTCCCAAGGCCTCAAAGGTATAGCGGAGCCTGAAACGCAGGAGACTCCCACTCCATCTACAAACTTGGAAAAAACTTTAAACAGTTTTGTGCAAATGATGCAAGATCACATGAAATCAATGCAAAATATGATGCAAGAATTAATTAGAAACCAAAACCTCCTATTACATACAATCTTAACAAGACCATGAACTCACTCAATATAGGTTTTTGGAATGCTAACGGCTTAAGCCAACACCGGAACGAACTCCAGATATTTCTAGAAAGACAGCAGATAGACATAATGCTAATCTCTGAAACTCATTTGACGGCCTTTAATAATTTTAGTATTGACGGCTTTGCGTTCTACGACACCAAGCACCCCGAAGGTAAAGCTAGAGGTGGAACCGCAATACTTATTAGAAAACGGATTAAGCATCATCTACTGGGAGATTATTGCAGGAATTATATACACTCAACATCAGTGCAAGTAGAAGATAGCTCTGGTGGGCTCACTGTAACTGCAATATACTGTCCTCCCCGTTTCAATATAACAGAATCCCAATGAATGAATGAATTCTTTAACAAGTTGGGCCCACGGTTTCTTGCAGCGGGTGATTATAACGCTAAACATACATTTTGGGGTTCCAGACTGATAACACCAAAGGGAAGAAACCTATTAAAAGCAATTTTAAGCAATGACCTAGACATTATATCCACTGGTCAGCCAACATATTGGCCTACTGATAGAAGCAAAACTCCCGACCTAATAGATTTTGGTGTAACTCGTGGAATCGAAAGAGAATTAATTAAGATAAAATCGGCTTTCGATCTATCATCTGATCACTCTCCTTGTTTTACCACTATTGATATAATCCCATCTTTCAACGAATTGAATTCGAGCTTAACCAATAAATTTACAAACTGCTTTAAGTACAAAAAATTTATCAGTTCTCATACCAACTTAAATACAAGCCTTAAATCAGCAGCCGAAGTAGACTCTGCGATTACTGACTTCACAAATGTCCTTCAAGTAGCAGCAAAAGTATCAACGCACCCACAGCCTAACACTACCCAGAGGAGTGTCCCTAATTATTTCAAAGGAAACGATGTCACCGATCTCATTCACAATAAAAGGCAAATTAGGAAAGACTGGCAGAGGTTACGCTCGCCAACTTTGAAATACGAACTGAAAAAATGCACGAAAGAGCTCCAGATGCTATTGCAGGACAAAAAAGAAGCAGATTTCCAAAACAGAATTAAATCCTTGACAGCGACATCTTCTACAGACTACTCATTGTGGCGGTCACTGAAAACTTTCAAAAGGCCAGTTTTGCAGGAGCCTCCAGTACGAATCGAAAACGGTGACTTTGCTCGAAGCGACCAGGAAAAAGGAACCGCATTTGCAGCCCACCTTTCGCGGGTATTTACTCCTAATCCAGGGAGCAATTTCCTCCCAGAACATGCCCTTCGCTTACCAACAGTCTCTCTCCAATTCAATATAAATGACCTGAACAATGTTATCTGCAACGACATCCAGAAAAATAAGGCACCCGGACACGACAGAATAACCGGTGAAATGGTAAAACAACTCCCTCCAGTTGCTACAAAGTTATTATTATATGTTTTCAATAGCCTCCTGCGACTAAACTGCTTTCCTGAATCTTGGAAACTTTCCGAAATCATTATGATTCCAAAACCAGGGAAAAACCCAACCCTGTTAAACTCTTACAGGCCAATTAGCTTAATTTCAATATTTTCCAAACTATTCGAAAAGTTGTTGCTGAAAAAAATGCAGCCCATCCTAGACACACGCGGGACAATACCAAGTCACCAATTTGGTTTTAGGGAGAAACACGGTACGATACAGCAAGTGCATAGAATAGTAACTCAAATACGGTCGGCTTTTGAAACCAAAAAGTATTGCACTGCACTCTTCCTAGACGTAGCACAGGCTTTCGACAAGGTATGGCTAGAAGGACTATTATTTAAAATAAGACGTACACTTCCGTACAATATATGCCTTATTTTAGAGAACTTTCTAACGGGAAGAAAGTTTCGAGTAAGGCAAAAAAGTTATACCACTGAAAGCTATCCAATCTTCGCCGGAGTTCCACAAGGTAGTGTTTTGGGACCCATTCTATATTTAATATTCACAAGTGACTTGCCCACTAATGAAAATCTCGTTACTTCAACATTTGCGGATGACACAGCAATACTTAGTGTGCACTCAAATCCCTCAATGGCTGCCAGGCGGTTGCAAAGCCATCTAAGAATTGTAGAACAATGGCTTTCAGATTGGAGAATTAAAGTCAATGAATCTAAGTGTGTAAAAGTCACTTTTACTCTAAAAAAAGATACCTGCCCCTCTGTCTCAATTAATGGCAAAAGAGTAACCCAAAAAGATTACGTCACCTACCTTGGTGTTACCTTAGACAGAAGGCTTACTTGGAAATATCATATTGATAATAAGTTAATGCAAGCAAAGCTGAAAATAAGCAATCTACAATGGATCATTGGTCCAAAATCTAAATTAAGCCTAGACAACAAAATACTTTTATTTAATACGGTGATAAAACCATCCTGGATATATGGAATACAGCTTTGGGGTTCAGCATCCAAATCCAGTCTAGAAAGAATACAAAGGCAACAATCTAAGATATTAAGATCAATATGCCGGGCGCCGTGGTACGTGAAAAATTCCGCTATACACAGGGATCTAAAGATTAACAGTTGTTGAAGAAGTAAAAAATATACAAACTAACCACGCCACAAGACTAGGCAATCATCCAAACATACTGGCTAAAAGCCTGTTAGAACAGAGATACCCCAGGCGGTTAAAGAGAAAGGATATCCAGCTAAATTGTGACCAAGGCTAGAGCCACTAAAATTAAAACTTCGAATAGCCTATCCTATTAGGCCGTAAAACCTCTAAATTGCAAAAAGGAGCTTACTGAAATTCCTTCCATTCAGAAAGCTACAACAGCATTTACTAGTACACATGTATAACATATGTATGATTCTGTTCCGGACGAGCCTATCCCATTAGGCCGTAAAAATTCCCAAGTTCATACACGCAGCTTATTGGAATTCCTTCCATTCCGAAAGCTGAAACAGCACTTACTAATGCAACACACGATTGTGTCATCGATAATCCTGTCCTGTCAAGCCGTATGAACTTTTAATACTATACAATCAGCTGCTTGGAATTCCATTCCATTCCATTCCGACGGCATAAATACATATATAATGAAAATGAATAACTTAATGAACGAATATAAAATAAAATAACGTACATACTCTTAGTAAAAACAAAAACATTCACATACACATAATAAATGTATTCATAAGTATTTATGTTATATCAAATAAAATTTTCATCCATATGTTATTTGAAGCAGTGGCAACGAATAACGTCATTGTATTCTAGGTTAAGATTCTATAAAAATTGTCATATTCTCTAAGAATGATACAATAAAAACTATATCCGAAAAAAAAAAAAAGTTATTTAAATAACCATGTTAAAGACTAAAAGGTTTGAAAAACGCATTCTAAATACGTTTTACACTCAGAGAAAATAAATCAAAAATAAAATTTTTATTTTTATAATGCACGTTTTCAACTAAGTCATTTTTATTTTAAAAATGAAAATTTTTAAATTAAAAATGAAATTTTTGAAACTAAAATGTATTTGGGATTTAAAAAGAAAATGTTTAAATTAAGAATGAGAATGAATGGAATAACAACGTAAGTTTTTGGTTCCAAATCTCATAGTGCTTAAAATAGAAATATAACTTTTTAAATTTAAAATGTTTTTTCTTGATTTTGCAATTCTACAATGAACATTTTTAAAATAAAAATGTTCGTATTTACATTACTTTTAAACACAGGAATTTCTACATAGAAATCAAATGTCGAGGATATTTTTTTATCGGGTAGTGTTATCAAGAGGATTCCAATAAAAAAGTATTTTCAAATTTATTTTACTTCATAACAGTTTGTATTACTTTTAAATTCATGTGCATATATGTATATGCGTGGTTAAAAAAGGTTATAAAGGCCGTACCGATGGCTTCTTACCTGAAGGGGAAATGAAACATTAAATAGTCGGATTTTCTTTAATTTATACGTCCAATTCTGTGGGTTGTTTATGCAAATATTTTTTAGAAAAAATATTGTAATGACCTTAGCTATGTATTTAAGTCGAGAAGTTTTGCCCCAAAATATATGGTTGGTTAAATGGGAACTATATCTTATAATGGTCTAATTTGGCCGATTCCGACAAATGATCAGCTCATCAGCTTATCTTAACAACTGAGGAACTCGCTCATGATTCTGATAATATCGGTATATATTTTGGGGGGCTAATTTTTGTCCTTCTGGTACTTTCGACAAACATGTTTGGCTCAATTTACCCAAATCATAGCGCTCTCCAAAACTTATCCCAATTTTAAAAAAATCTCCAAATTTGGGGAATTACCCACAAAACGGCAATGCTGCCTTTTACCAGCTTCTTTCCGCGTTTATCAGTGATGGTCATGGATTACAATATCGAATATCGGAAAAAAATATCGATATATCGAAAAAGTTCAAAAACATCGATGAATCGATATTATATCGATATCGCTTCCAGCACTAATACCCATATTGCTCAAACACTTGCTGGGTCACTCTGGGCCTATATTCCGGGAAGTTCCCACTTTTTCGAAATTCTATATACCCTATTATGTGCGCTAGTACCACGTGAATCTACTGTGAAAATTTCAAAAAGATCGGTTGATTACTTTGGGAGTCCATAAAGGACACACACACACATTCATTTTTATATAATAGATATAAATAATAAAACTTGAATTGGTTAATTTTCTGTATCTCACGAATTATTACCAGGGATGCCAACTTTCAGTTTCAATTTAAGAATTTTTTCGGTGGATTTTGTTTAAATTTATTTAAAAATAAATTGACGCTTAAATTACTTATATAATATTTAAGAAAATAAATTCTATGAAGCAGTAAAATGATCCAAAAATTTACTAATACTATACATGTTTTAATAGAAAATTTATGTCTCGGGGCCTTGAATATATTCAAAGATTTGGCCTTGAAATTATTTTTATTTTCTTCTGCTCTCTTCATTTATTTATTTATTTTATTTATTAATTTTACACAAAACCAATTCAGCTGTCAAACATGTTAATTACTATTTTTTATATTTTAAGAATATTCTGATATTTGGTCGTACCATACGAAAACTAGTACATTTAAAATTTCTGACAAAAGCCGGCAATAAAAAAATTCTGTACGGAAAGTAGCACATTTAACTTTGGCGGACGAAAAGTAGGACTTTAAATTTTTGGCTGACGAAAAGTAGCAATAATTATATACTGTTTATACATTAAAATTGTTGTGGTTTGAGCGAAATTTCTGCATTTCGTCAGCCAAAAGTGAAAGTTGTGACTTTTCGTCATCCAAAAATTTAAAGTGCTTGTATTCGTCAGCCACTAAAAATCGTATACTAGTTTTCGTATTTTTATTGTATTGTATATTTGAGCATTTTTATTGTGCATAGCAATATGTACTTACCTATGAACATACATACATATATGTACTTTAATTGACATATACCACAGTGCACTGCCAGGAGATCAAATTTAGTATATTTTGCACATACATATATAATCAACAATAGTAAAACTAAAAATGTCCAAAATTGATATCTGCAATCTGTAGCTGCGGCAACTCTTACTTAGAAATTTTTACATTTCAAAAAACCACCCCATTTTACTATTTAAATTTTAAAAACTCTCAGTTTCGTCAAAATGAAGTGCACTGTGGGCAATATCAAAG
This sequence comes from Urophora cardui, assembly GCA_960531455.1. Lineage (NCBI taxonomy): Eukaryota > Metazoa > Arthropoda > Insecta > Diptera > Tephritidae > Urophora > Urophora cardui. The sequence goes on along the minus strand of OY482673.1, from coordinate 95,117,382 downwards.
AAATTTTGTAGTCCAGAATTGTACGAGGTTTAAGATTAAATTAACAATAAACAGCTGAACAGTGATCATATCCCAATAAAGATGGTCATAGCAGAGAGTCACTCTTCCTCTTTCGGTTTTATAGGCTGCCAAATTATCATATTTTGTATTAATTTTACATTCTTCATGACAGTGAAAAACTGTAACAAAAAATCGATCAGCTGATTAGCGTTACGACTCAAAACCAAAATTCATTTGTTTTTTATTTTTTAGACACTAGAAAAAAATTGTAAGCATAGATGCAACTACAGATGTTTCACCCTAGATCCCTCTAATGCCTCAGACACACATGTGGTAGAAATATTATAATATCAGTACTATGATTTGGCTTTACTATGAAAATTTTCAATTAAACTACAATATGAGAGTGACACATAGGTATGTGGTATAGATCGCAATATTTCTACTATACTACGATGTGTGTCTCTAGCATAAGACTCATCAGCTTATGGCCGAGCTTCTCTCCCAATTCGAGGTGTGCTCCTTAACTTTTGTTTTTGCTACCAATTGGATGGACCTATAGTTTTACGCCGGTTCCTAACGGCGAATGCATTTTTTGTGAGAAGCTTTTTCATGGCAAAATGTGTATTAATTGAAATAAAATAAAATTAGTAAATTTTAAGAAAAAATTAAGCTGAGAAATCTACTTTCTGATACCAATGTAGGAGATATTATGCGACTAGCTGTAGCGTAGAAAATATATCCTAATAAAGAGGAGCTAACGAAAAAAAAGTAACGAAAATGACATTTTTAATGTTTATTTCCGGTCATGTTTTTTTCATTATTCTTTGAATTTCTTTAATATACATATAAAATGTATGTATTAAAATCAGTTCATTCCAAATATGAATTAACAAAATATTTTTATTTTGAAATAAAAAATACCCCAACAATAAAAAATGTTTATTGGGTATGTTAGTGTCTAGCACGAATTTATTATTATTTTTTTTTTAATTTCAATTTTTATACTTTGGAATAAGTGTTAATTTTATATTAACAATATTTATTTATTTAAATATAGTGGTCTAGTGTACAAACAAGAGTACTTAATATAATATATAATATATAATACAATGGCGCTACTATAACTCTGACGAGTTTTATGGCCGAGCTTCTCTCCCAATTCGAGGTGTGCTCCTTTTTGTTTTTCCTACTAATTGGGTGGACCTACAGTTTTATGCCGGCTCCGAACGGCGAATGCATTTTTTGTGAGAAGCTTTTTCATGGCAGAAATACTCTCGGAGGGTATGCCGCCCACTGCCGAGAGGTGACCGCTGCTCTTAAAAAACCCAATAATTGGATTTTTACTAATTAGAAAATTTTGTTTGGCTCGGACCGTGGTTTGAACCCCAGACCTCTGGCATAGCAGGCGAGCACTCTACCCACTGCACCACAGCGGCAGCGGCCACAAGAGTACTTACAGACTACTTAAAGAATAATTTGCAAGGAGTGAATAAATTACAAATTTAATTCGCTTAAGACTAACTTAAAATTAGATCTTGGCAATGAGAAGTCAAAAGATGTGGAAATTGATAGCCTATTAAATTCTTTTAAAGCCCGAGTGATAGGTGAATTAGATGCGTAAAGTGTTTGCACACGCTCCGTATAAAACATATCATTGACTTTGTCACACTGTGCTCATTCTTATATCCATGATACAAATACGTACTACTAGGCAGGTACGTATTCGGGGGGTTTTCTGGGGGTTCCATCCCCCTCAGAAATTTATGGACTTCCACATTAATTTTTAATACTAATCAAAATTGAATGTGGTATAAGAATAATAGTTAAGAAGAACGCGCAAAATCGCGGAAAAATGAAATTTTACATTGTCAAATATTTACTAATTTCCATTGTTAATTCGGAAGACTATCTGGATAAAGATTATTTAGAAACATTCTAGTAGATTAAATGGAGAAGCTATACCCCAAAAAGGCTATATCTGAAAAATCGGTCGTAGGGCAGCTATATGTTATAGTGGTCCGATGTCGACAATTTTAGTCACATTGTTTGGGTCAGTATGGGTACCAATACTGCAAAGTTTCTTGTCCCTAGCTTTTCAAATGGAAAAGTTATACCCCAAAATCTATAATCTGAACAATCTGTGATATGGGAGCTATATACTACAGTGGTCCGAATCGGCCGATTCCGACAAATGATCATCTAGTCATAAAAATATATCAGAAACCGAATTTCTGAAATATGTCTGGAGAAATACTCCTTGAGTTTGAAAATTTAATTTTTAGTCATACCTTTCTACGGAATTGACCACATATATATACATATATTAATAGATATATATTGGATATTGTTAGTGTTTTTCGCCTTTTAAGCACTGATTATTATTTTAGTAAATATAAAACATATGTAAATATAAATATGGTGAACATAAATATTCGAAAACAATCAAGTGATCCCCCCGAAATATTGTTTTGGTGGCCGTATTTGGTTTTTGAAGTTTGACTATAAAAATTTCTTTTGAGGGTCCAGCAAACATATCGCACCCTAAATCATAAAGTGGCACAACTCAAATTTTTTAAATCGAGTTTTTTGTATAAATGCCATTTATTAAATGGGTGCACAGAACATATTTGTAGTGATTGAGAAGAAAAAACATTTCAATAAGTGTCTCTTTTGACCAAAAAATTACCATTTTACGTGGCCTTTTGCCGTACGATTGCTTACAAAGAAAAAAAGTTTTTTTGGCTCTACTTAAAATTATTGAATTTTGAGTTGTGTCACTTTATGATTTAGGGTTCGATATAGTCTTTAAATACCCACCTGTTGGATTACATTGCAAGGAAAAACTAAAACAGATATTCGTTTGAATAATGAAAAAAACATATAATGTATGGCGCCTCCATACACGTTTCATTATTCAAGCGATGATAGATGGGGAAATATCTAGCTAAGTTATTCATGTATACATACATACACATGTACATACATATCGTCGCTCCGGAAGAAGAAAGACGGCATGTCAGTAATTTGTCGACGAAAAAAGGCGCATTAAAAATATGTCGGGGAAGAAAGACGCTTTACAAAACATGTCGACGAAGATAGACGCATTACAAAATATTTCGACGAACAGAGACGCATTATAAAATATTTCGACGAAGAAAGACGCATTCGCATTATTAACTGCGAAGAAAGACGCATTAGCATTAATATTGGCAAAGAAAAATAAAAAATCGAATACGTCTTTCCTTCCTAAAAAATATTTAAATTCGTCTTTCTTTATAGTAAAAAAAAAATAAAGCGTCTTTCTTCGTTATCAAAAAAAAATAAAGAGTTTTTCTTTCGAAAAATATTTTTAATGCGTCTTTCTTTGAAAGAAAAAAGTTTGCGTCGTTCTTCCTCAACAAAACAGTCTTTTTTCTTCTATAGCGACGATATATAAATGTATTAGGAGCCCAGTATATTGGCCAATATATGAGGATGGTATAAATATTTGAATCGATTTAAATATTTTAAATGATTTCTCATATAGCCTTCAATTTTACAGCTCCGGTAAGTATATTTTCGTTTTCTCAATTTCTTTTTCCACTTATTGGATAGATAAATTTATGAAGTTATATGCAATTAAATCTTTCGCTGTCATATTGTTTTTTTTTATGGTTTCATTTTTTGTACATACATACATACATAGTAAATATCTGTGTACACTGTGAATAACTCAGCTAGACATTTCTCCGTACATGTATTTATGTAGTCCTTCCTGGTTATTAAATTCCACAGGCGGGTATCTAATGTCTCGTTATTCCAGAACTTGAGCGTCCCAAATTTCTCTCGCTCAAAAAAATATATATTTTTCTAACTTCAAAAGAAATAGCCAATGGTGTGTAGGCTGAGATACAAAAGGAATGCCCATTTTTGTAGAAATAATACTCCATTTTGTATGATATTCCCTCAAAATCTCCCCCCTATAATACGAAATATCTGGATTTTCATTTTCTAAAAAATGTATTCATTTGAAATATGTTTATACTAAACAAATAAAATCCCAATATACCAAATGCAATGACGAAATGTATCTACAACACTTTTCATATTTTTTTCTTCAGGAAGAAAGCTTTAGCCTCCATAATTTTCTCCAACTAATTTGTCAAATATTGATTTTATGTCGTACTATCAATTATAACTGCCACATTTCCTATACATTTTGAATGCTTATGACCTTCCAATTAGGTCTATAATTGCCCAACAAAATATTTTTTTTTCATTCCGAAGTTTAAGCTAATGTTTACAAGTTTGAAAGCAAAATTAATTTAAATTGTTATATACAAGCTTTAACAAACTTCAAAAAAATATCCATACAAAAAAATCAATCCCTAAATGTTTCCGAAAATCCCTTAAAATGGGTGGTCTCCATATCTGGTAACCTAGAGTAAAACTCTGCCATGCTCTCTTATTTACAAACACATATGGAAAATAAACATATACGTACACGGCTGTTTCTTACCCACCGGTTCAAATTTTGTTCCCCTATCCTCCATAACTTCGCTTAGGCCCTCTGCTACGAGCTCTTGCCCATCACTAGTTTAAGGGAAGAGATTCCGAGTTGGAAGTCTAATTCAGTAATTGACAAAGCTCCGAAATCAATAGTTTGTGAACAAGTATAACTAAATGAAATACCGATAGTATCATTAACAAAATTATACTTGAAAAAATCCGCAAAAAGATTGACTGTATCCATCAAATTGGTAGAGCGATTGTCATCGAGACTCATGCAGGTTGGGATATTTTAACACCCTTTTTTAGAACGAATGTACATTAGGGTGCCCGTAAAAAATAGATGTCACATTTTTGTCAACGGGAGCCCCATAAAATGATCAGCCTTTGCAGATATTAAGATTGCCAAAGTTTAAAAACGATTGGATCATATTAACACGTGCCGCTGGGCGCTTAAAGTTTGAAAAAACTTGATTTTTTGGCCGATGAGCGATGTTTTTGAGCCGTATCTCCAGGTAAAGGCATGTTGTTCCCACTAATTTATATTCCATACATATTTTTTGTTATTTGTAACCGAACCAAGCTATTACAGCCTTTGTCACCAAAAATTTTAATAGGTACCCCTAGGAACAAACTTATGATATCATGAAAAATCTCTTATCTATATATTAATAGGCTAACATTTTTTCCATACAAACAATTGCCAGGCTGTTTAGCACATTTAACATACTCATATCCACATAAAATTCATATATGGATGTGTTCGTATGAGTCAGGAGCAGTGCATAGGCATATCATAATTAATAATAATAATAAAATAATTAATAAATAAAATGTTTAGTTAAGAGAAATAGATATCGTAAACGTGTTTACAAATATCGAAAACACAGTTGAAGAGTCGCTTTAATTTAAAAGCGCTCTCTCTATTTTATATGCATTGGCCCAGTTTACGCTCAGATCAAAATCAACGCTTCCAAATTTCTCCTATTGATTTTCCATTAAAGCGAAAAATGAGAGAGAGTGCGGGAGAGCACCTTGAGTAATTTTAATTTGGACCAAGGCATATCTAACAGGTAGGCTCGGCGGCGAATTGAAAAACTTCTTTTTTTATTTACAAAGGTAGAGTGTAATGCCAAAATCAAAGCGAATTCACATCATGGCCAATAGGAATGGACGAGCCCCAAGCAAATTCAGATTTTAACCACGGCGAAATATCATTTTGACATTACACTCTACCAATTACAATAACAAAATACATGGGAAATTTCTGAATTCGCCACCGGGCCTACCTTCCTAGATCTGCCTGGATTTTGACCATGATTTCGCGTCGGACCGTGATCAAAAGGGTAAATCAGTGTTGCGGTACAACTGAAATTTGGAAAGTGTTGCTTATCTCCGCAAAAAGGAATAATTTTTGTACCAATACAAAGTTGAAAAAATAAATTGCATGGTCGAATTTCGAGCACCGGCGATACTGGTATTCTTTAAAGTATAAATGTTGGATTGGGAAAACGGTTTTTTTTACATACGTTAATGTATTTATTTATTATTTTTATTATTTTTAAGGACACAAGGATACAATAATGAATACTCTATTCTACAGGTTTCCTCAATGTTCTTTTTGAACAGTCAGGATACAACTTTCGGCATTGGCTTACGACTTGCAAAATATATTGTTTCTTCTCCTCATCTTTGGTTAGAAGATCATTGAAATCAGTAATTAATTTCACCCCTCGTTCTGCAATATCGTTAACGACCTTTAGTGACTTCACAATCTCCAATCCTTCCTTAAAACTATTGTTTTTCGACCAGCTACTGGGGTGTTCTTTGTCATCATCATCCCCATCATACGCTCCATCACTGTCCTCGTCTTCTTCACTATCACTATCTATATCTATGAAGGAAAAGGGAAAATACCGTAAATAAGGAAAATAATGAGGTTGGTTTGAAATAGTTGAGGTTATTTTTTTTTACTTTAATAAATACTGAATATTAGAAACCAATCTACTCAAATCTTTTCAACAAAAATAAAAAAATTCAAACCAAATAAAAAGAAAATCTTGCCTATGTTGAAACATTCCGATCGAATTTGTTTGTCCTTTTTCGCAAGTTCCCTTTGTAGTTTTCTTTCTTCAGCTCGAGCTAACTTCAAATCAACTCCAAGCATAGAGCCTGGACGACCCTTCTCCCTTTGTTTCAAAAGAAATTGCTTTTCTTCTGATTTCATCATGGCCAAGGCGTCTCGATGAGCGATATCAAAGATATCATATATCTTTAAGGCGCACTCTTAGATTTTGTTCCTTGCAGCTTCCGATTGTGTTTTCTGGTCCTTCTGTAAATTTATCCACTCTGCGTAAAGTTTCTCTAATTTAGTAATAGCATATTTTTCATGTTTTATAGGAATTTGAGCTTTTCCCCAAAATACAAGTATTTCTTGAATAGTAATTTTTGCTGAAACCTTTAAGCTCAATTTCACACTACGCAAATTGTAAAATAAAGTGGCCAGAACTTGGCGATTAGAGAGCAATTTACAACCGGTTATCTGGTGAGCCGGATAGCCTACAATGAAAATTTTATCTTTGTTTCGTCTTTTTATGGCAGAAGTGGAGCCATTATTTTAGGGACAAAAATGAGAATGATAAACCTTAAAAATAGAGGGGAAAAAGAGACATTCACTAGTTTCGAAGCACAAAATAGAAAAAAAAACACAAATCATTCATATTTAATTGTTTTTATTGAAAATACCTGGACTTCTGCTATATTAACTACTCAAATTCTCATTTACAACTCAATAAATTGAAAAAATTGGTATTGCAGAAACTTCGATAAGTAATTTAACACGAAAAGACCGGCAATAGTTTTGATTTCTCCGAAATAGACCGTTACTCGTACATGGAATTCACAAATGGCATTTGGCAAGTAAATAGCGCGCGGTAAGAGCCCGTGCACAATTGACTTCGCTTTGCTTCAGAGTTTTGCTTTGACAGTTCCGTTCAGCATGTGCTTTTCAAAGGGACATGTTCACAATTGAGGTGAAGCGAGTAAAGCAAAGTATAAAGTTAGCCATGTCTAAACTTTTTTACACTTTGATAAACATCTCCCCTTGTGTGCGTGTGGGTATGTTTGTATATCTACAGAAGTGAACAGAGAAAAGTAAAAAATAACATTTGAATAAGCAGAAAAAAGCAAATTCCCCAAATATTTTACCAAAAATCAGGTTTATAAATTAAAACAAAGAAGTGAAGTGGAAATTGTCAAAGTGTTAATTGTAGCAAGCATCTGGAATTTCGCTTTGCTTACGTAATACATGAACGGCTCCTTACCATACAAGGGAATGCGAAGTGTTACATAACTTAACGTGTAATTCTTTTAATAGATGTGCGTTCCTAGAGGTATGCATAGGATATAAATTAGTGGGAACAACATGCCTTTACCTGGATATGTGAATCATGAGAAAATAATGAAGAGTTCCGGAGATACGGCCAAAAACGTCGCTCATCGGCCACAAAATCAAGTTTTTTGAAACTTTAAGCGCCAAGCGGTACGTGTTAATATGATCCAATCGTCTTAAACTTTGGCTATCTTAAAATCTGCAAAGGCTGATCATTTTATGGGGTTCCCGTTGACAAAATTCCTCAAAAAATTTTCCCTCCCTATCACTGCGGTCACCCTAATGTACATAGAGAAAGCTTTGGGGTTTGACTTTATTTCAGTTTCGAGACCAGATATATACTTGTTGTATACGACTTTATCGATTGAATCGATTCATAAAGTCAATGGGCCGTAGTCATAGTCGTTCACTAAAATCGGTTTTAGTAAAAATCGGTATTAAATTTAGAACGACGTTTAAAATAGTGGTGTGTCATAGAAAGTTAGAACAATGGGTGAGTTTCTAAGAAAAAGCTGCTCCGCAACTGTTGAGCTGAACAGTTGCCAACAGTTGTGTAGCAGTTCAGTTAAACAGCTACGTCTTAGAAACGGTTTGATGAATTTATCAGCTGTTTGGCTTTACACAACATGTTGAGCTCAAGTAGCGAAGAAAATTTGTGATGCAAAAAATGGCGAAAAGTTGCCAACTGTTGAGCTGAGCGGAATTACTCAACAGTGCGTTTCTAAGACAAACACTCAACAGTTGCACAACAGCTCAGTCTTAGAAACTCACCCAATGTTTTTGCTAAAATGAAACGGAACAGGGTTACCCATATAAAATAATAAGAATCGCTCTGTACTTTTAAGAAATTTCGAGTGTTTTAAAAGTTCACCCTGTGTCAACTTTTAAATTGAAAAGAAAAAAGTAAGTGCATCTATCTATTCGACATTTTGATGTTTGCATATTTTATATTAATCGTATATTTAAAATACGCTAAAAAACAACCTTACACGATCAAATCATTTGATCAAATCGCGTGTCTGTGTAATTTGATCAAATCGTTGTCAAATAGCTCATCAAATAGCCCATCAAATTTCATTCTAGCTTTCTATTATTTACAATACATATTTTATCACGTATTAATGCTGATATTTCTTTTAATTTGTTTATAGACTTAAATTTTGGAGCACAAAATGAGTGACACTGACGATTGCATTGCATATATTGCGTTAGCTAGGCATGGGTAACACTGCTCTGCGCGGCGCAATTGCGCTAACACCAACCCTGGCGTTATTGCGCTAACTCCGATTTGGGAAATGCGCCAACCCAATACAGCGCCAACTCAATATTGCGCCAACACAATTTTGCAATATAAAACCGACTCAATTTCGTGCGCTAACACCAATATAGCGCTAGTGTAAAATGGCACCACCACAAAACCAATAACAGCACAGCGTATATGACACCGTCACAATTATGTATGCTTGATAGTGATCTAACTGACTCTAATTTCCAGCATATTTTCACAAATATACGGAATATGTTTCCAAATGATTATGAAAATTAAAATTAATTTTGCGCCAAAAGAAATAAAACGGGGATGGTAAACAGTAAGAAGCGAACAAGTGTAATTTATCGATTATTCCATGGCAATTGCGCAAAGGTGTTATTGCGCCAGAACAGTGCGCGGCGCCACGGTTGGCGCTGGTGTTATTGTATCAGCGCCAAAAAAAATGCGCCATTACCCATGGCTAGCGTTAGCATATAATGCAACACACGTTTATTTACATTTGAAATTTGGTCAAATGGTTGCAACACACGTTAAATGCTAATTTGGCACTGAAATTTGATCAAACAGCACCTTACACGCATCCACAACGCACGTCAAATAGCCATCCAATTTGATGGAAAACAAAAATTTTTGGTTTCGGTCAAATCGGCATCAAACACGTACGTGTGAAAAACACATAGACAATTTTACTACCACAGATACACGATTTGATCAAATATTTGATCGTATAAGGGCCCTATAAAAGTGAGTTAAATTTTGGGGTAAAACTACACCATACCTCGGCGTTTCATAGATCTTAAGATCAGACAAACAAGTTACGCTCTTCACACAGACAGGTTGCGCTCCTTGTTTAAAAAATGATTTAGTCGTCGCTGAACAAGTAGCCAAACAACATCGTGTGTGGCTATCGCATGTTTGCGCAGCGAATGTTAAAAATTTGCATGTACGTATGTTTGTTCGCCATACCCTGCAAAAAAATTTGCGATTAATCCCGAAAGAGATTTGTCCCGGATTCATCTCTTTCGGGAACAATCGGTCCACAATTAGTCACCGATTGTTCCCAGGCATTAACATTATAAATTTTAAAGATTGTTATAAAAATAGCCTTCGCTAATTTTGAAAAATTCGTCACATGTATTTTACACTCGCATAATGCATTCTCAGAACTTAAAATGTTTTGAGGAGATATTTAATTTTTTTAAAAGATTTCACTACAGGATGAAAGCTAATCGAATAAACTTTCTTCTAACATTTATAGCAATTAATAATTTTTACATTTTCATAAAAAATAGCCTTGGCTTACAACTTTGGATGAAAGCGATTAATCTACATTTGTACCCGTTCGGGTATACAAATTGAACAATTAGTCTCTTCACAGGATATTCTCGAAAAAATGCAATCAATTCGCCCCATATAAAGGGATGTAAAATTGTACTAGCCGCATGCTCCCTTGCGATTGATCCCGGACACGTCCCGTATTAATCGAATTTTTTGCAGGGTAGCGATCAAAGCGCTCTCACTTATACACTTGCATTTACAAATTTGCCGAGCCATGTAGTAGAAGTACACGTTTGATAGCTGTTGCTACAGTTCTCTATTCGTCTGTTCATTTATTTATTTCATTTCGCACATTTAGCTACATACGCACATATACCTATATACATATGTACACTTTTGTTTGTGCATACACGCTTGTTGCTGCTGTTGTTGTACAAGCCCTGCAAAAAATGTGATTAATCCGGGACGTGTCCGGGATCAATCGCAAGGGAGCATGCGACTAATACAATTTTACATCCCTTTACATGGAGTGAATTGATCGCATTTGTTCGAGCATGTCCTATGAAGAGACTAATTGTTCAACTTGTATACCCGAACGGGTACCAATGTAGATTAATTACTAACTTACAGAACGGGTACAAATGTAGATCAATCACTTTCAGTACGAACGGGTACAAATGTAGATTAATCGCTTTCATTCCCAACGGGTACAAATGTAGATTAATCGCTTTCAGTACGAACTGGTACAAATGTAGATTTTTCCAAGTTGTTAGCCAAGGCTATTTTTAGTAACAATCTTTAAAAAATTGTAAATGGTCATGCATATTTAAATAAAGATTATACATATAATGTTTTACTTTTGTAAAAAAAATCTCAATAAATAAATAAAAAAAAAATTTATTTTTGAGTATGCATTATATGAGCGTAGTTAATGTAAAAGATTTTTTCATAGGATATTTTAGGCAACATTTTGTTAAAATTATTATTCATCATTGTTATTAAAAGAAAGGGTGCTCAATTCGTTTTACCGGTTGTTCTACAATTTTTTAAATACATTGCATATTTTTGTAAAATTTCTACATTTAAGGAATCTAGATTTGTACCCGTTCGGAATGAAAGCGATTAATCTACATTTATACCCGTTAAGGCACAATTGGTCTACAATAAGTCTACATTTATACTCGTTCGGGAACAATCGGAGACTAATTGTGGACCGATTGGTCTCGAAAGAGATCAATCCGGGACAAATCTCTTTCGGGATTAATCGCAAACTTTTTTGCAGGGAGTGTACAAGTGTTAATTTGCTGCGCTTCGTGTACTTCCGAGCAGTACAGTAATGTCTCATGACGATCGGATAGTGTACGCCATGGCTCGGCAAATTTGTAAATGCAAGTGTATAAGTGAGAGCGCTTTGATCGCTACCCTGCAAAAAATTCGCTTAATACGGGACGTGTCCGGGATCAATCGCAAGGGAGCATGCGACTAGTACAATTTTACATCCCTTTATGTGGGGCGAATTGATTGCATTTTTTCGAGAGTATCCTGTGAAGAGACTAATTGTTCAATTTGTATACCCGAACGGGTACAAATGTAGATTAATCGCTTTCATCCAAAGTTGTAAGCCAAGGCTATTTTTTATGAAAATGTAAAAATTATTAATTGCTATAAATGTTAGGAGAAAGTTTATTCGATTAGCTTTCATCCTGTAGTGAAATCTTTTAAAAAAATTAAATATCTCCTCAAAACATTTTAAGTTCTGAGAATGCATTATGCGAGTGTAAAATACATGTGACGAATTTTTCAAAATTAGCCAAGGCTATTTTTATAACAATCTTTAAAATTTATAAATGTTCATGCCTGGGAACAATCGGGGACTAATTGTGGACCGATTGTTCCCGAAAGAGATGAATCCGGGACAAATCTCTTTCGGGATTAATCGCAAATTTTTTTGCAGGGTATGGCGAACAAACATACGTACATGCACATTTTTAACATTCGCTGCGCAAACATGCGATAGCCACACACGATGTTGTTTGTAGTGATGAGCGATATATCGCCAACGGTGATTTTTTCACTGTGAATAAAAAATCACAAATCGCAATTGCGATCACTTTTTCAAAGTAGCAGTTCACTACTTATTGGCAACTGCTATCGATGTAGCAAGTAAGCAGTTCACCTATGTGAATCGCAATCGCAAAAGCATTATAAATTTATTTTTGTTTACACTTTTGAGCAGACCACATACGTACATATATAGAAATATAAGAAAAAAAAATTATTGAATTTACGATTTGTCTTTGAAAAATATTTACAAACAGCGATATTACTGCGGAATACGTTGTTATTGCTATCATTTTGTTAACATAAAAGAAAGACAGGTTATATCGATCAGAAAACGCAAAATTAATCTCTACCGGTAACTGATGATTTTATACCAGTCCATGAAATCGCAATAGCAGTTTAAAATCACAGTGATTTAAAAATAGCAATCACCGAAATCACAGATATCGAAAAATCGCAGTTTCACTCATCTCTAGTTGTTTGGCCACTTGTTCAGCGACGACTAAATCATTTTTTAAACAAGGAGCGCAACCTGTCTGTGTGAAGAGCGTAACTTGTTTGTCTGATCTTAAGATCTATGAAACGCCGAGGTATGGCGTACGCACACTTCATTGTGGATCGTGTACGAGTAGCATAGTTCTCATAATAAAGCGAGATGTTGTACTTCACTATAGGGGTGAGTAATGACACGATTTTTTGGGAGTTGACACATAAGCACTGACTCACTAAAAAGAGTCGACTCACTGAGTTGGCACGATTGTGCTACAACACCTTGTGTTACAGCACGATTGTACTACAGCACATATTACTTTCGTGCTATTGTCAACCAAAAAGTGTTACTGTGTGCTATCAGAGACTGTGTCAGTGAAAGAGTCGCTCCGATGATGAATTGATATTTGTACGAGAATGGCATATAAATCAATAATAGAATTGAAGTGATAGGTGTGGGTGGGCAAATATATGGAAAATTAATTAGTTAATTAATTAATGTCGTTTTTGTTGTTGATTATTGATTTAGACCTATGTAGCTCTGAGATATAGGGTATTTAGGGATTTTTGAGATGTTCGTAATGTACACATATTGGGCTATCTGATGGATAAATAAAATATACATATCGACGCTTCCAAACAAAACTGTACTAAGTCTGAAAACTGTGTTTTGCAGGAGAAGCCCTCAAAGTTTAAACTCGATATGAAACTTCGGTTGTATGCTAAGTATATTTTCACTTGTAACTTCTGTTTGGATTGAAGGATCAACACCAAAACTCGACAGTATCAAAGTTAGGGTACGCTTTATATAAAACCATAAGAAAAAAATAAAACTTGCTATTCTGAAAAAATCATGAGTTGTATTATATGTACACTTTTGCTTATAACTTTTGATTGGATTGTCCGATTGGTACCAAAATTAGACAGTATCTAAATTAAGACACGCTCTACGTGAAAACGCCAAAAACGGGAAAATGTACTAAGTCGACTTAGTACAGTATTGTTTGGAAGCGTCGATATGTGTGCCAATATAAACTTAGTTGATAAGATCAATTACAAATTTCAAATGAATGTATCTTTTTATATATGCACGATATACGATAATGGGTTAAAGTCCAAAAGTTGGGAAAAATCATCTAGCTTCTGAATATCATAACCAAATTTACCAAAATTAAGGGGAACAACCGAAAAAAAGCAAAAACCACCAAAATACACCAAGTGCCATATAAAGTAAGCATGCACAAGATGACACTTAAATAAGAGGCGAAATCGAACGTGCCAGCGGAGTCGAGTGTGCTAATGAGTTAACATGCTATAAACGTGCCAGCGGAGTCAAGTGTGCTACTGAGTTAACGTGCAATAAACGTGCCAACGGAGTCAAGTGTGCTACTGAGTTATAATTTTATCGTGAGGTGAGCTTGAGCGTGCAGCTCACTGATGGGAGTTGACACGGAGTCATGACTCAGTGCTGAGTTACCCAAGCCTACTTCACTACAAGAAAACCAAACGAATAACTCGTTTGGACATATGAACCCAGCAAAACCCGTGTGATGGAAACTAACACATGCAAAAGTTTCACACTAATACAATGACACACTTTTTTATCATCTGTGAGAGGACAGGGTTGCTTTTTTCATAATTCGTTTAAAAAAAATCAAATTCGTGGAAGCTAGTTCAACGCGTTCTTTCGTGTGCTAAAAATATAATTTAATAGTCAATAAAGATAATAAAAAATAATAATTTATAATCGTTTTTAAAGAATAAAGATAAGTACATACATATTTAAGTCAAACCAGCTTTATTATGTACATTTACATAAATATATATTTTTTCACTTCAATTTCAGATGTCTTCCAAGAAGTCGACTCCATAGGATTCGAGAGAGGCGTATGCAAGACTGTCGTGCTTAGCCATCACCGCGAGCAGTAAAAAGTATATTTTTTGTGTTAAAAATCTAATTTTATTTCATATACATATGTTAATAATATCTGTGTAATGAATATAATAAATATAGACTATGATAGATTTGTTTGTGGCTCATTTTTGAAAGGTTCAGGCATCAAATTTGATGGCTCAGCTGTGATAGATTCGTATATCAAGTGTGATGGATCATATTTGACGGATTAATATATCACGCTTGATGGATCATATGTGACTGGTATTTACATCAACATTGATGGGTATAAAGTGAGAGAGGAAAGAGTTCAGCTATATATAGAAAATCATATGATTACGCATAAGTGGGAGCGAGATGCAAACTCACACGTATACACTTCACTCCATCACATTTTTCATATTGCCCTTAATAATGTGATAGGAATTCTTGATGGAGAGTGATGGATCACATGTGATCATCAATTGATTGGTCAAATGATTATCACGGCGCTTGCAGGGGAATGTACTCATGCAGTAGTCTAGTTTCTATCCTTTAAAGTTTCTTGGAACAGAAACGCAAGTTTCATTTCGTTAGGAGTTTTGTTACAAGTGCCTGATTGGGAGTCACTTTTGTAGACGGATGGGAAATGACCATAGAGGGGCACATGATGCATATTTGCCTTGCAGATAGAGAAACTACAGTCTTGTAAATGAGATATAAATTTTTCATCGATAAAAAATATGGCTTGTTCAGAAACTCAGTTTGAAGCGCAACCTGATTTTGTAGTAGAAGCAGAGCGTTCATAAACGTCAATTTTGCATGAAGCGTCGCTCAACACAATCATCAAAAAAATAATTACTGCCGCTGTTGCGTTTCATGCTGCGTTTCTTAACATAGCCTATATCTAGAATACTACCAAGCTTATTTTTTAAAATAATTGATTTGCGTGAGACTAATACCAAAAATGCTATCCAAAAGCTAAATTTCATGAGAAGAAATTCGCAGGTGTTAGGCAATTATCTCAAGTATGTCAGACCAGACAATTTTACTCAAATTAAAATCACCGCAAATACAAAAATGGGAATCTTCTTTACCTTCATAACAGCGTTGCCGTTTTATGGGTAATTCCCCAAATTTGGGGAATTTTTTAATATTTGGGTAATTTTTGGGGAGTGCTATGATTTGGGGAATTTTGGGGAATTCGCCTTTTAATAGTTTTATATATATAATAATACCTATAAAAAAATTAATTATTTTCATGAGCTTCTACTACATTTGCATTGTGCTAAAGTGTGCATGAGATTTTGCAGCATTTATTTAATCTTGAATTACCGGCTGGTCGAACATGTACAAGCAAATTTCATAAGCCCATTAAAGTAAGAAGTTAGCTAGGAAAAAAATAAGCAATTTTATATCATTCATGAACATGAAATGGTATTATAACATTGAGCCAAACCAGGTTTGTCGAAAGTTCCAGAAGGAGGAAAATTAGACCCACCAAAATATATACCGATATTATAAGAATCATGAGCTAGTTCCTCAGTTGTTAAGATACGCTGATCATTTGTCGGAATCGGCCAAATTGGACCATTATAACATATAGCTCCCCTACAACTAACCATACATTTTGGGGTAAAACTTCTCCACTTAAATTGCTAAGATCATTGCAATATTTTTTTATAAATATTTGCATAAACAACCCACAGAATTGGAGGTACCTATAAATTAAAGAAAATCGGACTATTTAATATTTCATTTCTCTCTTACTTGTTTTATGTTTCTTTATAACTTTTTTTAACCACACATATACATATATGCACATGAGTTTAAAAATACAAACCGTTATAAAGTAAAATAAATTTGAAAATACTTGTTTATTGGAAATCTCTTGATAACACTACCCGAAAAAAAAAATATCCTCGACATTTGATTCCAATATGTAATCAAATGGTTCAAAACTAGGTAGTAGTTTTCGAGATATTTTGAAATTTCAGTTTTCGCGCTAAGAGGAAAAGGAGGATGACTAATCTGTCAATATCTCCGCCATTACCGTCTTGAGCTTTATGTTATTTCATTTAATTTTGAGAGGATGAAATACCCTTTCCAATTCCACATAAAATCGACGTTAAAGTGACGGAATTATGGCGGACAAAAGATTTGTTTTTATGCAAAAAATAAGTTAAATACAAGATGTATAAAATGTCGAGGATATCAAAATTTTTGAAATTTTGTCAGGCAGTGTAATTTGAAAATTTGTATGGGGAATTTCCGGCAATTATGGGTAATTTGAATATTTTTTTGGGTAATCTCAAGAATTTAAAACGGCAACGCTGATGTAGAGAGGAGAGTAATTTTTGTATGCGAGAGTTCCCGGCACGTAGAGTGTCGAGAGCAGTTACTATGGAAGACAAAGTTAAATGCTCGTTGATAGCGACTTCATTAGATGCTGCGGGTTGTTGTTTCGATTGAGCAGGCGAAATAGGATTTTTAAAGAGTGCTGGAGATGGTTTAGCATTATGTGCGATTGGCGCACTTGCAATAGCTGATGGTGAGAAAGCTTTCTCCTGGTTAGTTGCGGGTTGCTGAGAGCAAATAGATTTACGGCGAACAGCGGTATAATAATAATATATAATACAATGGCGCTATTATAACTCTGACGAGTTTTATGGCCGAGCTTCTCTCCCAATTCGAGGTGTGCTCCTTTTTGTTTTTCCTACTAATTGGGTGGACCTACAGTTTTATGCCGGCTCCGAACGGCGAATGCATTTTTTGTGAGAAGCTTTTTCATGGCAGAAATACTCTCGGAGGGTATGCCGCCCACTGCCGAGAGGTGACCGCTGCTCTTAAAAAACCCAATAATTGGATTTTTACTAATTAGAAAAATTTGTTTGGCTCGGACCGTGGTTTGAACCCGAGACCTCTGGCATAGCAGGCGAGCACTCTACCCACTGCACCACAGCGACCACAGCGGTATAAGTTTTATAAAAAAACTTTTGTTGGAAATAGCCAAGAATTCAATGTAGGCAGTTACTACATCAACACAATCCATATGAAAGAACTCATTGCAATTACCACACTGCACTTTGTTGCTCTGCGCTCTCTCGACCCTTTGACCACAAACACAAGGCATTGCGATAAATGTAAAAACCCGAGATTTTACGTATGTACTATGTATATTTTAATATTTATATTTTCGAAAATTTAGAAAGTTATTTTTGAAGTGATAACCACAGTTTTAACACTTGGTATTAACACATTGATTTAGAGCAATGTAGGCTTCAAGATTATATAAAACCACCGAATTATAATAAAGAAAGCCGAGCCGAACAAAAAACACGTCCGCACAGCTCAACTTGTTCGGTACATTCATGCCATTATCTCAACGGGTTATGGTACCGGGAGAAGATGGGTTAAATGGATAAGTTTCACCCAAAAATATATATCTGAACAATCGGTTTTATGGCAGCTATATGTTATAGTAGTGTGATTCGGCCGATTCTACCAAATAATTAATTCTACGTAGAAAGAAATTCACACACATATTTGCCAAATATCAAGCGGATATCTTAAAAACTGAGGGACGAGTTTGCTTTAATAAATATAGGAAGTGCCGTAACTTCTTGGTTTATTAATTTAGTAAAACCGTTTGAAAGCAACATTGCCATGAATTTCGAAGTACGTTCCCTTGGCAAAACAAAAAGGATAATTTATGCTAGTACAGCTAGGTTAGCTGACCCAACTATGTGAAAATGACTTCAGATTTCAAAAGGACATTAAAAAATCGGATGTAAAACAACAAAGTTATATACCTCTATCACCTACACCGCCGGCGACACCGAAATGACGTTTTCGGCAAATCGGCATTATGACAACCGACGGCTGGCCGAATCTTTCGAAGTTCGGTAAACCGGCGTTATGAACACCGAATGAACGAACATTTTGACAGTTTTTCGTGCCGAAATTACCGCAAGTATTTGGTTGCGGCGGTATTAACAAAATATCAAAAAATTACAATAAAAGTGTGTAAATGCATGTATGAAGTTGTAATAAGTGTTAATAAGTGTGAATATATGTAAATACATTAACCAACCGGTCGGGAGAAGCCACATACATGGCGTGGCTCTATTGCATTTCCACCGCGATTGAATTGCTGTTCAGTGATGCCAAAATTGGGCCTTTCGGACCAAATCTGGTCCGATAAATTTACTTTGGGCAGTTGGGCGGCTAAAATCAATTTTGGTCCGATTTGTAATATGAATATTTTTAGTGGATGCAATTTCTCGGACGCTAAACATTTTATCTTTCCCGTGTAAAGTTCTTTTATTTTTAGCGAAACACCCTATTCGCAAATCTATTAGAGTTGGGAAATTTAGTTCACTTTGTTGAGCGCTCTCTTCAGTGAACTAGTTCACTTTAGTGACTTTGCATAGGCTATCCAGGAAGGAAGTCCCAAGAAAGCGTTGTCTGCCGCTGTTAAGAGCCGAGCAAAGCAGTGACAGATGAGGTGTTCGATTCTCTCCTCGCCTCATCATCTTTCCAGCTTATGCAGCATGTGCGGTAGGGTGCACCTAGCCTCTCTGCGTGTTTCCCGATGGGGCAGTGTCCTGTGAGTACCACCACAAGGTTCGAGATGTCATCTCTACTTAGAGTACTTATTTGATGGGACCGCTTGTGAACCCATTTCTGCCAGATTTGCCTTGATGTTCGACATACTGGCTTCTGTTGCCATCTATCGCTTGCTAGTTTATAGACATGCTGTTTAAGAATTAGCATGTTTGTGGCTAAGGCACACCTATGCCTTATGGAAGAACCTGCTCGGTAGTGCCCTGCCTCGCAAGTTCATCCGCCCTACAATTTCCATTGATATCCCTATTAGAGATGAGCGAAACTGCGATTTTTCGATATCTGTGATTTCAGTGATTGCTATTTTAAAATCACTGCGATTTTAAACTGCTATTGCGATAGCATGGACTGTTATAAAATCCTCAGTTACCGGCAGAGATTCATTTTTCGTTTTCTGAGCGACATAACCTGTCAACATTTTATGTGGCAAAAATGATAGCACAACAACGTATTCCGCAGTAATTTCGCTGTTGTCAACATTTTTCAAAGACAATTTTAAATTCAATAATTCTTTTTTCTTATATTTCTATATATGTACGTATGTGGCCTGCTCAGAAGTGTAAACAAAAAGAAATTTATATTGCTTTTGCGATTCAAATAGGTGAAATGCTTACTTGCTACATCGATAGCAGTTCCAATAAGTAGTGAACTGCGATTTTGAAAAAGTGATCGCAGTTGCGATTTGCGATTTTTTATTCACAGTGAAAAAATCACCGTTTGCGATATATCGCTCATAACTAATCCCTATGTCCCGGGACCTACACGAGGTGCAGACAGGTCTGTTTGGCCATCTCCTTTAGAGATCGGCGACAGTCTAGTGTTAGTTCTGAATAAATGAGTGGGAGTCAAGATTACTTAGTATGTACATATGTATTTAAAAATAAATATGTAATTCCATTTTAAGTTGACTTCTGATTTTTGGGCCTTTTTTGGCGGATTTGGGCGGTAATTTGGTCGGTAAAATTTTTTTCAGTGGCAACACTGTTGCTGTTACATCCAGAGAAAAACTTAAAAGAAAAATTGCGAAATAATGATAATAAGAGAGATTTACGTGCGTATGTAGGTTTAGGAAATTAAAATATATTTTCACCCAAGAATAATAATGCATTTTCTGAATTTGATAATTGTTGTGTTTGACTACTATAAAAAAAGCAACTAACGAATTATGAATGTATATTACCATTTCAGTAAAAACTTTGGTCTCAATAAAGACGCGTTCAAATAAGTATTGGAGGTGGTGGAGGGTCGGCTTCAGTATAATGCGCCCGCCGTATTTATTTTCAAACTACTAAGAATGTTTCAATGAATCCTTCAGGAAAAGTTCTGTGAATGATAATTTTACTAATTTTTACACTCCCGAATACGCAAAATTACTGTGAATCTCCTGATATAACTCCTGAAAGGGAGTTCTGTCGGCTGAGAGTTATTTTTCAAAGCGCGGTGGCCTTCGCAATGCTCAAGGGTGTTCTACGGAAAAATACTGTATTATTAATGAGTTATAAGTTTCCGCCAGATTTCGTTTGTATTTTAGTGGTCTCGGCAAAAAAAGATACGAAAAATCCCAATGCCGGGTGCATTGTTATCGAAATTTTCCCCTGTTTTTGTATACAATTTGCAAAATAAATCTCTATGGAAAACAGCAAAAAGGACAAGGTAAAGATTTCTTTCACGCAAAATTAAGACTTTTTTATTTTCAATACTTGTTACTTTATATATTTTCAGCCTCTAATTAAATTTACGCTTGTCTACTTAAAGTAAAAGGATTGTTATGATCTCTCAAAAACTTTCTTTCGTTCAGAGGATTCATTTGCTCCTCTTCCCCCACAATAAAGCTGCTATCGCAATAGAATCAGTTATTTGATTATTTCAAAAAATTATATTTTGTAAAATAAAGTAAAAATTTATTTGTTTTTTTTATCAAAACGACAAGAAACGTCACAAAATCGGTCTTTTATAAATTCTTTACTTTACACTGGGTGATGCGGCCAAAAATAAAATCGAAAATAAAATATTACCAAATCAATTTTTTTAAGCGATTGACAGATACAACAATTTGTAAGAAAAAGCTTGTATACAATTTTTTGAGTCTCGCTTTGTTTAGCCGTACAGGGTGCCCAAAACTAAGCAAAAAATAGGTCTTTTTATTTCTCAACAACTACACCTTATACAAAATGCTGTATCTCATTCAATTACACTGGATCACAAAATGAAATTTGTTGTCTGTACTTTGGAGGCAACTATCCTATCTATATGTAAAATCGATTGCTGATTCCGAAAATCGGGTTAATTTTAATTCTATGGGAAAGTTTTTGAGATATCGGCAATTTACCGTTATTTGGCCAATGGTTCCACTTAATCCAGTATGTCTCTTTAACGCATTTAGCTATCTACGTTGGAGTAACACCAATTTCCTATATATGGAATGGTATGGACAGTGCTTTCTAACAAAAAAAATACAACATAACAGATATTAAGCAGGGAATATAGCCAAAAACGCGTTTTTTGCCTATTTGGACATGAATATCTCAGAAGCTAGTATCAATTTAAAATTTCTGACTCCAGATTCAGGTTCAGCACACTGAAATCCTTTAGAAAAGGTGATTTTCATTTGTGGTATAAAAATTTTTTTAAACGGGATTTTTTGTAGGAAAATTTTATGATAAATGCTTATAAAATCCTTAAAAGTCCATATATTTTTTTATTTAAAAACCATGGAATGCTTTGTGCCTTTTCCAAAATTATTACTGTATTTGATTTATATTTCAAAAATGTATGCACTAATTAAGATTGAACAATTTCGATATAATACTCGTAGTTAGCAAAATATTGAAATTTCAAAAATACCGTTATATAGGAGGGGGTGTATTTGTGGTCCAATTTTGTTCAAATTTTCACAGTTTGCTACTTTCAATCAAGAAAGCTTAAGTTTCAAGTTTCTAGCTACTATTTTTGGCCGCGTTTGTATGGAGGTGCCCCCACTGTGCGCCGTGTCGCCCGATGTTTTTGAATATCGGACTTTCAGATTCGTCAAAACTTATAGCGTTTTCGATTCTGAACCAAAATTCTGCATTATTACAAGGCAACATTATCAACATGCGCCCTGTGCCCTAAGAAAATGTTGCACTTTTCATGTGATGTATGAAAGAAAAAAAAATGCAACGCCTTGTTCATATTAAGGGCAGATAATTCTGCCCTGTGGTCGGGGAGAGTGCGACATTTTTTTTCAATAGAACAATCAACCCTGAAAAAATGTGTGGAATCTTTTTGGAATAGAACAAAAAAATTTGACAGCCCGATAAAAGTACAGAATAAGTGCGACATTTTGGCCAGAATCGAAAACGCCATTAGTCAACATTCGATGACCTGAAAAATTTGGCATAGCGTAGTTCTTGTACACTCAGAAAAATAATCACAGTAGTATCAACAGTTCTCTTCTGCTAATCCGTAAATTTGTTAAATTAACAGAAATACGTTTAATTAGACAGCTTTATAGTTGTATAACAAAAATATCTGTTAAAACTATTTGTTTGTTCAACATACCTCTTCTGTCAATTATTAACAGGGATTTCTGTTTATATAACTCCCTCTCTGTTAACTTAAACCATCATATCTGTTTTTTTAACCTATTAAAGTTATATGTTCTTTCAACAGATAAGTACTGTTGATTATCAACAGAAAATAAGTTTATTTTACCAAATCTCTCCGTTAAATCAACTGGGGTTAAGTTAATTTTGGTCGTCTGTTGATTCAACAGACACAATCTGGCAATTTTAACAGTTATTAGAGTTGAAATTACAGTTGACGCAATTAAATTAATAGAAGTTATGTAAATTTCTTTGTAGTTTTGTATACGTGAGTTGTGTTTTAATGTAATTTTTGTTTGCGATTAGTTCTGACGGTCCGCGAAATATATAAAGTAATAATATTTATATTAACTCTTTTGTGAAAGTAATCAAGTAGAAGAAAATGATCAGCTCCTCGGTTTACTTACGGAATTTGGAAAAATGCATCCTGTGTTAAAAAGTAAGTACATACATATGTATGCTTATAAGTGTGTATTATAGCATTGACAGACGGCAGCGATAATCCGGAATATCTAGCTAATTCGGACTTAACTTGAGAATTAACTGGAGGTAATCCGGAATATCTCTTGAGATAGTCCTCAAAATTTTAGCGGATTAGAGCATTTTGTAATGACATCCCTGGTGAAAAATTTCTATTGTGAATGAAAGGGAAGAAAAAGAAGAACCCAAGGCAGATCTAGGAAGGTAGGCGCATAAGTGAATTCAGAAATTTTGAATGTAATTTGTTATTGTAATTGGTAGAGTGCAATGTCAAAATGGTATTTCGCCTTGGTTGAAATCTGAATTCGTTTGGGACTCGCCCATTTCTATTGACCATGATGTGATTTCGTTTTGATTTTGACATTACCATACCTTTGGAAATAAAGCAAGAAGTTCTTGAATTCGCCGCTGCGCCTACCTTCCTTCAGCTGTTTTGTTAATCCGCAATACTTGCCGTCTGTCAGGGTAAAATTTTAATCGAATTAAGTGTTGCGGTAATTGGGATTATCGCTGCCGTCTGTCAATGCTATTAAATAATTATACAAATTCAAGTTATGTGCAATATTTCATTTAAAGATATACATATGTACATGTGTACGTGTGAAAAAAACGTAGTGCCCGTGATATTAACACATATGTATATAGCAAACTTCCTTTGCTATCACTTAAATAAATTGAAGCGAGAGTGGTTAATCAATATTCGTTTATTAAATATCCTTCTGCAACTCAACAAGTTGTATCATGAATTTTTACGTCCGCTTTTTATTCAATTTTATGAGAGAGAGAAAGAGAGAAAATTGTGCATGGTATGAGTGTTTGTTTTCTCCGGTTCTGTGTTGGGTAACGTTGACAGCTTTGCGTTGGAGCAGGCTCAGTGTTAGTAAACGTCTGAGTTGTATTTTCGATTGGAGATGGCGTAGTTGGCACATCTACTCCCCTCGCAGTGACTTGGTCCGTAGGAGTATGGCACGAAAATTCGCTGTTTGGTATCTGCCTGGTGTTTACTGGCATTTGTGTATGGCTTGGAGATTATCTTGGCTGATCATCGGTGATATCAATGTAGGCTGGTTTTAACATGTCGGTAGAAAGTGCTTTGTTTGTTCCATTAATTTTTATTATGTAGACCTTCTCATTGACTCTTTTGACAACTTCATGTGGACCAGTATATGGCTGTTCTAAAGGTTTTTTTGATGGAGTCTACTCGTTTGAAAACGTGGGTACACGTAGCAAGATCCTTGAGAACGAACAGTTTTGGTCCTATATGATGAGCTGATGGGGTTGGTCTGATATCTCGAATATATTGCCGAAACTTTGTTATAAAGGACTGGGGGTCTGCTGGTTTGCTTTATGATGAAAAAAATTCCCCAGGAAGGCGCAAATGTGTCCCAAAGAGCATTTCAGCAGGAGAGGCTTTTAGATCTGGTTTGTACGTCGCCCGGAGTCCAAGTAAAACGGTTGGTAGAAGTTCTGGCCATGGAGTTTGAGCATTACACATAAGGGCCGCTTTGAGCGTGCGGTGCCATCGCTCCACCATACCATTTGACTGGGGGTGGTACGGTGTTGTCCTGATACGTTGAATACCCAGTAGTCGTGACAGCGATGTGAACAAGGATGATTCGAATTGTAGCCCTTGATCCGTGGTGATCGTGAGCGGGGTGCCAAATTGGCAGATCCACTGCGAGTAGAATCCTGCAGCGACAGTGTCGGCAGCTATGTTTTTGAGCGGTATAGCAACCGGCCATCTACTGAATCTGTCAATAATTGTGAGACAGTAGCGTAAATCTCCGATTTTGGGCAACTCAATGAGATTCAGGTGAACGTGTTCGAACCGGTTGTCAGGGATATCAATGTGATTTGGTGTGGTTATGGCGTTTCACTTTTGACCGTTGACAAGGAATGCATCGTCTAACCCATAAGAGCGCATCCTTGCTTATACCCGGCCATACATATCGCTCCCACAGTTGCTTTGCAGTGGATCTGCCACTTGGGTGCGAAAGACCGTGAATAGTATCGAAAGCCACACGTCTTATGGAGGCCGGAATGTACGGACGCACCACGTTTTTCAAGATATCGCAGTATATATCATGACCATCAACGTTGAGGAGATGGAGTTTTAGGGCAGTACTTTGTTGTACATTGATCGGTTCATTATCATTTTGTTGTGCTTCCGCTATGGCTTTTGCATCCAGCTTGCTTGGCATGTTTATTGTGTTGATTCTTGATAGGGCATCGGCTACGACATTCTCGGCTCCTTTAGTGTGGATGATCTCTGTGGAGAATTGTGAGATATAGTCGAGCTGGCGGAGTTGACGTGGAGATGCTTTGTCAGCACGTTGAGAGAATTCGTAGATTAGTGGTTTATGATCCGTTTGTATGATAAAGCTTCGACCCTCCAGGATGTGTTTGAAGAATTTGATAGACGCGAAAATGGCCTAAAGCTCTCGATCGTAGGTACTGTATCGTGTCTCTGCTGGACTCAGCTTGGGTGAATAGAAAGCAAGTGGTTGCCAGTTACCCCCGTTTAATTGTTCAAGAGCGCCACCAATCGCCGTATTTGATGCATCTGTTTTTAGTGACAACTGGGCGGATGAGTCGAGGTAAGCCATTCGCGCAGCGCGGACTATGCTTGTTTTACAGTTTTTCCATGCTTCCTCGATGGGTAGGGTCCAGGCGCTTGTCATTCTTTCTTGGATGTTTGAGGAGATCGGTGAGCGGTGCCTGCAAATCAGCTGCCCCCGGAATGGTAATAATTTATGACGCCAAGGAAACGACGAAGATCACTGATGGTTTCGGGTTTTGGATAATCAACGATTGCCTGCGTGCGTTCGACTGGTGGGGAGTATCCATTTTTATTGATGGTGTAACCAAGGTAAATAACCTCTGCTTTGCCAAATTGACATTTCTTGGGGTTGATTGTTAAGCGGTTTGCCCGCAGGATATCGAAAACTGCTGTGACATGCTGCAAGTGTTCTTCATGGGAGCGAGAATATATGATCAGATCGTCTATGAAGCATCCCACGAAATCCAAATCTCTGAAGAGGTTATCCATGTGCCTTTGAAAGGTCTGTGTGGCATTTCGCAGACCCGGAGGCATGCCTAGGAACTCGTATAGCCCGAACGGTGTGGTCACAGCAGTTTTGGGAATGTCAGCTTGTGCTACTGGTATTTGATGGTAGGCCCGAACCAGATCAATTGTGGTGAAAACACTGGATCCGTACAGCCGCTGGAGAATGTCATCACTATGTGGAACCGGATACCGATCTGGAATGGTTTGGGAATTTAGTTTTCTATAGTCACCGGTAGTGCGCCAGCCTCCAAGTTTTTTGGGGACCATGTGAATTGGACTCGCCTACTGGCTACTTGAGGGACGGATGACACCATGATGTAGAAGCAGGTCAAAGTCTTCTTTAGCGATTTTCAGTTTCTCTCCCGTAAGACGTCGTGGGCACTCAAATACCGGTGGTCCAGTAGAGTCTATGTAGTGAGCTACGGCGCTATTAGCATCAGTAGCCGGAATGGTATTTGGTCGTGTGATGTCAATGTAGCGATTGATGAGCTCCAGGTAGCTAGCATCAATGTCGTCTGATCTGATGAACTGATTGATCGTAGAGATGCTGTGTAGGATGGCCTCATATAATTGTCCTTTCGTTGTTCTAGATGTAGTTGAGTCAATAAGACAACGACCTCTTAAGTCTAAAAGAAGAGCAAAGTGCGATAAAAAATCCGCATCAATGATTGCTGACTTCACATCTGCTATTATGAAAGACCAACTGAACCTTCTACGGAGTTTAAAATCAAGTGTGAGGACCTTCTGACCGTACGTTGGAATAATGGTACCGTTAGCTACCTACAATGTAAGTTCATCTTGCTTGAGCTGATGGTGAATAGCAGTCTTGGGAATCAATGAAATCACTGATCCTGAATCGACCAGGAATCTCATGTTCGTTGCATGGTCATGTATGTGTAGGCGATGTTCTTTCGTAGGCGGTTTGCTAGTTGAGATGCTGTCGCCAGCCGCCTGGATTGTGGACAGCGATTTTAGTTTCCCGAGTTAGTATTGAATGTGCACGGTAATACACAGCGCTTGGCATTTGCTCCGTGCTTGCCTGATTGATGTGCTATGCGGTTACTTGAAGAGTCATGCGACATGTTCTGGGTAAGAGTAAGCGAGAGCTCCTTGGTGCAGGTAGCGAGGTCGGCCACAGCGAGTTTTATGTCGGTCATGTCCTTGGCCAAGTTTGTGAGCATAGTGTCTGAGGGCTTTACAGCTGAATGATTTGGTTTGGTGTATGTAGCCATAACATCTGTGCTAGTTTGATTCTCCATCAGCTCATCAGCAATGTCAGCTTGCTCCTCAAGCGTCGTATTTCGGAGAAGCTTTATGCACCTTACGATAGCTGGTGGTAGCAGTGCAAGCCATCTAACTCTGAGCACATCCACTGTTGCAGAACCGCCTGTAAGAATTTTGAGCTGACGCAAAAGTTGACTCGGCTTCTTATCATCTAGTTGTATCTCCGTGAGAGCACGATGCAATTGGCGATCTGTAGATTCAGTGAAGCGTTTAATTGTTTCATTTTTAAATTTGGTATACTTATCGCTTTCTGGTGGATTATGTAAAAAATCAGCCATTTGCAGCATAGAGTCAGCGTCCAGAGCGTTGACAACGTGATTATACTTTGATAGATCCGACACAATTCGATTGCTTTGGAAAACGGCTTCTACTTGAATAAACCAAAGTCGCGGCTGGTTCCTCCAGAAAGGTGGTATTTTGCAATGTGTGATTGCCTCTACAGTGAGTGGTGCTGCCGGTATAAGTGTTCCGTGCAAGACCGATTGGCCAATGTTATCGTTCATGTTTGTGCCAGAAGGTGAAGCAGTTTCAAATAATGGTTTATTTGAATATTGGGGCGCTTGGTCGTCTTGAACCTTGGTGGGTGAACCTTGTGTAGCCATGTTGCTATCAAGAGATATGGAGCGCTACGTTGTGTTGAAATTGCCACTGTTTAATAATTCGCATGCGTTGCGGAAGATGCTGGTATTACATTAATTTATCCAACCGCTCGCAAATCACGTCGGGGTCACCATTTATAGCAAACTTCCTTTGCTATCACTTAAATAAATTGAAGCGAGAGTGGTTAATCAATATTCGTTTATTAAATATCCTTCTGCAACTCAACAAGTTGTATCATGAATTTTTACGTCCGTTTTTTATTCAATTTTATGAGAGAGAGAGAGAGAGAGAGAGAGAGAGAGAGAGAGAGAGAGAGAGAGAGAGAGAGAAAATTGTGCGTGGTATGAGTGTTTGTTTTCTCCGGTTCTGTGTTGGGTAACGTTGACAGCTTTGCGTTGGAGCAGGCTCAGTGTTAGTAAACGTCTGCGTTGTATTTTCGATTGGAGATGGCGTAGTTGCCACATGTATATATATTAGGGTGTCCCGTTCATGTATGAAAAAAAGTTTTTTTCGAGCTACGCTATCGCAAGAGGTATCAAAAGTTGCGTAATTGAATACAGAGCACAATAAAAGTAAAAAACCCGGAATTGAATTCGATCTTGAGGGCTCTACCGAGATCTGAAATTTTGCTAATTTCATATATTTAGAAACCTAAACTTTAGAGCTAAAATAATAAAAATGTCATACTCAAAAGTTATTTTATTATTGAGATTAACCATATAAGTACAGAGAAACAAATTTATTGCATCTAATTAATTTAAAAATCTTAGAATTCAAATATATTTTTCTGTCCAAATTTTGGTATTTCTGCTTGAGATTGCGACTATAGTATTTTTTGAGATTTGTTGTTATTGCTGCCACTACTATTTTGTTGCTATTATATACTAATTATTCTAGGTACCTACTTATTTCATATATCCCCTATTCTTTCCTACTTATTTTTTATAACGTATGTATTCCTTGTCCTTTTTGTTTTTGGTATCGTGATTCTGCTTCTTTGTTTATGTTTCTACTACTTTGGAACTACACACCACTTGCAGCCAAACATGTTCAGAATTGCATGGTTTGGAGAAAGGGCGCTATCCTTGGCCTTTTTGGCTTTAAATCTTTTAAAACTAACATTTTTCGAACTGTGGGAGATTTCATGTTTAAATAAAACTAATTTTTTTTGTCATGGAAAGACATAATGGGTCCTTTCTTACAAATATCTGTATATTCCTTTGAACCAGTGGGGATATTTTTGGCTTCCGTCCGCGTGTTTATACTTTTGGATTATATTTTACAGCATTTTCCAATATTATTTCAAAGCAATTTCACATTTCGTCAATTTCCCGGCACGAAAAACACTTATTTTGGAGATTTTTTCTTTTTGCTATAAGTTGAATAGTGCAGGGGTCTCCTCGACCCATTCTGAGTCCCTGATGGTATTATAGGGTTAATAACCTAGTATATTATAAAGCTTTATTTGATATTCAGTGAATTAGTTTTTTTATTATCTACAAAAATCTCCACCCTTTCGAAAAAAAATTTAATTGAAGTTTGGTGACCCTATTATTTTTCACAAGCTGAAACTCACTCACTCCACAAAATCATCAGCCATTATAAAACGACGCAAAAAATGGCCAATTAAATAACTGTTCCTTACTTCGGAGACATCTGAGCAAGAAATTAATGTATAAGTTTTGACCATTGTTTAGAAATTGAAGCAGGATCGATCTTTGAAATATTTCAAGGCAAATGACCCTATTATTTTTCATATGACTGTACTATCTAAAAAAATTAATTGAATAAAGAATTTTTAACTGAATTATTTTTAAAATTAAAAAAAAAAGTGCTGCAAATCTATTTCTGTGTTCAGGGGATTTTTGCTTACCTGATATGACTTTCGTTTAAATAAATTAAATTAAATAATTTTAACATAATTCGTTTTAGTGAAGTACATTATTCATATAATTTTAATTGCGAATTCTGTAAGGCTGCGAAAGAAGAATTTTTACACCTATTTTAGTGTCAATATGTGTATATTTGAATTTGATGGATTTTTTTTTTTGCATGTTAGAAATAATACAAAAAATAACATATCGTTATGAAGTTAAAGCATTTTATTTTATATGAAGTTTTATACTAGTATTCTGTAAGCTGTCTCAAGTCACTAATAGAGACTTTTGGAGACTTTTTCGTGGTGAGATTGATTTTGAGACAATTTGGTATTCTGTAAGCGCGCTCACGTCTCAAGTCTCAAAAAATACGTCACTAATTAGTGACCTGGCGAGGAGGTCACAAAATAAACAAAGCATTGAGGTGAACTAAATAAAGCGTCAAAATTTATAAAAACTTACAACTTGTTTACTCTTTGCTTGTTCGCTTGCTATTTTCTGTAATAAAACAAGTTTATTTGTATGAAATTAGCAAAATAATAAAATTTTGCTGGTTTTGCTAACTTACTTTTTTCCGTCATTTCGATCAAGTGTAAATAGTGATGATATACGATATTTATCGATATTTCAATATTTTACGTTACATGACTTTTTTTGCGAATCGGTTCAGATAAAACACTCATAAAACATTATATTCATAACTATTTTTATAAGTGATAAGTAGTAATGATACGCTTTATTTTTTTAATGCAATATATTGCTCATAAATTCATTTCCAAAACCTATTTTCGTATGTAATCGATTAGTGATTATTCGTTAAAGTATTTTGTTATCTCAAACAGTCTCAGTACATTTTCACCACAGTCTTTGGTGAAATTTTTAGTGACTGTGGCTTACAGAATACCAAAAATGGCTCAAGTCACTAAAAATGTCTGATGTCTCAAATCTCAAATTTTGTGACTTGAGATGAGACGGAGTTACAGAATTCGCCTATTAATAGTTTTTCTCTGAGATGATACTTAAAAACAATATACATATATTATTCTGTTTTTACGATCCAAATTTCCTTGACCTCGCGGGAACACTGAACGTATGAAAATCCATTTTGCGGTGATAACACTGCATACTAGTACCTTCGCCCAGGGCTTGTAGTCTCTTCTAAATCTTTTCTGATTCCAGAATATTCGTAACGTTATAAAATCAAGCTTTAGGCAAATAAGAACTTTATGCTTTAGTTAAAGAACCGTATTGTTATTTTTTTTTTTTATCGAACTGATTCTCCACGGTTGAAAGGCAAATAAAATACAGAAGCCGAATCAAACCCATTGTAGAAAATATGTGTATGTACGAGTATTTTCATTGTAACTACATGGAATTCAGATTTTTGAACTTAAAAGTAAGTTGCATACAAAATTAAGCGAATAGAACTTATAAGAACGAAAAGAATTACATAGTAAGCATGCAAACAATATGCGGATGTAATATATGTTGTGGTAAGTGGGCGTTCTGCATGAATTACAAAACCGCAAAACTTTAAAGATCGGTAGAGCCCTGAAGATCTAATTGTATTTAGTTTTTAAAACTTGTTTCGTAATTTGCGATCAAAACCGCAAATTTTGAGGTCTTGCGTTAAGGAAATCAAAAAAAAAAAATTTCGGGACACCCTAATATATATGGGTACATATGTACATTAGGCCGTCTCGCGTTATAGGGAAGCAAAAATAAAGTGCGCCGTACGCCCCCGCATATGATGTCTTTTTGGAAAACATTTCCGGAAAAGTTTTTTATTTTTTTTTTGGACGCCGCTAGATGTCGGTAAAATTTATTTTTCTCATATCTTCGGTATTTATAGTCCGATCTCAGAGTTTAATACACCAATGTCTTTGGCTTGAAAGGGCGCCTTATACTATGGAATATTAATAACCCTAGGTGCGTCATTGGGGTCACTACCACCCAGTATTTATTTTATACCACCCTAATGCAATTTTTTATGCCTGCATGTTAAACGTAGTCTAAAATCATTAATCTTTACAAAAGAAGTTTTTCGATCGCTTCAGTAGAACCCGAAATAAAAGACGTTTAACATTCCGTGGAATATAAGTTTTTCGCTTCCTTTGGTCTTTTAGGTTCATTTTACAAAAATTTCTTCTGAGGAGACCCCTACTGAAATTTTATGGCGAATAATTTTCTAGAACATTTTAACCCCCTATCACCGCCAATAAAGGGTTATTTTTACCCCCTTTTTTTAGGAAATCAGGAAAAATAGTATTTTTAAGGTCGCTAGAGGGTTAAAATGTTCTAGAAAATTATTTGCCATAAAATTTTACTATGGGTCTCCTCGGAAAATTTTTCTGTAAAATTAACCTAAAAGACCAAAGGAACCGACAAACCTATATTCCTCGGGATGTTGAACGTGTTTTATTTCGGGTTCTGCTGAAGCGATCGAAATACTTCTTTTGCAAAAGATTAATGATTTTTGACTACGTTTAACATGCAGACGTAAAAAAGCTACATTAGGGTGGTATAAACTAAGTACTGGGTGGTAGTGACCCCAATGGCGCACATAGGGTTAATAATATTCTACAGTATAAGCCGCCCTTTCAATCCAAAGACATTTCTGTATTAAACTTAGAGATCGGACTATAAATACCGATGATATGAGAAAAATAAATTTTAGCGACATCTAGCGGCGTCCAAAAAAAAAATAAAAAAATTTTCCGGAAATGTTTTCCAAAAAGACATCATATGGGGGGGGCGTACGGCGAACTTTATTTTTTGCGATACGGTCTAATGTACATATGTATGTACATAAGAAATTCATTTGCATGAAAATACCCTGCAGGAAAAATGTTAACTAGTACATTTAAAAATTTTCTAGATTTATATATTCTCAAAATATACCAAATTGTGCAATTCTAGCATGCACAAATGTGTTACTAACCGTATTTGCTAGCAGAATTCTAGTATGTACATAACTAGTTGTTTTGCCTGTAGTATACGCACCTAGTTATGTATGTGTGTATGTACATACATATCTATATGGAAAAAAAGCATTTCAATTTATTATATTAAATGCATACATACATATTTTTATCTTTTCAGATAGCGCAAACTATGTTACGGCTTGTATACGGCATAGCAAATGGTTCAGTATATCTACTTAAATAATAAAATTTTATAAAAATGTATGCTATTTTGATATTTGTTACTTAATTCTACATTTGTCATTATATATTTATTACATACATATACGAAGATAAATAAATAAATAAAATTTTACGCGATTTTTATTCATTTAAACAAAAAGGAACAAGTTTTACATTTGTATGAACAGGTGGAATAGTTATTTCAACAGAAATATAGCAAAACAACAGTCTAAACCGCCAAAAATAACAGAAATTTCGTTGGTTTAACTGATAAGTGGGCAGTTAACTTAAAAAACGATTTGTTACTTCAACAGTAAAACTGTTAAAACTCTTTTCAACAGAAAAGCATCTATCAATTTAACAGATATATCCTTTGGATGTGATTTGACAGTGAAATCTGTTGTATTAACCCGTAATCCCGTTGATCTTACAGCATTTTTTCTCTCGGTGTATTTCTTTGTATTACAAGTATTTATATTGTATGTACTTTAATTTTTAAGAATAAACTTAAATCCAAAACGTTAATAAAAATTATATTGCCCTTCCAGATTATTAATGTGAAGGAGGACTTTATTATAAATATGCAATTGATAGGCGACCTGAGCTACGCATGGTGTTTATTGGATCGCGATTTTACCGCTATCATGCAAAATATCATTAAAAAGCAACCAAGATCTGTAATACGTTTGCGAGCAGCTTTCCTTAAATTAGCGAGTGCTCTGGAAATTCCACTTTTACGTATAAATCAATCGCACAGCGAAGATCTAGCTTCCGTTTCAAATTACTACAGTACAGAATTGGCAAATTATGTACGAAAAGTATTGCAAATAATACCGGAAACCATATTTACTACATTAGCTAGCATTATCCATTTACAAACAGAGGTAATCCTAGATATACCTACACGTTTAGAGAAAGATAATTTGAAAGAGTTTGCGCAATTCGATGAACGTTATGCAATTTCAAAGCTAACACATTCAATTGCAATATTCGCCGAGGGTATATTAATGATGCAGAAGACGTTGGTCGGTGTAATTGAATTGGATCCCAAACAGCTTCTAGAAGACGGTATTCGCAAGGAATTGGTGCGGAATTTAGCGAATGCATTTAATGTGGGTTTGATTTTCACATCAACAACTAAATCGAAGCAACAACAATCCGCGGCTGATCTGGAGACTAAATTATTGGCATTAGCAAAGATCATGGACGGATATAGGCGTTCGTTCGAATATATACAGGATTATTTAAAAATTCATGGTTTGAAAATCTTACAAGAAGAACTTACGCGCATAATCAATTATAATGTAGAAAAGGAATGCAATGCATTGTTACGCAAACAAATACAGGATTGGCAATCATGTTATCAAAATCAAACAATACCCATACCAAGTTTTTTACCGTTACAGAACGATATGTCGAAATCGAATAATTTCATTGGCCGTTTGGCACGTGAAATACTCCAGTGTACAGACCCGAAGCAAACAATTTTTCTGGATTTCAAAGCAACATGGTATGAGAAGCATGTACCAAATAAGGAGATCATCAATGCTCACTTCTTTTGTAATGTCCGCGAAGCAATTGGACCGGCTGGATTAGTAGGTTTAGATCATATGTATTCCTATATGTTAAACGCTGATCTGCAACCAAATTTAAACAAGATGGAAAGAAATATAGCCAATAACGAATTGTGGATAGAAGTATTAAATAGTTTAAGCATTGAACTGGAGTCAAAGCACTTTCCCGGTGCAAATGCAGCAACCCCATCAAAATTCTACTCTACCTACCATAACCGTTGGCTGAAGGTGTGGCCAACATTATTAGAATGGATTCTAAAATTAGGCCAAACGCAGATTCTTCGGGAGCAGTTGTCTTTTGAATTAAACAGAAGCAGTAAATCCACGTCAAAAAGTTTAGAAACGTCATTGGATACATTCAACAGGTAAGTATTGTATTTAATGACATTTAATTCATACCGAAAGCATGGTGAGGTATCTAAAGTGCGATATTGAAACCAACTTCTTTAAGTTGAGGGAAACTAATGCAATGCAATGGACCATCTATATAAAATACCTTGTGATTAATAATGATATTATAAACTGGCGAGATAAAATCTATTGAGCTTCTTCTCCAAAGGAGGCGTGTTTCTTAACACTTTTCCAGATTTCTGCCTACTATGGGCGGCAAATGTCAAAGCGGCAGCCGGGATAATCCCAATATATCTGAATGATTGTTTGGTTATGCATAACTATTAACGGATTATAGCATCACTGGATCATGAAAGTTTAAACAGTGGAACTCTAGGGGAGACAACATGATCTGTTATCTGCATAGTTTGTTTTATTTTCTGTTCCATTTTTACTTTCAGAGCTTTATTGAATGGAATGGAACGTCGGGCTATTTTAAAAAAAATCCTCGAACCAGTGCGTTGTAACCACTTACTACTCGGAATTAATGATTACCTAGTTTACACGGGATCCTATGAGCCGCTTGAAAAAGTGTTTGTCCCGACCAAAAATACGCATCATATAGCATTGTTTCTCTTATTATTTACCATAGCGCATATGCCACGTTTGCTCTTTAAGATCAACTCCATAAGCTCACTAAGAAAGAGTAATAAAGACACTTTGGATGCAACGCCGTTACTTATTGGGTTACTGACCATTCTGCAGCAATTCAATAAAGATGTCAGATTTTTATACTTAACATACCTTTGTCAATATGTCGGTGTGATCATAAATCCAAAAATCAGGTACGTAAGAATTAAATGAGGTACATTTTTTTTTATTAATTTTTAGTACATCTAACATCTAGCATTAAACCTGAGGCAAACATTGAAGGTCCCAATGCACTGCATTTTCTTAACATGTTCCTTAGATTGGGTAAATTTTCACCAGCTGTTGTGTTTGAATGTTGTCCAACAGTTGCACTAAAGCAATTTGAATATATTTCTATAGACGACACAAATTAGGACATAGTCTGAATCATATCTACAGAAAATTTAATGTTTAAACTTTTTTGTCAGTTTTTTTTAATAACAATATAATAAAATTGAAAGTTTTGATAATTGGATATAAATTGTTTTTAATTGTGCCCTTGACACGGTGAAAACTGTCAGTTTATAACTTCGTGGTCAATCAGAATATTAAAGCTTGCCAATACGTTTATAATGTAGAACACGAAAGTAGGTAGATTTTCTGATTACCTCGAGCCAGACCTGTAAAATACTCAGTATATACTGGTACTGAGTACCAAATAAGTACAAGTACCACGAAATTCGAAGTACAAGTACCA
Source organism: Urophora cardui (assembly GCA_960531455.1). Classification (NCBI taxonomy): domain Eukaryota; kingdom Metazoa; phylum Arthropoda; class Insecta; order Diptera; family Tephritidae; genus Urophora; species Urophora cardui. Next base: position 95,080,574 of record OY482673.1, on the reverse strand, counting down.
CAGTACTTGTACTTGGAAATTCCAAGTACAAGTAAAAGTACTTATCTATGTACATTAGAGCGTATCACCAAAAAAAGTTTAAAATGTTCCCCCCTGGTTCCAATGTTTACTTGTTGGAGATTTCAAAAATGGAAAAAAAAATTTTTTCGGCACCCTGTAAAAACAGCGAAATTCGTTTTTTGCTTATAACTTTTCTATTTGGTCTTTGATTTCAACGGGCATTATATTGTTGTAAAGGTTTTAACCCGTGTCATATTTCGTCCATATAAGCCATTAACCTGCGACACCAACTTTAGCTTTTATTAATATTTATTTAAAAGCAACACCCTGTATTAAAAATTTTTTTTTTGAATAAAGTAAATATAGCCTTGAATATAGTTTTGACATCATTATATGAGTAAAAAAGATTATTATTTATTAATATTAGCTCTGTTTAATGAACAAAAAAGTTCAGAGCAGGTTAGAGCAGAGCAGAGTAGGGCAGCTGTCAAAATAGAAATAGAGCAACTTAGAGCAACTCAGAGCAGAAATGCCATGAAACACTTGAATCTTTATAGTTTCCATTTATTTTTTTGTTAATCCTCAAAATTAATGCAAATGCACAAATGCACGCATGCCAAACGTGGTTTTTCTTGCAAGCTAGTTTTTTTGAACTTTTCAAAAATTCATTTTTTCTTGACTGACAATTGCTTCTCTGCTCTAACTTACTCCACAAAAAAAGCTAGAGCAGAAATTTGTGATTTAGATTAGGTACTCTAGTTTTGTTTTGAGCATCCTCGTGAAACAAAAGATAGAGCAAGAAAAGTGTTCATTAAACACAATTTTGTGAAATATCTTAACCTGGCGTAAGCTAGAGCAGCTCTTAGTTTTCAGGAAACAATTTTTTTTTTCAAATACAGGGTGTTGGTTTTAGTTAAAATAGAATAAAATCTGAACTTGGCATGATGGACTAAAAGTTTCTATGGATGAAATATTGCCTTGGTGAATACCTTTCTAAAAATGTATCACTTTTGAAAATCGAACGTAAAATATAGAAATTATAGAAAAAAACAAATTTCGCTGTTTTTACAGGGTGACAAAATAATTAAAAATTTTTTTTTTGAAAACCTCATAAGGTAAGTCTTCAAACTGGGGGGGAACATTTTCAACTTTTTTTTCCTCCCTACACCGTGATACGCTCTAATGTACATGCAAGTACTTTTTTGACAAACTATTTCAATAACTACAGTTCTAACCGCTGAGCTATTGCCTGCCTTCGACATCTAATAGAAAATTTGTTGCTAGTTTCTTTCCTACTATAATTCGTTTCTAAGTTATGCACATACATATGTACATATTTACATATTATTGTATGATTAATAGGGAAGCTAAAAATATGCACGAAAAAATCTCATTATATGCATATATGCCTAAAAAATACCTGAAATATGCTAAAAAATGTATGTATTTCATTTCAAGCTTACATCTTTATTTAACGAATTTTGCAAAAAATCCGTACGTCATGCGGATGCGCCCCTCGTGCGGTTGGGTGGGTAGAGGGAAAACGTTGGGTTTATTATTATTATTATTATTATTATTATTATTATTATTATTATTATTATTATTAAAATAGTAATAATATAAGGACTGAAACGTACAATTCACATTTTCCCCCATTTAAAAAATTTGTTTTTAAATACTACAAAATACTTTAAATTAACTTTAGATTTGTATTTATGTAAATACAGGAGATATTTTTACAAAGCAAATGAAACCATTCCATTAAGGTTGCGCAGGGTTGCATTGAACTATCGTATATTTTCCAGTGTGAATTTGTGGCGGTTTTCCGAGAAAAAGCTCTTGTATCGGAAAACGATTAATATTGACCGTGTAGCATTGAATATTGATGGATCGCGATTCCGGATCGCAAAATATTTAGAAATTTTGAAATCCGCGATCCGGATCACAATACTGACAATACGGATTGACTGTGTAGCATGAAAATTTTGCGACCCATCAAAATGCGTGTATATTTAAAAATTTTGAAATCCATGATCTGGATCGCAATATTGGCAATAAACGAATTGAAAGTGAAAGTGTGAAAAGGACGGAAGTAAAATATTTTAAACCTCAGACCGAGAAAAATATCGCATATCATATTGAACGTGTAGCACTAGTCTGCGATACATCAGCTTATTACGTATATTGTCACTTGCGAAGCGAATGAAAATTTAGGCGAACTTCGCGATCTCGAATTGTGGGATGCGAATCTGCAGCGAATTCGCCGACAAATTGCGAATGAGTGACGAAAATGAATTTTGCGAATTGCCGGTAGCGAAAAAATTTAATTCGCTTCGCTAGATATGTCAAAATCTGGCGAATGTCTAATTTGTTCGCCTTTGCACGTCTTTGCATTTATTTCGGTAAAAAAAACTAAAAAAAAGAAAGTAGAAACTATTTAAAAGTGAGTATTTAATAGCATTAAAGAAAACAAAAGAGAGTGTATCATTTTTTTTAAACTTCAGGATAAAACGCACAACACCACAGCAGTTCCAAAAGCTGGTTGCTCTTACGAAAAACAATCCATACGTCGCAAGGGGGCAGGTGAATTTTGGGTCCACCAGGAGGAGCGGGGTGATCATCGCTTTATTTATTTTATTTATCACGTTTATATTAATTTCTTAAACTTTTGTTTATACACAAAAAAATAGATACATATATTGTAAACAAATCAAAACATATGTAGTGAGTGATAGAGTTGGGAAACTATCGATGGCACTATCGATAGTATCGATATTTTATTTTTTTCAGACTATCGATGGTTTTTTCAAAAACTATCGATGGTAATGTGTACTATAGATAGTTTTACAACCTTTACACACCTCCATATTGCACATTGCTATTTCAGAGTACCAGCTATTGAAAGTTGTATGAGTTTAGTGTGTACATATTTACAAAATGTTTTGATTTATACATTTGCAGACTGAATAAAAGGCGGTTCCAGTTTTGTAATTTTTTGAAAGAAACAGTTTTCGAAATATTTTAAAGTTTCAGTTTTTGAGCTAAGAAAAAAAAAATACGCTTACAAGTCTGTCAATTTCTTCGCTATTACCAGTTTTTATGTTACGTTTGCAGAGGATGAAATATCATTTCCACCAAAGCAAAAATAATTAAAATCGACGTTAAAGTGACGGAGTTATGGCGAACCAAACATTTTTTTTTGTAATTTTTTATTAATTATTTTTCCGGCATTCATCTTTTTTCATTATTTTAACGAAATATTAAATATCATCCTGATTTTACACTGTGATTTAATAGCTGTTTTCAGTAGAAAAATGACAATGTTATAAGAGATTCAGTGAACAAATCTATATTTATTTCAATACGATAGTACTATCGATAGTGCTATCGATGGTTTATTTTTGTAATAGGCCATTTACATATCGTCGTACCATACGAAAACTAATATCAGATTTTTTGTGGCTGACGAAAACTATCAATTTCGTTTAAGCAACAACAATTTTAATGTAAAAACAGTATATAATTACTGATACTTTTCGTCAGCCAAAAGTCGATTTTATTACTTTTCGTCAGCCAAAACTCGATTTTATTACTTTTCGTATTTTTTCCATTTTTGAATAAAAATTCTTATATATACATACACAAAAAAAGATTTGGCTAACTTTACTTTAATACGATCCATTGTACTCTTGGGCCGGCTTTCCATTAAGGAAGCACGCTCCGAGAAAAAAACTTTTTCAGGGATGTGGGGCTCTCACAGATCTGAGAATTGAAATGGAAACTTATCGGAGCCTTATAGTTCACGAGATATTTGTTGTTGAAGTTGTGAAATTTACCAACCAAAACTGCGCCAATCCCGAGGAAAAGCACATATAAAAACACGCATAAATGTACGTACATGTGTGTAGAACACCTTTTCGCGTTGATGACCTTCGCCCGGGGTAATATCTATGGACCCACCAAAGTTTTGATTTTAGTTTTGAGATCTGTGAAAGCCTCTCTACTCCCCAAAAGTAATTTTTCTTAATGGAAAGCCGACACGTAGTACACTGTTTGAATCTTTACGTTTATAATTATTTGGCTGCGTAGGTAGTATGTTGTAAGGATTGAGGTGGCCGGGCACCACCTGCGCTTTGCATTCCACCTCCACTAGCACCTGGACCTTGACCATATGGTGGATGCATTATGCATTAGCTTTTCAGCAACGTGATTTTCGTCCGTAGCGGTACGAGCATGTTCCGCGAATCGGAATAACTTTGAGCTCGGCTCTTTCATCTTCGTAATTATACCGAAACATTGCAGTCACCACACACTTCAATTAAATCCATTGCTTCCACAAGTTAATCCTACCTACGGAAAGACAGGATTAAAATGAGAATACAAATAATTAGAAGTTAATAAATTACCGTACCAACTGGCGATTGCTTTAATCTTAACTCCATAATATAGTTGATTAATTTCAAATGGTGGAAGCGATACCTCGCCAATGGTTGGCATTAACTAACTGTAAATAAAATAATAATGTTTGTAAATCTTTGTAAAAGTGTACGGAGTATGTAAATTTATGAAAAATTAAATTAATATCTCACAGATTTTCATCCAATTCAATTGCGTCTGCCCAATTGTTCAAAAATGGCCGTAATTGACAATTATGCACGTTATCGGTGTATCGGATTGGAATGTATCGAATTTTTCGATAGATCTGGTTAGCGCTGGCTGGCAGGGATGGTTTTTTCAAAACTATCAAAAACTATCGATGGTAATGTGTACTATCGATAGTTTTACAACCATATTGCACATTGCTATTTCAGAGTACCAGCTATTGAAATTGTATGAATTTAGTGTGTACATATTTACAAAATATTTTGATTTATACATTTGCAGACTGAATAAAAGGCGGTTCCAGTTTTGTAGATTTTTTGAAAGAAACAGTTTTCGAAATATTTTAGAGTTTCAGTTTTTGAGCTAAGAAAAAAATATACGCTTACAAGTCTGTCAATATCTTCGCTATTACCAGTTTTTATTTTACGTTTGCAGAGGATGAAATATCATTTCCACCAAAGCAAAAATAATTAAAATCGACGTTAAAGTGACGGGATGGCGAACCAAACATTTTTTTTGGTAATTTTTTATTAATTATTTTTCCGGCATTCATCTTCTTTTTTCATTATTTTAACGAAATATTAAATATCATCCTGATTTTACACTGTGATTTAATAGCTGTTTTCAGTAGAAAAATGACAATGTTATAAGAGATTCAGTGAACAAATCTATATTTATATCAATACGATAGTACTATCGATAGTGCTATCGATGGTTTATTTTTTTAAGACTATTGAACACTATCAATAGATTTTTTAAAACTATCAAAAACTATCGATGGTGGGACTATCGATAGTTTCCCACCTCTAGTAAGTGAGAGAAACGTCAAATTCGGATGAACTTATTCAACTTGTTTGAATGGCAACATCACAAGGCACAGAATTCTTGTTGCATTTGCATGCAAACTTCTTATCCGGATCTGGATCACTGCCACGGGAACTCGCCTGTTAGCGACGCACAGTGGATCGGCTCCATACATTTTGCGGAAAAAATAGAAATAGAAGGCCATTGAAATTTTGCACAGAGGTTATATATGAGCTAATTAAGAAATTTTCAAAAAATGGACCTTGGACCTATAAAAAATTATTTAAATACAAATTTTAGTTTCAGCTAAAAAAAAAATGAAGATATCTTCATGAAACTCATTAAAGGCATTGATGACACCAAAAATTGTTGAAATCGGCCACTCCCTAGGGGTACCTCCCCTGGACCTATAGTAAAAATTTTTAGAGAAAAACTTTAATTTCAGCTCAAAGAATTAAGACATCTTCACGAAACTTGGCGCATAAGTTACTGTCATGAAAGATATCGACAATACCAAATATAGGCGTGATTGGCAAACAACCACACCCACTTTTCCTACACCTTTTATTCAAGAACAAATGAAGATATACATTTTCAGTAACTGAAAAGAGCCCTTGTAAAAATTTGATTTACTTAATGATTATATTTATAATACATATAATCGAAAATATAACTATGTATGTATATATGGAAAGAAAAAAAACAAATATAAGAAAAATGTAAATGTCGTATAACAACATTTAGATTATTATTTAAATGCCGAAAAATTTAATTACACATTATAAGAATAATGTTTAATGATTTAGCATATCCTTGACAACATGATCCAATTCCACACACTTTTTGTTGGGTTGTCGTCTTATGGACTTTATATAATGATCAGAACTTGCCAGTAATCGATTAATAACATCTGTATTGGTAGAAATTCTATCACTTTTCCTAGAAAACATAAGTCTAGAAATCATAAAATATTGAAATTTTGTTAAATCTACATCCATTAATATTCCCAGTGCAATTGAAGCACTAATATGGTTTTGTTCAATGTTTCCTTTCTCCAGCCTTTTACTTGCCTTTGAAAGTTGTTATTGTGCATACTGATCGACTAAAGCAGCAACCTTGTATCGTTTAGCACGAGCACAAGTAGATTGACTGTTACATGGAAAATCAACCTCAAATATATCTAACTAAGAATGGAAAACTCTATTAGATTTCACCAGTGTGTTATGGCATTTCAAAACATACTTTTAAGCCAAAGTTCGTGTTAAAAAAAAGCGAAATATCTCCCTTCGAATCGTCCTATGGCTTTTTAAATTGACCTACGAATCGCTGCGATATATTTCGTTTCACTACTGCAATATCATCATTCATTAGCGCCTTGGTATGTATGTAACTCGATAAAGTTGGTATGTATGTAACTCGATAAAGTTCGTTATACCATGTCTCCACATAACGCGTTTCGCTCTTTTTTTCTGCATTTTCTCTCTCAATCTTGTTTCGACACGGAAACCAGTGCCGAAACTCGCCAATTTCCACACAAATTTCTGAGAGCGAGTGAAGATTGAAATACTGTTTCATTCTGAATCATCTTGCCAACCTCGATGATATCGAAGTCTTCTCTAATTTTTATCGAAAAACTATCGAAATCCCACACAGACCAAAACAAAAACGCAAAATATAAGCAAACATACAAACATTTAAGAAGAGCAAGAAAGAGAAATGTTAAACTGAATCACGATCAGCCACGTGGAGACGTGTATATTGCAAAGCTATCTAATGCTCTCTATGTGCACACATTCTTAAACAAATGTGTTTTTGTTGCTATTGTTGTTTGCAAACCGCAATGTTATTACGAATGTGTTTATCGTTATTTTTGTTTGCATTACCATTCATTCTAACAAATATAATAATAATACAATGGCGCTATTATAACTGTGACGAGTTTTATGGCCGAGCTTCTCTCCCAATTCGAGGTGTGCTCCTTGTATGGTATATTTATTTCCTACTAATTGGGTGGACCTACAGTTTTATGCCGGCTCCGAACGGCGAATGCATTTTTTGTGAGAAGCTTTTTCATGGCAGAAATACACTCGGAGGGTATGCCGCCCACTTCCGAGAGGTGACCGCTGCTCTTAAAAAACCCAATAATTGGATTTTTACTAATTAGAAAAATTGTTTTGGTGTTTGGCTCGGACCGTGGTTTGAACCCGAGACCTCTGGCAAAGCAGGCGAGCACTCTACCCACTGCACCACAGCGGCCACATAACATTCTAACAAAATAGGTGTATAATTTACCAATCTGCATTTTTATCTAATCCTCTCTGTGCCTTCATATTCGTAAACAAAAAAATGTCACATAAGATGTAAACGTTAATATATTCGCATGAGCCTAAAATCATGCTACATTTTGTCAATTTTATCAAAATTTGAAGGTACTTTCGACATTTAAATCAAGTTTGCATCGATTGGGGAAAATATGGGAAAAATTTTTTAACAGAAATCGATAGAAGATATTCCAAACTTTTATTTTATTACAGTTAGCGAGTGTAGCACGCTGTAGCACACAAACTTTTTGTCCATCGAAGTTAGAAAAGGTAGCATTTATAAAGTACCATTTTTGCTGGCCAAATATTATTTTTAATATTTGGTCGATTGCACTGATTTTTTCTTTAATTAGTCAAGGAAGTGCTATATTTTCTTTCTAACTCACAACAGGGACAATAGAGATATAAGTTATAAGGAAAATTTATAGCTAAAGTTAGCAAAAAATTCAAGCAGTTTTTGTTGAATAAAATTTTTCTGACTTCTGATACCATTATTTTGTAAAAAAAAATCAACTTTTTGCAAAGTAGTCATGAATTGTTCATATTTGGACATTTTTTTATAAGACTACATCATTAGAATCTGAAAATTATGTATTGAAAAAAATGAATTTTTTTCCGCGGCTCAACCACTGTGCGACGCGCTAACCAACTCACCCAAACACGGCCTGGTACGCAGTTGAACTATTTGTCGCTTTTCTTTTGCCACCTTTACTCGCTCAACATTATTGCTCTATTTTTATATATACATGAGATAACACAAATTTGTTGAGTAATTTTAGGCGGTCGATGCTTCGGTTAGCCGGAAGTAATGTGCATTTGCAACACCCTGCCTTTTTATTTAATTTAATTGTTGAATTATTGTGTAAGTACACAGAAGATTTTAATTAATTTTATTTGGCGAAAGCGAACAAGTTGAAGACTACGTATTACCAGCGATAGTAGAAGTGATAGCTATTTCGAAGAAAACCAATTCCTCTTCATCAGACTTCTTTTCGGGATCAAGCCGGGAATCGGAACGTAGACCCACCATGAGAAGGTGTTAATGTTAGCGACGCGCTAGTCAACTCACCCAAACGCGGCCTGGTACGCAGTTGAACTTTTTGTCACTTTTCTTTTGCCACCTTTACTCGCTCAACATAATTGTTGTATTTTTATGTACAGGCAGGGTGTTGCAAATACACATTACTTACGGCTAAACGAAGCATCGACCGCCTAAAATTACACAATAAATTTGTTTTATCTCATGAAAATCATGTGTACATAAAAATACAACAATAATGTTGAGCGAGTAAAGGTGGCAAAAGAAAAGCGACAAAAAGTTTAACTGCGTACCAGGCCGTGTTTGGGTGAGTTGGTTAGCGCGTCGCGAACATTAACACCTTTTAACGGTGAGTCTAAGTTCGATTCCTGGCCAGTGGTGCCAGATTGAGGGAAATTTCCCTTTTTGAGGGATATTTAACTGCAAAATTTTAAAAGAGGGAAAAATGGGACATTTTGTTGTCGTCCATATAAAAAAAGGGATTTTTTGATTGCAGAACTGTTTACATACCTACATATGTATAATTTATAGTATTACTTAAGATAAGCACATCTCACACTGAAAAACTCCCATTCAGAAAGAATTTTGGAGAATTGGGAGCCACTTAAAAATTCAAAACAAGGCTTAGCTTTTTGAAGTACGTTCTTAACTTTTTCAATGAATTTAACGCATTGTTCCAAAGCCGGAATGTACTTATACACCGACTAAGGCAAGGAGATAAGACACTTGTGTTGGAAATTGCAAGAAATTTCTTAAAAGCCGACTTTTTTACAATTGCGTGGGAATTACAGCTAAAAGTTTTGAAAATTGCAGCTCCATATTTACTTGACGTGCATAACGTTTACTTTGGTTATGAATACGAAGATATTTTGTCAAATTTAAATTTGGAGGAAAAGATTGTATTAAAAAAAGTGTTTGCGCTTTTATGAAGATTCTACTTTCAGATAATATCACGTTTGCCATTTGACGGTGTTTTCGAAGAATTGCAGTTTTTAGATCCCGATATTGTTTCTGATTTCTCTAAAAATAATCGTGTATCACTTCTTGCTCTAACTAAAAAATTAAATCTTAATCCTGGTCTCACAAAATCGTAATTCAAAAGTATTTGTATAGTTTTAACCGAAACACAAAAAGACGATTTCAAAACATTACCTGTTGATGTAATGTGGAGTAAAATAATAAACTTTAAAAACTATAATGACAATTTTTTGTTTCATAATCTTAAGCAATTGGTTGAGATTGTACTCACGTTACCCCATTCGAACGCTGAATCAGAAAGAATATTTTCAATTTTAACGGACGTTAAACGTAAAAAGCGAAACAAACTATCTAGTGATATGTTAAATAGTAGAAGTAAAGTAGGAGCTGCCTTTTAATCCAAAAATATCAATTGCTTCAACTTTAATTAAATCAACAAAAATCATATCCACTTGCACAATGCAAATAATTTGTACACCTGATACTTTTAGCTATTAAAAAACTTTATTTGCCTCTTGCATATTCTTATATTACTGAAATAAATGCTTTAAATTCGGTGGGAATTTTGTGGGATTTTTTATTTAAAATGTGGGAAATTAGGGATTTTTTTCCATTTTCTGTGGGAATTTTATCGGAGGTTATATGGCATCACTGTTCCTGGCTTGATCCCGAGAAGAAGTCTGATGATGAATTGGTTTTCTTCGTAATAGCTATCACTTCTACCATCGCTGGTAATACGTAGTCTTGAACTTGTTCGCTTTTCGCCAAATAATATTAATGACAACCATTTATTTCATGATTAAATAGTATATTTTGTGCTTATTTAGAAAAAGACTGCTTCCAAACACCCTTTCAGTCATCAATGACTGCAAATTGACTGGGAAGTCATGAATAAAGAAAATGACTGAAAGACTGCAATCAAATTTTTCATGAATGTGACTGCAACGGAATTCAATCGATATTGATTGCATTACTTAACACCCCTGATAAATAGATTACAGAGTACCATTGCATGGCTTCTAAAGTTTATTGAATAACAGGTCGGCTGCTTGTAACTGCATATATGGCTTGTTTGGGGATTAAAAAAGTAGCAATACGAAAATTTTAGCAAATTTTCAAGTACTATGTAACAACAGTAGGAGCATTACGTCCGGTAAACTTCGGAAGCTGGGAAATCTGTAAAGCAATATTGATCAATGGTTTAAGCATTTCACTAGCGAGACCAAATACGTTATCCTTCTCGTAGGAGTCAATGTATAAGCTGGAATTTTATAAGAAAAAAATAATAAGTAATGTCTACAACCAAAAAATTGTATTAATGGGAAACTTACCGTACAGTGGCACCACAGCTACCTGTACCACTTAAACGAATTACAATACGGCTGCCGTCATCAAACACAATACGCAAACCTTGCTTTGATGCTACTGAATTATCTACGGGATCAGTATAGCTGAAATTGTCAGCAATCTTCACTGTATATGTTTTGCCATAACTAGTGAAGCTCTTTCCCACAAACTGGGGGTTCGTTATATAATTTTCCATAGTTGTAATCATTTCATTGCAGGGTTCCAGTTCACATTCCTCGTAATCGTATCGTGTAAAATAATTACGTCCATATGTGATCCAATGATCTTTTAATATATCCTCGATGCCTTTTCCAGTGTGCTGCATTACAGAAAGCCAAGCCAAAACGGCCCATATACCATCCTTTTCTCGTATGTGATTAGAGCCGGTACCAAAACTCTCTTCACCGCATAAGCATAAAAGCCCAGCGTCCATAAGATTGCCAAAATATTTCCAACCTGTTGGAACTTCAAATACTTCTTTTCCCAACCTCTTTGCTACCAAGTCAACTGCAGAGGCTGTTGGCATACTTCTGGCAAACCCCTGTATGCCATTTTTCTCGAAATACGGTATACATTCTAAATTATTTGCAATTACTGCCAAGGAGTCGCTGGGCGTGACAAAGAAAGCGCGATGACCAATTATCATGTTACGATCCTATATATAAACGGAATATTCATACATACATATGTACATATGTGTATTAGGGTGGTGCTTAAAATAAAATTGGCGATTTTCTTCGGACTCAGCCCCCATATCGGTAACAGCACAGTCAGAGATGTCACATAAAAACTTAAGTCCCGATCGGGGATGGCTAAGGGGTGTATAATGCCCAAAATCGATAATCATGCACTCCAAGATACTAAATATAAAATTTGGTCCCGCTCTGAGATGTTTAAGGGGTGTCGCATAGGGGTCAAAACTCATAATACCATATGTGACCCCTGTGCGACACCCCTTAACCGTCTCCGATCGGGTCCAAAATGTATATCTGATATACCTGAGTGCAGGACTATCAATTTTGGATATTGGATATACAACAAATTAAGTTTAATTTTTTCAGTCTCCATAGTTTTCTGAACTTTGACCCCTCTGCGACACCCCTAAACCGTTTCCGATCGGGAGAAAAGTTTATATGTGTTACCTTCGGCTAATTAGCACCGATCTAGGGAGTGAGGTTGTAGAAATATATAAAATTTGTCTCTATATACATATTTGGGGACCACTCTAATGTGTATGTATATTGTAAATTTAATTTCAATTTCATTTAACTTACACCATCTCCATCGAATGCAGCTCCAATATCGTAGTCCCCATGGGCTACTGCTTCAACCAAATCCTTGGCATAGGTTAAATTTGGGTCGGGATGTAGGCCTCCGAAATCGGGCAGAGGTGTGGTATGTACAACACAACTCTCCGCAGCACCGAAACAATTCAAAAATATTTCACGTACATATGCGCCCGTAACACCGTTCAATGAATCTATAAGCATTTTAAGTGGTTTGCCGGATTGTCTTCCGCTTACGAAATCGCGCAGTCCATCGAAATCGAAAATCTCCTTCATGTGCGCTACATAATTCGCCACTGAATCGATGACTTCAACTATAAATGAGTTTCCATTGATGTCATACTTGTTAATTCCTATTTTACCGATATCAATTTCTAAGTTATTCACAATTTTGTACTCCTTGATGATCGTAGATAGTTGATAGATATTATTTGTTACAGAATCTGATGCGGGTCCACCATTTTCACAATTAAACTTAATGCCGAAATCATTTTCGGGGCCACCGGGATTGTGTGAAGCTGTTAGAACAATGCCACCTGGAAAATATAATATAGATTATCACCCCTATTTTCGATTAAGTTCGCGCATTCCGCTCCGCGTCAATTGATTGGAACTTGCTATACTAAACAGTGGTGCCAGATCGAGGAAAATTTCCCTATTTGAGCGATATTTCAGTACAAAATTTTTTAAAAGGAAAAAAGGGACATTTTGTAGTCGTTCATATAAAAAAAAAGTGATTTTTTGGTTGCAGAACTGTTTACGTATAATTGAGAGTTAAAATAATCGTCACTTTTACACTGAAAAAAAAATTCCGGATCAAAAACATATTTGTCCTTATTTTGAACACGCGTACCAATAAATTATTTTCTTTGTTTTGAGTAAATTTTCTCAAAAATGTGTAAAAACTTTCAAAAACATTCAAACAAATTCCTTGCCATGGTGATTTGTATGAGAATTCAACAAACCAAAATTAAAGAAACAAGGACAAGTTTGGATTGGAATAGCGCTTAAGATTTTTTCCTTATTTTGATGCATGAATTTTCTTAAAAAAAGTACATATATGAAACAATAACAGTTTAAAAGGGAGGATGGCTTCGTGTGTAAAAGTCCACGTAAGTGGGGAAAGCTTCTGACTGCCATCCACCTGGGGGTGGCCAGAGCGATTCTTTTGCATGCGGAGCAAGCAGCTCACGACTTCCGCGCAGTGTCCTCTGGATAGCCACCGAACACCCGTTTGGTGGTGAACTAAAGTGAGAAGGCGACAACTCGACAAGGCCACTCCGACATATTCGGTTTAAGGGTTTGTTGAGGGGAATAACTGCAGCGTCTGTTCACCAGAAGGTGCGGCTGCGAGCGGGCGTCTGTCTTGGAGCAAGCGGCTCGCTATATAAACGTGTAACAATATACAACTCCCGCAGGGCGGGTTGTGCGTCGGGCTTGGGACCCACCACGTAAAAATCCTATCCAATGAAAACAACAACAAAGCCTCGGATGAGACCACCCCTTTCTGATGACAACCACGGCAAACGTTTAAAGGACTATGATTTGAGGGTAAGCACCTGGAACGTCCGGACCCTTAATTGGGAAGGTGCCTCTGCCCAGCTGGTTGATGTCCTCGAAAGAGTGAAAGCTGACATCACCGCCATACAAGAGATGCGGTGGAAGGGGCAAGGCAAGAAGAAATGTGGGCCTTGCGATATATATTACAGTGGCCATGCAGAGGAGCGTATATTTGGTGTTGGTTTTGTGGTGGGAAAGAGACTCAGCCGCCGAGTACTGTCGTTCACGCCAGTGAACGAGCGTCTAGCCACCATCCGCATCAAAGCGAGATTTTTCAACATATCTCTTATCTGCGCCCACGCCCCGACGGAAGAGAAGGACGATGCGATCAAAGACACTTTCTATGAGCAGTTAGAGCATGCCTACGACCGCTGCCCCCGTCACGACATTAAGATTGTGCTTGGCGATTTTAATGCCAGGGTGGGTAAGGAAGGTATCTTTGGCAGCACAGTCGGAAAATTCAGTCTCCACGACGTAACCAGTCCCAATGGGACGAGGCTGATCGACTTCGCCGGGTCACGAAACATGGTCATTAGCAGTACCAGATTCCAGCACAAAAAAATACACCAAGCCACATGGCTGTCTCCTGATCGAAAAACGCGAAATCAAATTGATCACGTCATGATCGACGGCAGACACAGCTCCAGCATCCTAGATGTGCGCACAATCCGTGGTCCCAATGTCGACTCCGACCACTATCTTGTAGCAGCCAAGGTACGCACCCGCCTCTGTGCAGCAAAGAATGTGCCAGCAGGACAGCAAGGAAAGTTTGAAGTCGAAAGGCTGCACATGACGCAGACAGCCAATCAATACACCACTCGGCTCTCACTCCTGCTCTCTGAGAGCAACCCTTCACCAAACGATGTATCTGAGGAATGGGAACACATCGCTCGTTCACTTCGTATCGCCGCTGAGGAATCTATAGGATACAAGCGAGCCCACAAGAACACCTGGTACGACAAGGAATGTCGCGATGCCTCGGAAAGAAAGAACGCCGCCTACAGGGCTACATTGTGTGCGGGCGCAACGCGAAGCGTATGGGAGCGTTATCGAACGGCGAAGAAGGAAGAGAGGCGCCTTTTTCGAAAGAAGAAAAGGGAGGCTGAAAGGCGCGAGTGTGAAGAGCTTGAGATGCTGGCGGGTAGGAACGATGCTCGAAAATTCTACCAAAAAATCAGGCGGATGACTGAAGGTTTCAAGACCGGGGCAAATTCCTGCCGGAATGATAACGGTGATCTGGTAACTGATGTCCAGAGCATACTTAAGTTGTGGAGGGATCACTTCTCCTCCTTGCTAGATAATGGCAACAGTGAAAGTGCGGAAGGAGAAGATGTACGACCCGAATCCCCAATAGCAGATGATGGTAGGCATGTTCCACCACCTGATCATGACGAAGTGCGAATAGCAGTATCTAGGCTTAAGAATAACAAGGCCCCGGGCGCTGACGGCTTGCCAGCCGAGCTATTCAAACATGGTGGCGAAGAGTTGATAAGGAGCATGCATCAACTCCTATGCAGAATATGGTCGGACGAGCGCATGCCCGACGATTGGAACTTAAGTGTGCTCTGCCCAATCCACAAAAAAGGAGACTCCACAGTACGCGCCAATTATCGTGGGATAAGCCTCCTGAATATCGCATATAAGGTCTTAGCAAGTGTATTGTGCGAAAGACTGAAGCCTATCGTCAACAATCTGATTGGACCTTATCAGTGTGGCTTCAGACCTGGTAAATCTACCATCGACCAGATCTTCACAATACGACAAATATTGGAAAAAACCCATGAAAAAGGATCCGACACACACCATCTCTTTGTCGATTTTAAAGCCGCTTTTGATAGCACGAATAGGAATTGCCTGTATGCCGCAATGTCTGAATTTGGTTTCCCTGCTAAACTTATACGGCTATGCCAAATGACATTGACTAACACCACCAGCTCCGTCAGAATTGGGAAGGACCTCTCCGAGCCGTTCGAGACCAAACGAGGTTTCAGACAAGGTGACTCTCTTTCGTGCGACTTCTTCAATTTGATGCTGGAAAAGATAATACGAGCTGCAGAACTTAACCATACAGGAAGCATCTTATATCACAAGAGTGTGCAACTGCTGGCGTACGCCGATGACATCGACATCATTGGCACTAACACGCGCGCCGTATGTTCTGCCTTCTCCAAGCTGGATAAAGAGGCTAAGAAAATGGGTTTGGCGGTCAACGAGGACAAGACGAAGTACCTCCTGTCATCACACAAAGAAACAGCACGCCTTGGCAGCCACGTCAATGTTGATAGCTACAAATTCGAAACTGTTAAGGACTTCGTCTATCTGGGAACCAGCATTAACACCAAGAATGATGTCAGCACGGAGATCCAACGAAGAATCACGCTTGCCAATAAATGCTACTTCGGACTAAGTAGGCAACTGAAAAGTAAAGTCCTCTCTCGACAAACAAAAATCACACTCTACAGGACGCTCATCGTTCCAGTCCTCATGTACGGCGCAGAAGCATGGACAATTTCAAAATCAGATGAGATGGCACTTGGAGTATTCGAGAGAAAAGTTCTTCGTAAGATTTATGGACCTTTGCGCGTTGGCGTGGGCGAGTATCGACGGAGATTTAACGATGAGCTGTACGAGCTTTACACAGACATCGACATTGTTCAGCGAATAAAGATCCAGCGGCTGCGTTGGGCAGGTCATGTCGTGAGAATGGACGAAGGCGCTCCGGCTAAGAAAGCATTTCTATCGAAACCCGCTGAACGCAAAAGAAAAGGGAGACCTCCACTGCGTTGGGAAAATCAGGTGGACAGCGATGCTGCCTCCCTAGGTGTTCCCAAGTGGCGCCATGCTGCACGAAACAGAAGCAATTGGCGCGCTCTGTTGGACTCGGCCAGAATCGTCTAGACGGTTAAGCGCCAATCAAGAAGAGAAGAAGAACAGTTTAAAAGTGCGATATCTCGGCGAAGGAATACTATATTTAAGCAAACTCAATGGCAGTTGAAAGACTTACTTTAAGTTGATATTCTTAGCCTTTTGATTGATGAAAAAATGTTGATGCCAACATGTAATGTAGCGCAGAAACAGCTATTTTCGCATGTTATTCATCTTTGGGTCAATATATCCACCAAATGCAAATGGATGTGATATTCGGAATCAGAAGAAGATTCTGCTTTAGAAAAGTGTTACTTTGTTCAAGGGCGTAGCCAGGATTTTATCCAGGGGGGGGGGGGGGGGGGGGCAAGCACATCAAATATTTGAAGCAGTCAAACATCAATCTGTTTGCGACTAAAATCAAGTGTTGCTGTTCCGCTCTTAAATGTCAAAAATAATACTAATTTGTGAATGCGGTTACAGCAACACTGCTAATATAAAAATTACAACAACAACTGTCAAACAAACTGGGTTGCGAAAAGTCAAAAGGTAGGAAAAAACTACTAAAACACTACTATGTATAAAACAGCTGATCGGGTTGTTGTGTGCAAAATTATTCAAGTCGCTCATTTGGTGAAACCCAAAAGTAAGTTAGCCCCAAATCTGGGCTAACTTAAGTCAAAACTTAGTTTTATACTGTTTCCAGACAGAAAATTAATGTAGTACATTACATTTATAATTTAACAATAAATTCTTGTGTTTCACACACACTCAATTAACAAGATGTCACTTTTCATTAAATAATTTGTTATTATTGACAAGAATTTTTTAATAAATAATCCCAGTAAACATTCGGAGTCATAGGTAAAAAAATCAGAAAGGAATCCTAAACTGGAGCATTCACACTCATTATGAGCTCATTTTGGAGTCCGAAATGTATGTATTTCTATTCTTAAGGTGGTCCCCTGATACGAGCCTAATTTCATACATTTTATGAGCCTGAATATGTAGTAAGACCAAAAAAAAATTTTTTGTTTTTGCATTTTCCTTCCCCTGACCCAATTCTCTTCATCCTCTCTCTCCATTCACCCCAGCTTATTCACCTCTTCTCTCATTGGTTGCGTTCAGAAGTCGGAACTGTTGAGCAAAACTGTTGTGTAGATATCATTGAGCGGAAAGGGATATAATTTGCTCCTTCTGAACGAGCTGATACAGAAACTAAACAAACTATTATTATAATTACCTATCCACAACATAATCGGCAATAATTTCGCTGCTGTGAAACATTTTTATCACATTCAAAAATTCATAAATATAGGTATTTATATATTTGTACATATGCCAAAGTGGCCGCTGTGGTGCAGTGGGTAGAGTGCTCGCCTGCTATGCCAGAGGTCTCGGGTTCAAACCATGGTCCGAGCAAACACCAAGCAAATTTTTCTAATTAGTAAAAATCCAATTATTGGGTTTTTTAAGAGCAGCGGTCACCTCTCGGCAGTGGGCGGCATACCCTCCGAGAGTATTTCTGCCATGAAAAAGCTTCTCACAAAAAATGCATTCGCCGTTCGGAGCCGGCATAAAACAGTAGGTCCACCCAATTAGTCGGAAAAACAGAAGGAGCACACCTCGAATTGGGAGAGAAGCTCGGCCATAAAACTCGTCAGAGTTATAATAGCGCCATTGTATTATATTATTATTACATATGTCAAAATCGTAAGCACAACATGTTGTCCGAAGTGAGCATAAAAAATGTATGATGAAAAAAAGTATCCAAACTCACGTGTTAATCGGAAATACTCAACTTTGCGTTCAGAAGATAAAAACACAACTGTTGCGCAACCGTTGGGATTCTGAACACAACCATTGTGGGACCTTCATTGCTTGCTTTATAGTGTTGTCTATTTGTATTTTCCTCCGGATGAACTTTAGTGATACTTTTATACCTACTGCCCATTTTTCGAATTACAATTATCATTAAAAAAAAAAAAAAAACAAGAAAAAAAATTATAAAAAATTTTTCCTAAGCTCATACATATTTCACACATGTTTGTGATTCATATCCGACTCCAAATTATGAGTGCTCTGAGAATATTTGTTGGGATAATAAATTCATGCCAAAACGAATTGACGGTTGACACTGAAAACTTCAAAATTAATAAAAACGAACTTACCTCCCAGAGTTGTATTGGATTTTTATTCGATTAAAAATTCAATTAATTAGTAATGGATCCATTAATAATTAAACTTCTGTATGGAAAATCGAACTTCATTATCAACTTAATGAAGAAAATGTAGATAATTACTCCATTAACCGCCTGTGTGATATCAGTATTAGCTTTAGTCACGCTGGTGAAACCGGGCCCTAGATTCTGCTTATCAATGCTAATGCTAAAATATTTAGTGAACTGTAGACACGAATTGAAACAAATCTCAGTATTTTATTTTGACATGTAAATTTCTGTACTATTCTCTGATGCCATTATAATATTAAGCAGTAGCCAGTGGGGGGCAGCTGCCCCCCCTGCCCCTACCTGCCTACGCCCTTGATTTTGTTGTTCTTAGTCAAAAATTGTGGAATTTGGATATTTACATCTTGCGTTTAAACAAGTGGAAGTTGTTTAGAAATATGCTTTTTTCAACAAAACCACAACAGCGAAATCGAGCTTTTATATACATTACTAAAAGTGTTTAAAGTGACAAACAAAATGAAAAAGAAAGTAAAGCGATAAAGTTAAAAGTACTGGTTGAATTTAAAAGAGTATGGTTTGTTATACTTAAAACAATTCAACCTAAATTTCAATCGAAAATGGGCAAGCTCGATTTTAGAGGCATGCTCTGGAAGACTTTTTTCATAGAATCTAATGCAGAATCCGAATTTTCTAGGAACACTATAGCTTAGGCTACGCCCATACAAATTGACCCACCCTAATATATATATATCTATTTTTTTTTTATTTATTGCTCATGGTGCACATTCGTACTGTACTGTTAATAAGATTTATAGCGTTTTCGATTCTGAACTAAAATGCTGCATTATTACAAGGCAACATTATCAACATGCGCCCTGTGCCCTAAAAAAATGTTGGACTTTTCGTGTGATGTATGAAACAAAAATAATGCAACCCCTTGTTCATATTAAGGACAGAAAATGCTGCCCTGTGGTCGGGAAGAGTGCGACATTTTTTCAATAGAACAATCTTTTTTTTTTTTTCGGATATAGTTTTTATTGTATCATTCTTGAAGAATATGACAATTTTTATAGAATCTTAACCTAGAATACAATGACGTTCTTCGTTGCCACTGCTTCAAATAACATATGGATGAAAATTTTATTTGATATAAAATAAATACTTATGAATACATTTATTATGTGTATGTGAATGTTTTTGTTTTTACTAAGAGTATGTACGTTATTTTATTTTATATTCATTCATTATGTTATTCATTTTCATTTGTATATGTATTTATGCCGTCGGAATGGAATGGAATGGAATTCCAAGCAGCTGATTGTATAGTATTAAAAGTTCATACGGCTTGACAGGACAGGCTTATCGATGACACAATCATGTGTTGCATTAGTAAGTGCTGTTTCAGCTTTCGGAATGGAAGGAATTCCAATAAGCTGCGTGTATGAACTTGGGAATTTTTACGGCCTAATGGGATAGGCTCGTCCGGAACAGAATCATACATATGTTATACATGTGTATTAGTAAATGCTGTTGTAGCTTTCTGAATGGAAGGAATTTCAGTAAGCTCCTTTTTGCAATTTAGAGGTTTTACGGCCTAATAGGATAGGCTATTCGAAGTTTTAATTTTAGTGGCTCTAGCCTTGGTCACAATTTAGCTGGATATCCTTTCTCTTTAACCGCCTGGGGTATCTCTGTTCTAACAGGCTTTTAGCCAGTATGTTTGGATGATTGCCTAGTCTTGTGGCGTAGTTAGTTTGTATATTTTTTACTTCTTCAACAACTGTTAATCTTTAGATCCCTGTGTATAGCGGAATTTTTCACGTACCACGGCGCCCGGCATATTGATCTTAATATCTTAGATTGTTGCCTTTGTATTCTTTCTAGACTGGATTTGGATGCTGAACCCCAAAGCTGTATTCCATATATCCAGGATGGTTTTATCACCGTATTAAATAAAAGTATTTTGTTGTCTAGGCTTAATTTAGATTTTGGACCAATGATCCATTGTAGATTGCTTATTTTCAGCTTTGCTTGCATTAACTTATTATCAATATGATATTTCCAAGTAAGCCTTCTGTCTAAGGTAACACCAAGGTAGGTGACGTAATCTTTTTGGGTTACTCTTTTGCCATTAATTGAGACAGAGGGGCAGGTATCTTTTTTTAGAGTAAAAGTGACTTTTACACACTTAGATTCATTGACTTTAATTCTCCAATCTGAAAGCCATTGTTCTACAATTCTTAGATGGCTTTGCAACCGCCTGGCAGCCATTGAGGGATTTGAGTGCACACTAAGTATTGCTGTGTCATCCGCAAATGTTGAAGTAACGAGATTTTCATTAGTGGGCAAGTCACTTGTGAATATTAAATATAGAATGGGTCCCAAAACACTACCTTGTGGAACTCCGGCGAAGATTGGATAGCTTTCAGTGGTATAACTTTTTTGCCTTACTCGAAACTTTCTTCCCGTTAGAAAGTTCTCTAAAATAAGGCATATATTGTACGGAAGTGTACGTCTTATTTTAAATAATAGTCCTTCTTGCCATACCTTGTCGAAAGCTTGTGCTACGTCTAGGAAGAGTGTAGTGCAATACTTTTTGGTTTCAAAAGTCGACCGTATTTGAGTTACTATTCTATGCACTTGCTCTATCGTACCGTGTTTCTCCCTAAAACCAAATTGGTGACTTGGTATTGTCCCGCGTGTGTCTAGGATGGGCTGCATTTTTTCAGCAACAACTTTTCGAATAGTTTGGAAAATATTGAAATTAAACTAATTGGCCTGTAAGAGTTTAACAGGGTTGGGTTTTTCCCTGGTTTTGGAATCATAATGATTTCGGAAAGTTTCCAAGATTCAGGAAAGTAGTTTAGTCGCAGGAGGCTATTGAAAACGTATAATAATAACTTGGTAGCAATTGGAGGGAGTTGCTTTACCATTTCACCGGTTATTCTGTCGTGTCCGGGTGCCTTATTTTTCTGGATGTCGTTACAGATAACATTATTCAGGTCATTTATCTTGAATTGGAGAGAGACTGTTGGTAAGCGAAGGGCATGTTCTGGGAGGAAATTGCTCCCTGGATCAGGAGTAAATACCCGCGAAATGTGGGCTGCAAATGCGGTTCCTTTTTCCTGGTCGCTTCGAGCAAAGTCACCGTTTTCGATTCGTACTGGAGGATCCTGGAAAACTGTCCTTTTGAAAGTTTTCAGTGACCGCCACAATGAGTAGTCTGTAGAAGATGTGGCTGTCAAGGATTTAATTCTGTTTTGGAAATCTGCTTCTTTTTTGTCCTGCAATATCATCTGTAGCTCTTTCGTGCATTTTTTCAGTTCGTATTTCAAAGTTGGCGAGCGTAACCTCTGCCAGTCTTTCCTAATTTGCCTTTTCTTGTGGATGAGATCGGTGATATCGTTTCCTTTGAAATAACTAGGGACACTCTGCTGATTTAAGGCTTGAATTTAAGTTGGTATGAGAGCTGATAAATTTTTTGTACTTAAGCCAGTTTGTAAATTTATTGGTTAAGCTCGAATTCAATTCGTTGAAATATGGGATTATATCAATAGTGGTAACACAAGGAGAGTGATCAGATGATAGATCGAAAGCCGATTTTATCTTAATTAATTCTCTTTCGATTCCACGAGTTACACCAAAGTCTATTAAGTCGGGGGTTTTGCTTCTATCAGTAGGCCAATATGTTGGCTGACCAGTGGAAATAATGTCTAGGTCATTGCTTAAAATTGCTTTGAATAGGTTTCTTCCCTTTGGTGTTATCAGTCTGGAACCCCAGAATGTATGTTTAGCGTTATAATCACCTGCTGCAAGAAACCGCGGGCCCAACTTGGTAAAGAATTCGGTAAATTGGGATTCCGTTATATTGAAACGGGGAGGACAGTATATTGCAGTTACAGTGTGCCCTCCAGAGCTATCTTCTACATGCACTGATGTTGAGTGTATATAATTCCTGCAATAATCTCCCAGTAGATGATGTTTAATCCGTTTTCTAATAAGTATTCCGGTTCCACCTCTAGCTTTACCTTCGGGGTGCTTGGTGTCGTAGAACGTAAAGCCGTCAATACTAAAATTATTAAAGGCCGTCAAATGAGTTTCAGAGATTAGCATTATGTCTATCTGCTGTCTTTCTAGAAATATTTGGAGTTCATTCCGGTGTTGGCTTAGGCCGTTAGCATTCCAAAAACCTATATTGAGTGAATTCATGGTCTTGTTAAGATTGTTTGTAATAGGAGGTTTTGGTTCCTAATTAATTCTTGCATCATATTTTGCATTGATTTCATATGATCTTGCATCATTTGCACAAAACTGTTTAAGGTTTTTTCCAAGTTTGTAGATGGAGTGGGGGTCTCCTGAGTTTCGGGCTCCTCTATACCTTTGAGGGCTTGTGAATATGTCTTGAAATGATTCTGACGAACATTGTTATTGACCGTATTTGGAACATGTTGGGGTTTTGGAACTGGTTGGGTCTTTGGAGTCAAGGCGGCGCTAGTGGTTTTCTTAGTACCCCTTTCCTTTAAGGAAGTATACACCGAGCAGCCTCTGTAATTTGCCGTGTGACTTTCTCCGCAATTGCTACATTTCTTTAATTGTGAGTTGTCTCTCGGTTTCACACAATCTTTGGAGGTATGTAAATCCCCACAGATGACGCAAACACTAGGCAAGGTACAGTACCGCTTAGTATGTGTGGTTCTTCCACCGAGATACGACGGTGCAGAAGGTACCGTAGGTTGTATATGGGATGTACACATTGGCGCACTCAAGGGGGGGGTTTTGGGGTTAAACCCCCCCCCCCCCCCCAAAATTTGACAGCACCATACAAAAAATAATTTTATAAAAGATGGTACATGCACAAATATTTGTGTAAATGCATGTTGTAAAATCTATGAATATTCGTGGATGTACATTGCCAATGTTTGTCAACAACTACTGATTATGTTTATAAACAAGCAGTGTGGAGACATTTCCCTAAAAGTATGCTGTGGATATTAGCTGAGGTTTGTTATACTCAGCGGTACTAGTACACAGAGCTTTATAGTTTTAATCACATAACGGTGGATTGTAACAGAATGAAATAATCGAGATAGATATAGACTTATATATATCAAAATGATCAGGGTGAAAAGAGAGATTGAGCCATGTCCGTCCGTCCGTCCATCCGTCTGTAAACACTCTAACTCGCGCTAAAATTTAGATATTTTGATGAAATTTGGAATACAAGTTGGTATCGAGACTGGGACGATTGGTATTGAAAATGGGCGAAATCGAACCATGACCACGCCCACTTTCCCCATATATTAAAAATCGGATATTTTGTATCTCAGTCACTAATAGAGCTGGAGTGACAAAATTTCACATACGTATTCAGCTCAGGCCCTTATGAAGAAATATGGTGAAATTTTGGAAAATGGGCGGTGCCACACCCACTTATTAAGGGGCAAACATTGAAAGTTTTATAGGTCATAACTCAGAAACCGTAGCAGATATATCGACGAAATTTGGTACGCGTAATTTACTTACTTAGGAAAATGTTTGGACGAAAAATTGCCAAAATCGATTGACGACCACGCCCAAATTTATATATGGGAACTATTAAGGGGCCTAATAAAAATATTTTAAGCGATATCTCTGTCAAATATAAAGATATGTCATTGAAATTTTGTGTCATGAATCCAACTATAGACATAAAACAAAAAATAGAAAAATGTTGGAAAATGGGTGTGGCACCGCCTCTTTTCAGACAAAGGAATCTATGAGATTTCGGAACCCATAACTCTACAAATAACTGAGATGTTATGACGAAAATCAGTTTGTACACTTTAATAACTTGTGGTAATACATGCTCAAAAATTTAGCTAAGTCGGTTTATGACCACGCCTACTTTTTAACAAAGATATTTCTGGAGAACCCTTTGGGAATTTGTAACGTGACATCTTTTTAATTAGAAGTCATAAAGGGTTGCAAATTTGCACTAACAATAATATTTATATGCTTAGTTGGATGATTGATAAAAATTTTGAAAATGGGCGTGGCTGCGCCCACTTTGTGCGGCACTCGATTCATATAAAATACACCCTAATCGAACAAACGCAAACAAACAATGAAAGCATACAGCTGAGTATCTAATAACATTGACAGACGGCAGCGATAATCCCGATTACCGCAACACTTAATTCGATTAAAATTTTACCCTGACAGACGGCAAGTATTGCGGATTAACAAAACAGCTGAAGGAAGGTAGGCGCAGCGGCGAATTCAAAAACTTCTTTTATTTCCAAATGTAGGGTAATGTCAAAATCAAAACGAAATCACATCATGGTCAATAGGAATGGGCGAGTCCCAAACGAGTTCAGATTTCAACCAAGGCGAAATATCATTTTGACATTACACTCTACCAATTACAATAACAAATTACATTCAAAATTTCTGAATTCACTTATGCGCCTACCTTCCTAGATCTGCCTTGGGTTCTTCTTTTTCTTCCCTTTCATTCACAATAGACATTTTTCACCAGGGATGTCATTACAAAATGCTCTAATCCGCTAAAATTTTGAGGACTATCTTAAGAGATATTCCGGATTACCTCCAGTTAATTCTCAAGTTAAGTCCGAATTAGCTAGATATTCCGGATTATCGCTGCAGTCTGTTAATGCTATAATATTCGATTCCACTCGAACTTAGGCTTCCTTCTTACTTGTTAGTTTTAGTTTAAATATAGAGAAAATTCAATGAATTGAGATTTAAAAGCTGCCTTTGTTTAATGTGTGCATACGTAGGTCCACTCCCCAAACATAAATTTAAGTAAAAATTGTCTTGACGAGTTTTAAGTATTTTTTTTTTTTTAATTTTCCGTTGGATATTGAAAACCCCCCCAAAATTTTTTTCTGTGTGCGCCACTGGATGTACATCTCCCTTCTTTAAGAGTTGGAACTCTGGATCTATTTCTACTCGAAACATTGGCTGTGGTATGTTCGATTTGTTTTTTATATTATGTACATATCGTACTTTAAACCCTTCTTCTTTTAGAGCATTCTCAATTTCAGTTGGACTTACGGAACTTTCTATTCCTTTCAACACAACAGACAAGCCGCGGCTACTCTTCATCTGGAATGTATAGGAAGACTTCTTGTTTTTTTCAAAGTCGTTGGTTACTTTACGGAAGTATTCCTCGCCGTACGTTTGGATTTTGACTTCCTGGATATTTCCCTTTTTAATTGGTACAATGTGGAAATTCTTTTCCCTATCAACGCTATCAATTTGTTTACAAGTAAGCCAAACTTGGTTCTCTCAGGTAGATTGGTGGAGGTTTGGATTTTTTTTTGTGGTATTTCCGGAGTCTTATCCTTTTGCGCAAGGAGGCTAAATCTGTTATTGGCTAATGCTACTTGGGGTGCATCATTTGATGGTTCTTTCACCGTGGAATTTTTTAAAACTTTATTAGGTTTACCACTTTTTTCCGGGGACCGCTTTCTTTTTTTACTACTGATATATAGCGGTCCATTCCGGTTTGAACCTTTTCGCCCACTTTTTGCATTTCACTACTCGTTTTTGAGTTAGATGCAGATGTTGCGTTATTTGAATTCCCTAAGGATTGAGGTAGAGGAAATTGAGGAATATTTCCAGGAATAGCGGGTGAGCAGGATCGTGCTCTTTGATCGTCTGTTTTATCTTTACGCACGTTTAGGTTTGTTTCATTGGTACTGCACCTCAATGTGAAGCAGAGCTGGGCGATAAGGATTACGATTACAAGATGATTACGATTACAGTAATCGTAATCTTAGAAATTTTGAGATTACGATTACTGTAATCGTAATCGTCGTTACAAAAATTACGATTACTGTAATCGTAATCGTAAAAAACTTGAAATTACAATTACTGTAATCGTAATCGTCGTTACAAGAATTACGATTACTGTAATCGTAATCGTAAGAAACTTGAAATTACGATTACTGTAATCGTAATCGTCGTTACAAAAATTACGATTACAAATCAAGGAATAAAAACCACGCTTTAAATAAAATTGTATTCAAAACAATGAAAATATATCTTTAGCGCCGATTCATTCACATTTTTCCATACTCTGAATATTTTTTTTTTTTTTGAGTGTGTACTTTGGGATTTGGTATGGCAACATTGTTTTTGCATTTTGTAATTCAGACAAAAGGAAATGTCAAACAAGTGTAAACTTGAAACAGAGTAGGCTACTCGTCCCCTCTCCCCCACATGTTCACTTCCGTATGTTCGGATTTACGTGCTTTCAGCGAAATTCGTATTTTCGGCGTAAATTACCCATAAATTACACAGTTTTTTTATATAAAATTCTAGACGAAATTACCATTGAAATTTCCAATTTTATTATTTGTATATTTATCGAAGAAGCATCAGTGCAATAAGATCTAAGATCTTTTATAGCACAACAACAAAAAACATAATAACAATAATAATGATACAAAGATGTTAAAAACTATATATAATTTGCAAGGATGGGCATTTTTCAACTACCGCTCATTTTTAGCTACCACTAAATTTGAGTGGTAGTTAAATATTGAATTTAACTACCACTAAATTTGAGTGGTAGTTAAATCTTGAATTGAACATAATTATGGTACTGGGGAAGCCACCCCAAGAAGCTTTGACAATCTGGAAATGAATAATGGGGCGAGAAGTTCAAAGCCGCAACAACTGGACCCACCTAAAAAATGGATACGGTAGCACTATTGTTTGGCATAAAAATAAGCTGGTACAAAAATTATGATAGAATCGACATATAGCATCATTTGCAAAATGTGTTTGTAAGCCCAGTCACAGCAAAAATATATGCGGAAAATGCCTTAAAAAGCATTAAAAAATATTTAAAATTAAGATATTGGGCCGAATGAATAAACATCAAGCAAATGCTTTTTCATTCAACCGCGGCAGCTAGTCCATGGATCTTTCAGCAATGGCCAACTTTGGTAATCGTTGAGCTAGAATTGGCTACAACAACACCGCCCACTACGCCGGAAAATAATTCACCACCGCCAAAAGCAATAGATTTACCCACCATCCAATAGTGATGGGCGAGTCCGAGATGTTTTATTCGATTCTCTCGATTGTTGAAACATCTCGAATGCTCTCGATGGTTTTCATTCGTATTCGAGTCAAGTCGTAAATGGCCGTCAGTCGAAACAATCGCTAAAACATCTCGGACTCGCCAACGATTCCTCTCATTTTCAACCCTACAACATCTCGGACTCGCTGCAAAAAATACATAAAAATACATTTGTTGTTGCCGCTTGAATATTAAAATTGCTTTACAAAACATACAGAGTGGTACAAATTTATTGCCGTTGTTGCTACTCGTAAAATTCATTTGTTTCATAAGCGTCTGACTTCAGAAAATTTATTAATGTTTAAATAATTAATTATTATTATTATGCACGACACTGTTTAGTTGTGATTGCAATAACGCAGCGTCTATGTATAGCATATTTTTCAATTTGGTTAATTTATTTATGTATTTGCCTTACTTCCATTAAAAATCCTACTTTCTTTATCAACAAACCTCATTCAGTTTATTTTATCAACTAAAACATATCATCAAAACAACAGCCGGCCCGCCGACTCGGAACAATCGCAAAAACATCTCGCTTGTGTAGTCGAGATGTCATCGAAACAACCTACGACTCGCCGACTCGGAACAATCGCAAAAACATCTCGCTTGTGTAGTCGAGATGTCATCGAAACAACCTCCGACTCGCCGACTCGGAACAATCGCAAAAACATCTCGATTGTGTAATCGAGGAGCGAGTCAACTTTTGACTCGATTGTGATTTTGCAACGATGGCGATTCTCTCGATTGTCTAAACATCTCGGACTCGCCCATCACTACCATCCAATCGTACGGCTGTGGTCACACAACAGCCAACAAACACCGCTGCTGCCCGTAGAATGTATGGAATGGTGCAATAAAATTCATTTGATTGCCTATGGCAAGGTAAGCTGATGGTTGAAATTGGAAACTCCCCACCAGGTGAAATAGTTAATCTTCTTCTTGATTGGCGCTTAACCGTCTAGACGATTCTGGCCGAGTCCAACAGCGCGCGCCAATTGCTTCTGTTTCGTGCGGCATGGCGCCACTTGGGAACACCTAGGGAGGCAGCATCGCTGTCCACCTGATTTTCCCAACGCAGTGGAGGTCTCCCTTTTCTTTTGCGTTCAGCGGGTTTCGATAGAAATGCTTTCTTGGCCGGAGCGCCTTCGTCCATTCTCACGACATGACTTGCCCAACGCAGCCGCTGGATCTTTATTCGCTGAACAATGTCGATGTCTGTGTAAAGCTCGTACAGCTCATCGTTAAATCTCCGTCGATACTCGCCCACGCCAACGCGCAAAGGTCCATAAATCTTACGAAGAACTTTTCTCTCGAATACTCCAAGTGCCATCTCATCTGATTTTGAAATTGTCCATGCTTCTGCGCCGTACATAAGGACTGGAAAGATGAGCGTCCTGTAGAGTGTGATTTTTGTTTGTCGAGAGAGGACTTTACTTTTCAGTTGCCTACTTAGTCCGAAGTAGCATTTATTGGCAAGCGTGATTCTTCGTTGGATCTCCGTGCTGACATCATTCTTGGTGTTAATGCTGGTTCCCAAATAGACGAAGTCCTTAACAGTTTCGAATTTGTAGCTATCAACATTGACGTGGCTGCCAGGGCGTGCTGTTTCTTTGTGTGATGACAGGAGGTACTTCGTCTTGTCCTCGTTAACCGCCAAACCCATTTTCTTAGCCTCTTTATCCAGCTTGGAGAAGGCAGAACATACGTACGCCAGCAGTTGTACACTCTTGTGGTATAGAATGCTTCCTGTATGGTTAAGTTCTGCAGCTCGTATTATCTTTTCCAGCATCAAATTGAAGAAGTCACACGAAAGGGAATCACCTTGTCTGAAACCTCGTTTGGTCTCGAACGGTTCGGAGAGGTCCTTCCCAATTCTGACGGAGCTGGTGGTGTTAGTCAGCGTCATTTGGCATAGCCGTATAAGTTTTGCGGGGAAACCAAATTCAGACATTGCGGCACATAGGCAATTCCTATTCGTGCTATCAAAAGCGGCTTTAAAATCGACAAAGAGATGGTGTGTGTCGGTTCCTTTTTCATGGGTTTTTTCCAGTATTTGGCGTATTGTGAAGATCTGGTCGATGGTAGATTTACCAGGTCTGAAGCCACACTGATAGAAATAGTTAATACATAGTGTTTAAATTGGTAAACGAATGTAAATTTTGTACGTGCATGTATCCACTATCTTTATAAATTAAACGATGCAATGCATTCATTGTTTATAGTATTTAAGAAAATTTTTCAATAAAATTGTTTAATTTTAAGACGAAAATGTGAAAATTTTGAATCTACGTATTTAATTTTTCCGGGAATGCAGGTGAGTACATTTTTTCAGCACTTTCAGCATTCGCTTTGATTAGTTTTTGGTGAAAATTTTCAGCTCTTTTAGCATTCGCTTTGAGCAGTTTTTGGTAAAATTTTCCAGCACTTAGCATTCGGTGCGAGTAAATTTTGGGGACTTTTTTCAGAACTTTTGTCATTTGGTGCAAGGTGTTTTTGATGTAAACATTCAACCGTTTTGTTGCTAGCGCAAAGTACTTTGTCAGTATATTAATGATGATTTCCATGCTCTGTCAGAACGAGTAAGATATATTATTTGGTTATGTGAGTATACAATTAGTAAAAAAGAGATGGCGTATAAACTTGGGAGGAGAAGTGCTCACTTTTTTCATGCGACCTGAACAAAATTTAATACTTTTTTAAGGACTGTCGCCATTAATGTCAATGCTCATATAAATACCTATAATATGCTTAACTGTCTGGTAGGGATGTTTG
This sequence comes from Urophora cardui, assembly GCA_960531455.1. Taxonomy (NCBI): domain Eukaryota; kingdom Metazoa; phylum Arthropoda; class Insecta; order Diptera; family Tephritidae; genus Urophora; species Urophora cardui. The sequence goes on along the minus strand of OY482673.1, from coordinate 95,049,714 downwards.
GGTTGGCACAACATGGCAAGACAGTATGTTTGTGATGACATGGTATGACAATGTATGAAATATTTGAAAAGGACAATTTTACAGAAAATGTTGAACTTTGCAGTACTTTAATACATATACATATAAGAAGTCGCTCATGAAAAAATTGTCAAGATCGGATAAGAAATAACTGAGTTATGAATTAAACCCTGCTAGGTTAGCTATTCAGCCCAGTGTGCGACGTAACGATTTCGAAAAGAAATCTGAAAAAAAAAGTTTAGTTGGTATGGTTAATTAATGCAATTCAATGCAATGCACGCTAAACGATAAAGCATTTTTCTCGAATTTCACTTTAGTCATATTTGCACACATTACCTACGCTATACTACTTACCTAAAGCCTTATTATGACGAATCAAACTGGAAACGGCAGGAGTGGAGAGAATTCCATTTTGTCCGACCAGTAATTTTCCAACCTTAAAATATCAAATTATAAATTGGTTATTAACAAGTATTTCATTTATCGTATTCAATCTTTGTAAGAGGGCTTGCTGTTGAGTTTTTAAAGAGTGCAGCGCAAGTAACTGGAGAGCATCCGGATTAGAGCTAATAATAATAATAATAATAATAATGATAATAATAATGATAATAATAATAATAATAATAATAATAATAATAATAATAATAATAATAATAATAATAATAATAATAATAATAATAATAATAATAATAATAATAATAATAATAATAATAATAATAATAATAATAATAATAATAATAATAATAATAATAATAACAATAATAATAATAATAATAATAATAATAATAATAATAATAATAATAATAATAATAATAATAATAATAATAATAATAATAATAATAATAATAATAATAATAATAATATTACTTGAAAGAGTTTTTAGTGCTTAGCACGAAATTTTTTATTTTTTTAATTCAATTTTTAATTGTTGGGGTAAGTGGAAAAAAATTCAACAACTATTTACAGCGAAGGTTGAGTGTATAGCTATTTCACGAAAAACCATTTTCGATCATCAGCACTCTTTTCGGAAGTGGATGCACCGGGGATTGAACCCGAGTCCATTCCAACTTCAGCCGCAATGACCCAACGGATAAACACACTCGGCCATTGAGACTCTGTGCAAGCTGTTGGATTTTCCCCACTTTTGCCTTTTTCATTTTCAACATTAACGTTAGTGTGTATATGCTTTTGCATATATTCTCCACAAACGTGCTGAATTTTTGTTGTAGGCAGTTCGCAATGAACATTGTTGTTGGTATTTATTTTATGTATATACCAAACAACGTTAACAATTTTACTTGAAAGAGTTTTTAGTGCTTAGCACGAAATTTTTTATTTTTTTAATTCAATTTTTAATTGTTGGGGTAAGTGGAAAAAAATTCAACAACTATTTACAGCGAAGGTTGAGTGTATAGCTATTTCACGAAAAACCATTTTCGATCATCAGCACTCTTTTCGGAAGTGGATGCACCGGGGATTGAACCCGAGTCCATTCCAACTTCAGCCGCAATGACCCAACGGATAAACACACTCGGCCATTGAGACTCTGTGCAAGCTGTTGGATTTTCCCCACTTTTGCCTTTTTCATTTTCAACATTAACGTTAGTGTGTATATGCTTTTGCATATATTCTCCACAAACGTGCTGAATTTTTGTTGTAGGCAGTTCGCAATGAACATTGTTGTTGGTATTTATTTTATGTATATATATATTGTCTATGTTGTTGTGTAAGTTTATTTTTGTTTATGTTTATATATATATATATATATATGTATGTAATACTTATATATGTACATATGTTTTTCAGTCCTGAAGATGACTCCAGATTGGAGCCGAAATATCGACCAATAAAGGAAAAAGAAAAATTTAAAAAGTTTGTTTTGAATTTTTCATGGCGGCCAAAGCTCAAATATATGAACAAAATATTTTATACAAACGGCCAAATAAAAAACTCATCTAAAATAATAACAATAATAATAATAATAATAATAATAATAATAATAATAATAATAATAATAATAATAATAATAATAATAATAATAATAATAATAATAATAATAATAATAATAATAATAATAATAATAATAATAATAATAATAATAATAATAATAATAATAATAATAATAATAATAATAATAATAATAATAATAATAATAATAATAATAATAATAATAATAATAATAATAATAATAATAATAATAATAATAATAATAATAATAATTATAATAATAATAATAATAATAATAATAATAATAATAATAATAATAATAATAATAATAATAATAATAATAATAATAATAATAATAATAATAATAATAATAATAATAATAATAATAATAATAATAATAATAATAATAATAATAATAATAATAATAATAATAATAATAATAATAATAATAATAATAATAATAATAATAATAATAATAATAATAATAATAATAATAATAATAATAATAATAATAATAATAATAATAATAATAATAATAATAATAATAATAATAATAATAATTAATAATAATAATAATGATAATAATAATAATAATAATAATATAATAATACAATGGCGCTATTATAACTCTGACGAGTTTTATGGCCGAGCTTCTCTCCCAATTCGAGGTGTGCTCCTTTTTGTTTTTCCTACTAATTGGGTGGACCTACAGTTTTATGCCGGCTCCGAACGGCGAATGCATTTTTTGTGAGAAGCTTTTTCATGGCAGAAATACTCTCGGAGGGTATGCCGCCCACTGCCGAGAGGTGACCGCTGCTCTTAAAAAACCCAATAATTGGATTTTTACTAATTAGAAAAATTTGTTTGGCTCGGACCGTGGTTTGAACCCGAGACCTCTGGCATAGCAGGCGAGCACTCTACCCACTGCACCACAGCGGCCACATGATAATAATAATAATAATAATAATGATAATAATAATAATAATAATGATAATAATAATAATAATAATAATAATAATAATAATAATAATAATAATAATAATAATAATAATAATAATAATAATAATAATGATAATAATAATAATAATAATAATAATAATAATAATAATAATAATAATAATGATAATAATAATAATAATGATAATGATAATAATAATAATAATAATAATAATAATAATAATAATAATAATAATAATAATAATAATAATAATAATAATAATAATAATAATAATGATAATAATAATAATAATAATAATAATGATAATAATAATAATAATAATAATAATAATAATAATAATAATAATAATAATAATAATAATAATAATTGTTAAAAATGATCTACCTATTAACCTAGCAAATCTGGCATCACCAAACGCTTGTTCAATGCGTTATCTTATTTCGCACATCTCTATTTTCTTACTACACCATTCTTGTTCTTCCTAAATAAAACGTCAAAGAGTAAGGTTGAATAATTGCCCCACGTGTATTTTTTCTCGACATAGTTTAACAGGTTATGGGCCCAGCACGCTTCCACTGTGCTAAAAGGAAATAAATCCATATACAACAGAAGTCTTACATCCGAATGTCCACAGGAGACAGCAAATCGGAGGTAAAAGCTGTAATCCCATCGAACGAAGAAATTGGCGAAGAAAGCGAACAAATTTCGCAGCCACTACCCGAACAACAATTTCACAGAAGTAGAGCCCCAGAAAGGAAGCAAAACGCTCACATGAACTACGGAACTATTAAAATCGAACCACTTCGGAAGGACAACTTTGACACGTGGAAAATACACGTCCAAGCATTGTTAATTAAAAATGACTCTTGGAAGTATGTGAAGGGAACAGCCGCAAAACCAACACAGCCACCCGCCGCAGTCGCAGAATGGGAAGAAAATGATGAAAAGGCCAAATCCGACCTCATTTTGTCCATAAGCCCACCAGAATTACAAAACATAAAGAACTGCGTGACATCGAAAGACGTCTGGGACAAGTTGCACAACATATACCAATCCAGTGGGCCGGCACGACAAGCCATGTTATTGAAGTCACTCATTTTGCACAAAATGAGCGACGGCGGCGACATGCGAGATCACATACAGAAATTTTTCGAAGTCGTTGACAAGCTGGCTGAGCTGCAAATCACTGTAATTGACGAAATGCTTACAATCCTTCCATTGTACAGCATCCCCAACGAATACGAAACATTTCGAATTGCAATTGAGTCACAAGAGAAACTACCCAAGCCCGAAGTCCTTAAGGTGAAACTCTTGGAAGAATTTGAGGCGCGCAAACGACACACAACCACAGAAGCGGAAGGCGCCCTCTACATCAACAAAAATCACGCAAAGAAAACCAGCCCCAACGGCGGATACAATAACTACAACAGAAACGGCAAAAACAACAAAAACAAAAATAAGGGCAACAACAACAGTGGGTTCAAATTTTCATGCCACACTTGCGGAAAAATTGGCCACAAGGCCAGGGATTGCAAGTCGAAAAATTTTAGCAATCGAAAACAGCAATCGTCAAATGAGATCTCTTGTCAAGTTAACGAATCGGCATTCAACATCCATTCTGACAAGGATTTCGAAAAATGGTGCCTAGATTCCGGGGCATCATCCCATATGTGTACGCAGCAAGAAAAATTCGTCAACTTTGGCAACGCAAGTAACAAATCACTTACACTAGCCAACGACAACTCAATACGAATAGAAGGGTGCGGCGAAGTCAAAATAAAACCGAACGCGAAATTCAACGTGAGCCTGAAGCGGTCATTGTACGTCCCTGATCTGAGAACAAATTTATTATCAGTATCCAAGATCACCGATAATGGCCTAGAAGTTACATTTAAGAAAAACCGCGCCATCGTGTTCAACCCGAACACCGGAGCTGAAGTATTCACAGCTCAACGCGAAAACGACCTATACTAATAATAATAATAATAATAATAATAATAATAATAATAATAATAATAATAATAATAATAATAATAATAATAATAATAATAATAATAATAATAATAATAATAATAATAATAATAATAATAATAATAATAATAATAATAATAATAATAATAATAATAATAATAATAATAATAATAATAATAATAATAATAATAATAATAATAATAATAATAATAATAATAATAATAATAATAATAATAATAATAATAATAATAATAATAATAATAATAATAATAATAATAATAATAATAATAATAATAATAATAATAATAATAATAATAATAATAATAATAATAATAATAATAATAATAATAATAATAATAATAATAATAATAATAATAATAATAATAATAATAATAATAATAATAATAATAATAATAATAATAATAATAATAATAATAATAATAATAATAATAATAATAATAATAATAATAATAATAATAATAATAATAATAATAATAATAATAATAATAATAATAATAATAATAATAATAATAATAATAATAATAATAATAATAATAATAATAATAATAATAATAATAATAATAATAATAATAATAATAATAATAATAATAATAATAATAATAATAATAATAATAATAATAATAATAATAATAATAATAATAATAATAATAATAATAATAATAATAATAATAATAATAATAATAATAATAATAATAATAATAATAATAATAATAATAATAATAATAATAATAATAATAATAATAATAATAATAATAATAATAATAATAATAATAATAATAATAATAATAATAATAATAATAATAATAATAATAATAATAATAATAATAATAATAATAATAATAATAATAATAATAATAATAATAATAATAATAATAATAATAATAATAATAATAATAATAATAATAATAATAATAATAATAATAATAATAATAATAATAATAATAATAATAATAATAATAATAATAATAATAATAATAATAATAATAATAATAATAATAATAATAATAATAATAATAATAATAATAATAATAATAATAATAATAATAATAATAATAATAATAATAATAATAATAATAATAATAATAATAATAATAATAATAATAATAATAATAATAATAATAATAATAATAATAATAATAATAATAATAATAATAATAATAATAATAATAATAATAATAATAATAATAATAATAATAATAATAATAATAATAATAATAATAATAATAATAATAATAATAATAATAATAATAATAATAATAATAATAATAATAATAATAATAATAATAATAATAATAATAATAATAATAATAATAATAATAATAATAATAATAATAATAATAATAATAATAATAATAATAATAATAATAATAATAATAATAATAATAATAATAATAATAATAATAATAATAATAATAATAATAATAATAATAATAATAATAATAATAATAATAATAATAATAATAATAATAATAATAATAATAATAATAATAATAATAATAATAATAATAATAATAATAATAATAATAATAATAATAATAATAATAATAATAATAATAATAATAATAATAATAATAATAATAAGTGACGTGGAGTTCTACACTGTGTAGAACTCCACGTCACACAGGACGGACGTGCAATTAAACTGGCCCTGAAGACGGTTACCGAAGAGTAGCTGAAATATATTGGCACTGAAACCGAAAAAGTGTTTTTCAATTTTTCGTTGAAACTGACCTGAAGCCGGCAAAAAACCCGAAAATTATTTAAAACATAGGTCGATTTAAACATATAAATAATAATAATAATAATAATAATAATAATAATAATAATAATAATAATAATAATAATAAAAATAAAAATAATAATAATAATAATAATAATAATAATAATAATAATAATAATAATAATAATAATAATAATAATAATAATAATAATAATAATAATAATAATAATAATAATAATAATAATAATAATAATAATAATAATAATAATAATAATAATAATAATAATAATAATAATAATACTAATAATAATACTAATAATAATAATAATAATAATAATAATAATAATAATAATAATAATAATAATAATAATAATAATAATAATAATAATAATAATAATAATAATACTAATAATAATACTAATAATAATAATAATAATAATAATAATAATAATAATAATAATAATAATAATAATAATAATAATAATAATAATAATAATAATAATAATAATAATAATAATAATAATAATAATAACAATAATAATAATAATAATAATAATAATAATAATAATAATAATAATAATAATAATAATAATAATAATAATAATAATAATAATAATAATAATAATAATAATAATAATAATAATAATAATAATAATAATA